>VZTF01009734.1:58549-113277 GCA_013397755.1 Cnemophilus loriae | reverse complement strand
CCTGCTTCCCCTGATTCACAGGAACTCATCTTGTCTGCTAAATCAACTACAGACAGCAAGCTGCTTTTCAGAGGACAGTGTACAGTCAGCACATAGATGCTCAGGTACGTGTTACCAGCAGCAGACATTCTGCAGTGGTGGCTCAATATGACACCTTCTGGTCTCTGGAACAGGAGGGGGACATCAAACATAACATCACCACTTGGCTTTTCCAGTTTCATTAGAAGCCAAAGGTAAGCTACCAGAATTTGATCAGGAGTGGTTAATTTAAAATAATCCCATATTCAATTCACCAATAACCTAGGAAAAGGCATTCACTGACCACCCCTGCAACAGAATTACCAGTGTTCTCAGTGACAAATTCAGCTTTTGTATCTTTACAAAAGCAAGAGTTCTGGAAAGGAGTCCTTGAAAGGAGGTAGCCAAAAGGCAGCTCTGAATACTATCTTCAAATGAGACTTTTATTTACAGAAATTATCTGTAAGCATTTCTTAATGGGATACCTGTACTTTCACCTAGCAGAAAAGAATCAAGACTGACTCTGTCTAATTTAGCAATTCTCTCTCGCACCTCTGTTACTGTGTGCTGATTTCACAGGAGGGAAAAAAAGAAACCCTTTACAAAAAATTAAAACATCTTTATAACATCCTGTCTGAAAATCTGCTACCCACACAATGGACTAGAGTTCAATTTAAGCAAGTCAGTGCACAGAAAGATCACGTAACAAGGGGAGAAAAAGCACACAGTGAAAAGTCAGTTTAATGAAATCTTGTATGACAAATTATGGCAATTATCGTAACTGGAATTCCTAAAACTAGAGAAGATTATGGGAAACATGGTAAATTTTCAAATATGTAACATGTTTCTAGAAAGGAAAGAAACCATTTTCTACACTCACTTGGAAAGCAAGAGACCAGCTGAACTGCAGAATGGGACATGTTAGGAACAGTCATTTAACGGCAGTAATACCCAAGCAATGGCATCGATTGATACTTCAGGGAACAGAGAGGAGCCATTACAAAGTTGGAGGGTCTTTTTTATTCCTGCAGGCTTCTAACAATCTGGTCACCTCCCACCCTAGTTCTAGTGCAGGATGGCTGAGGACTCATTTATTTAGATCATTTCCTGCCCTGTCTTCTCTAAAGCAATGCATCATGCACTGGCAACAGGACTACAGAAAGATGTTGTAATTACAACATTCTCTTACCTTAATGTTTGTATTTCCTGTGGGTGTAATCTTTTTTTTCATTTTATGGATAAGAGGCTTACTTCGGGTTAGTGGCATCACCATTCTAGCAATATTTTCATAGAATCATAGAGCACGCTGAGTTGGAAGGGACCCATCAGGATCAAGTCCAGCTCCTGACCCAGCACAGGGCACCCCAACAACCCCGCCCTATGACTGAGAGCACTGTCCAAGTGCTTCTTGAACTCAGGCTTGGTACTGTGACCACTGCCCTGAGGAGCCTGTTTCAGTTCTAAAATCACCCTCTGGGTGAAAAACCTTTTCCTGGTATCCAAGCTAAACCTCCCCTGACTCAGCTTCATGCTGTTTCCTCAAGCTCTGTCACTGGTCACAAGAGTGTAGAGACTGATACCTGCCCCTCAGCCTCCCCTCATGAGGAGGTTGAAGACTGCATTGTGGTCTCCCCTCAGTCTCCCCTTCTCCAGGCTGAACAAACCGAGTGCCCTCAGCAGCTCCTCATACAGCTTCCCCTCTAGACCCTTCCCCATCCTTGTGGCCCTTCTTTGGACACTCTCTATTAGCTTAATGTCTTTTTTATACTGTGGTGCCCAAAACTGCCCCCAGAACTCAAGGTGAGGCTGCCCCAGTGCAGAGCACAGAGACAGAATCCCCTCCCTCACCTGGCTGTGCCTGATGTCCCCCCTAGGACATAGCTGGCCCTCCTGGTTGCCAGAGTACACTGCTGAGTCATCACCAAGCATGTTCAACTTCACTACACTCTTCAGTATTTTTTTTCCCACTGGGAAACCTGAAAGGCTGTGCCTGTGTGGGTCAGCAGGCACACAGGCTATACAGGAATTGCCAACACCACACAAAAGTTAACAAGAGGCCTATGGGGAAAGATAGAGCAGGAGCATGATCAAGGGGAAGACTGCTATAAGGCAGCAGAGCTAGTCACCATCACCCTTCCCTTGAACAGCCGCTGCCCAGGACAGGAAACACAACGCAGGGGTCAGGGTGTTTTGTTTGCTTGCTTGCTAACACAGGTTTTAATGTAATTCCCATGTACCTTTTGATATGACAGTCTTACACAGGATCTTTTGAGACACATGGGCATTATCTGGTTTTACCTGTCACTGGTTTACTAAGGCTTAAAGCAGAGATCTAAGTCAAGGTTTTGCTTTGGCCTAACTATATCTTGCTGGGCAGGGCCTGAACTCAACCCATTGCCAATTCTGTTGGGATGCGCAGCAACATTTCTGCCTTCACTATAAACATTTATGCAAAGCTTCTAGCTAAAAATAAAATCAGCATCAGTAAATAATTGCCAAATTTTTTAGAAAGCTGTAGGTGATTGTGTACCACCAAACCCCAAAGCAAGCATGCTTATTCCATTTCTCTGAATCTTCATGCACCACCAATTGCATTTTATGTAAAACACTTCAAAGTGAGACTCAGCATGGACCCCAAAGAGCCTGGGACCAGGAAATAATGCCTGTTTTCCCAGAAGGAGGACATGCTGGCCAAGACACCTTATTAATTTTCCTTCTGAAAAATTAATAAGCTGCTGACAAGAAATAGTTTTATGGTGCAAGAGTGTTTGAAAAGAGTAGTTTAAATCTGAGTATCTCAACAATGTAAAAAGATCCCAGATCCAAAATGCAGATCACTTACTTGAAAGGCCCCAGACCTTGTGATGCAGAAACAATTGTGTGGTTGGTACTAAGGAACCTGCCATGTTCCTGTTGAAGCATGGCAAGAGTAGGGGGTGCAGCAACAGGTCTGTTCACTGGTAAAAACCCCCGTAACTCTTAGAAGGAAAAAAGGAAAACCAAAATGCAAGGAGGCATGAGCAGACAATCCACAGAGATGAAGATGCAGTGGCACAGCTTATCATTAGCCCTTTTCAATTGCCAGAAAAGTAATCACAGATACTCTTTCAACTGGCTATCAGGAAAAGTAAAAGCACCCTCTGCCCCAACAGCATCGGTCTTCAGTGATGGTTAACAACAGAAAACAGGGGAAGACTTGTTCTTGACTGCCAGTGAAAAGTGTGTTTCATTAAAATAGAGGCAATAAGGACTGTTTTGCTATTTGAATACTCAATTTCGAAGTTGATTTTGTGCTGTAACCTGGGTTTCTGTTTTCAATTCATGCTACATCAAATGCTTCTTCCCCTTTCATTTTCTTTTAGGTGATGCATTTTAGATCCTTAACCAATGAAAGAGCAAGCATGCAAGTCATAAATTATCTATCAGCAAACTATTATAAAGGAAATAGAACTATTTGGGGAATTTATAGTGAAAGTGTCCTGGTGACTACCAAATTCTGACTTTGCTGGACAAGAACATACTGTATGTTTCAGTAAGGAAATAAAACTCAACTTTCACACAAAAGTCTCAAATGATTAAAAAACACTCAAAGCAAAAAAAAAAGGTGAGTTATGGTTACAGTAGGAGTACTTCAGAATTACACACAGAAAAACACATTCTTGCTTTTATTTGTGGTGGAACAGAATACAATAACCTTCAGCCCAAACTACTCAAGGCTGGCAGTATTACCTTTTACTTCATGCTGCAAGACTTCAGGAAACAGAATGGGGACAGGAAGGGTTAGAAGTTAAATTTTCTATTTAAGGCCATTAATTCAGCAAGATTTTTAAAAATGTCCTCAACTTTACGCATGAAGAGTTGCATTGACTTCAATAAGATTATTCACATATAGTTAAGTCAGGCAAGTGCTTAAATGGCTTGTTGAATCAAGCCATTAAATGAGAGCTGCTTTATTATACAGACTTATTTTAATGGCTGGCAGAGCTCATTACATGAGCCTATTTTATTCTTCCAAGGGCTAACAGCTGTTTTGTCATTAACTTTTCTGAAGGTGTAACCTGTATGCCCCCTGCACTTTACTGTAGCCACAGAAACATAAAATTTTTAAAGAAAAATTGTATGCAACACCTATTATATATAGTGGCTTAGCTCTCCCTTAAATAGTAACAGAAAAGAACAGTACAAAACAATAGTTTCACTTTTTCAACACACAAGAGCATCTTATTGAAAAACTAAAATAAAAAAGTCTCACCACAATATAAATCCCCCAAAAATAATAATGAAATGGGAAGAAAAGAAGGAGTTAGCAAAACGTCCTGCAGACTTTAAAGTCTCTTATTATCGCATTAAAAAAGCTTTTCTGGTGAACCACAATGTTTTGTTTCTTTCTGTTTACAAACCCGCTAGACAGCAAACAATGGCGTCCACATCCACAACCTAGGCTGGGATTAAAAGGTAAAAACATAACCTGCCCCATCTGCAGTCCAAAAAAAAAAGAACCCAAAAGGGCAGCCAGTGAGCATAGGAACTGGTGAGGACCAGGTTTCCCTGCGTAAAGGGGAGTAGGGGTTACGAAAGCAGAATTTGAGTTGGAACTGCGTCGAAAAGTTCTATCTCAAAGCACTGCAAGACATGAACTACTGAAGAAACAGCCAAAAGGGCCCAATGAAAAGCTGTGACAAGCTGTAATGTGCCATTTTAATTACAAGGAAGAGGGAAAATGGTCGGGGGTGGTTGCATTTTGTGTTTTTGTTGTTGTTGTTTTGGGGTTGGACTTTTTTTTTTTTTGGGGTTGGTTTTTTTTTTTTTTTTTTTTTTTCTCATCAATATGATGAGCTTTCGATGTCCCAAACCACATTCAGGTAGTTTCCAAGTCTGCTTTTTTTTGTGTGGAATCTACTGATCCAGACCAAAAAACCAAACAAACAGAACAGAGATGCACAGTTCTTAAGTCCTGGAGGTTTCAACACCGCCTGAAGTAATCGCTGGCCTGGGGTATCCAGAGATGCCTGCAAGATGGTGTTCATAGCAGCCTTGCAAGCAGATTGGCTCACATCTGCTATGTGCTGCCAACGTTCTGCCCATCACCTTCATCATTAGGACCTGAAACAATAAAAGTAGTTCTTGGTCATAAGAAATATCTTTTGTTTCTTGCCTTGCAGTAAGAGACCATCCCAACAGCCTACAGAAGTCTCAGATTCAGGTGTTCAATGAGAGATGAGAACTGTAGAATTCCTCTTTTCCCACCTTGCATATTCCTTCTCCAGATTAAGATGTGTCTACTGTAGAATTTTATGTTCTTGACTAATCTGGTTCAGGGATCCCAGCAACATCTCAAAACCTAAAAGCTCAGTTTCCAACCTCTTCAATCTTCCCACTGCTTTTGTTCATATTCATTACTCTTTTTTTCCCCTTCTTTGCTTCCCTCTCTGTGAATCAGGATGCAGGACTGTCAAAGGCTGGATGTTCTCATCCACAAGAAAGCAAAGCACAGATGACTTCCAAGTTGAGTACAAAAGGAAGCCTTCCTCAAACTGAAGACTAGCATCTTTCTTAAATTATGGTCTCCTCATGCACAATAAAAAACACTGCTCTCCTTCCGTGCCCCTTTGTAAACCTTCTGCTTTCCAAACAGCTCTCTACTGAAAGGTCAGTCTGGATGCTGTCTACTAATCCTGAGTCATCTCAGGTTTTATGCGCAACTCTTGGCCATGATGAAGGCAAAAATGAAACTCAGAACCATCCTTAGAAATCCTGTAAATGATAAAAAGCACAGAAAACCTCTGCTAAACTGTGGCATGTAACTCAGAGGCAGTATAGGGGTCTTTTACCAGTTTGGAGAAGAAGCAAGAAGTAGTTGCATTCAAAAAGGCAATCCATGCAATAGTCCTACTCCATAGACATACACAAAGAGCACAGTCTGCCTTAAGAAATGACACAGAAAAATGCATGGAAAACAGGAAACACCACTGTCTTTCTTACTTACCACTTCCAACTGATCCTGAAGGTGCAATGACATCATCATCACTGTCTTCCTCATTTGACTGTGTTACCTCTGGCTCAGGTGCTACATTCTTGACCTCTTGCTCTTGTTCCACTCTACTCCGCAAGGCCAAGATCCGATGGTGCAATGCAGCATACAACTGCCCTGTATCTTTAGAGCTTGCCTGCATTTTTTCATATTCAGAAATAAGAAAAAGGTGCATGGAATTATAACACAATAAAATACTGCTGACATAATACACACCAGTCATGCCAAATTTCACAATATACCATTCAGTTTTCTCATAAAGTGTTTTTCAAACCAGTCAGAATGGGCTGTGGTACACACAGCAGGACATTAGATATACTGAACTCTGGTGGTGAGAGTATATTCTTCTACTTAGTTGCAACTTCCTCTGACTAACATACCCAGTACTTGCTGATTTCATATAGCCTTCTTCACACAGAAATTGCACAGTTTTCCTGACACCTCCCAAAAGCTCATATTAAAAAGACCTTCAATTAAAATCTTGCAGATTTTTGCTGGTGTGTCAATCATTCAACTTCACACATTAGTTAATCGCAATCAAGCCAATTGTTTCATGAGGCACTGGCATAAAATTTCAGTATGCGATATAATGAGAAAACTCAATGGACAGTCAGGCAGGCAATTATTCCAACTTTTTTTAACAGTCTGTTTCACAGGGAAGCATTTTTTACAACCCGTTGAAGAATACATATTTTTAACTCTCAAAGGTTAATGGGCACTTTATGCCTTCAAACCAATCAATTATTAGGCCTGTCAAACAAAATATTTAATGGACATTATTTAAAAGGAAACTCCCTTCACATACTACAAAACTCTGTCTTCGCTATGTCAATTAAGTCCTCATGTTAACTATTATCCTTACTCCATGATAACTGTAAGGTAACAAGCCCACTTCTCAGATTCTTTCATAAAAAATAGTTTCCATCTGCCCCATCTGACACTTGAATCTGTCACCTCTGTATGTGCAAAATTCCCCTGCAATGAGCTGTAATGAAAAAATAATTCCAAACAAGATACTTTTTATCAATATTAAAATCAAGAGTGATTAACCTGATGACAGATTAACTCAAAACTTTCAAATCTAGAAAAATATGGAGAAAAACTTATCCAATAATTTCACTTCTTTTTCTTCATCAATGTATATTTGGTATCATTAAGTTCCATTATGGGACTCCAGATCCCAGCCCTACAAACTTAACGTCACAGGGAAAGCTGACCATTTGTTGATGCTCTCAATTTCTGATCCCTAGGAACACTAATTCTTTTGCAACATCTTGTGTAGAAACAGTGTAAATCAAAAGAATGTGTTCGGACCTCTCCAAATCTGTAAGTGCTTTAGCAAGCATTAAGGAATGACCTTTCTTCCTTGCTGACTGTATGATGAGATCCCGAGTGTTTTAGTAATTCTGACTGGGATTGCCGTTCCCCATTTAGCAAGCACAGAAATCACTTTCACTATCCTGTTACTGCTTTGAATACTCTGCATCAAAAGAAAATCAAAGTTAAAACGTGTACCCTTTAAGTACTAATATAATGTTCTTGACAGAGTTTTAGTGTTTCCTTTTCAGTGGGCACCTATCCATCCTCCTGCACTGCAGACAATGACAGCTTTCCTGTGCTGAAAGTTCCAGTAAATCTAATTTTGGTTAAACTACTGCATAAAATCTATGAAATAATGCCCATTTTTCTTAATATCAGAAAACAATCTGCATTAAACACTATAGTTAGAGTTTCAGTATGTGTGGAACAGATCCCATGACTCCATGGGCAATGCTTTGGACAACCTGGCTTCCTAGGGCAGCCGTTGACGTGGGATTTGTTCACAACTAGTAAGACTTTTTAGACAAGCGTATCTGCCAAGTGCCTTGTCTTTGGGGCAGGGGTGATGCTAAGATGGTGGACGGCAAAGAAAAATGGGAATGCTACCTCAACTACAGTTTAAGTAAGCACCAACTTAAGTAGGATGGTTAAGACATAAACAAAAAACAGTACTCACTGATATAAGAAAAACTTTAACTCCTTGGTCCTCTGTATCCATGGCGGTGATCCGGATACTCTTCTCACTGGCTTTATCGATCTGCATCTGAGCCCAGAGCTTGGTATTTAAGATCAACCTGAGACTCCCCTGAGTCCTCATCACTAAAGCCAAGTTACAAGATCAGTTAGGTGGAAAAAGACACATCAGGAAGCTCAAAACAGTCAAGACACTTTTTATTGTACGAAAGTTTCAGTCTTTCTACAAATAAGCCCTTTAGGGCTTTTGTCACAACTGTAAATGAGAAGAATGTAGGCTTGTGCTGGTTTTGGCTGGGGTAGAGTTAACTTTCTTCCCAGTCACTGGTATGGAGCTGTGTTTTGGGTTTGTGCTGAACATACGGTTGATAATATAGAGATGCTTTTGTTATTGCCAAGCAGTGCTTGCTCAGAGCCAAGGCCTTTTCTGCTTTTCTTACTACTACACTGGTGAGGAGGCTGGGAGGAGACACAGCTGGGACAGGTGACCCAAACTGACCAAAGGGATATTCCAGACCATATAACACCATGCTCAGTATATAAAGCAGGGGGGAAGAAGAGGAAGGGAGGATGTTTGGAGTGATGCCATTTGTCCTCCCAAGTCACCATTACATGTGATGGGGCCCTGCTGTCCTGGAGATGGATGAACACCTGCTTGCCCATGGGAAGCAGTGAGGTAATTTCTTGTTTCACTTTGTTTGCACGCACCGCTTTTGCTTTCCTTATTGAACTGTCTTTATCTTAACCCACAAGTTTTCTAACTTTTATACACTTCCAATTCTCTCCTCAATCCTGCTGGAGGGGTAGTGAGCAAGTGGCTGCAAGGGGCTTGGCTGCTGGCTGGGCTTAAACTGCAACAAGGCTATTAAAGATTATGAGTCATATCTAAAGCTATTTAGTCTGAAGCCTTATATGTTAATACATTAAAGTTCAGCAGTTGCAGCTGAGGTAATAATCTCAGCCTAATGTACATTTCTGCCAGCCTGAACAATTGTGCACTATTCAAATAGACTTCCCCCACCACAAGCAACCCATCCAAAACAGCCAGATCTGAATGACGTTACCATAGATTTCTAGTCAAATATTCCAGTTACTAAACATGGAGGGAAAAAGTAACTGGAACACTTGCTGTAATAGAAGGGTATGAAGATACTCTTTTTGGAGGCAATGTTCACTAATTGAAGCAAAAGAAAAGGTCCAAACTGCTTCTCAGTTGCTGGAGCTAAGACAAACCAAAGTGAATGTTGCTGTGTGTCAAGGAAGAACCCTATGAAAACAGCATGACTGTCATCCAGTATCTCATTTCCCCTGGTTCCTCTTACCCAGCCGAGACTGTAATGTTCCATCATCTGTTGAGGCCATATCATTGAGTCTCAAGAGCCCTCGACCTCTTTCCACCCAAGACTGAGAGCTTTTATCAAATACAAACAGCTTGCACTGAATCTGTAACAGAAAATATCTCAATAGCATAGTGGTTGATTGACGTAATCATATATTTCTTAGTCACCTACAGTTGGTTAAAAAAATACTCAGATTTCATACTGTAATTTTTAATTGTTTATAGCTGTGGAAACCAAAACAGTCATCCTCTCTTTTGCAATAAATTTCTCTGAATATGCTGTCTGTTTTCATAAGGTTTTATTAACAGAAGCTATATACTCTTAAAGAATAAGAGGAGTCAAGATCAAAACAACAAGCAATTTTCAGGTAAGATATAAACTTTAACAGAGGAAACAATGTTATAAGAGACTGCCTTATATCAGTCAATTCTTTTAACAGCCTTAGGTACACATTGCACCACTGAAGATAGTTATTGTTGCTGGGAAGACCCAGCAAATATAATGACAGCAAAGTAAAATTCTTCCTGTATCAAGGAAGCAAAGGATCAACAACATGCTAGTTCATTATCAATTCATAGAGCCTGAACCACACAAAGTCATTAATAAGTATGGTATTTTTACTGCCTCCCTGCAGGGTTCATTAGTTATAAAATTCAAAAGGTGTATGTATTTTTTCCAACAGTAGGAATACTCCTTCTTGACCTACAAGCTCCCTTTTTCCTCCATACCAAACATCTCTATTCTATATCCCCCTCTCTAATCCAACTTCACTATTACTGCTGAGGTTTTATACCTCAAACCATCACCCCTCAAGTTCCCCACAAATGAGCAGGCACTAAGTGGAAAAGATACTTCCATTTTCATTCCCTCCATTTCTCATTTTCTTCACCTCAAAACATCTACCTCTGTATGTTTCTGCAACATTAACATAGTTCTGTCTGTACAAGTCCCATTTGGAATTCTAATGCATTACATTTCACAGGAAAAAAAGAATAAAAGTTAGGCAAGAGGTCTGTTAAATTACAACATATTCATGCAAGTCAGTCCTCTATTAAGTATACAACTGCCAAAAGTTGTGGTTTCCCTAAGTGAAACAGGATTCTTATCTCTTCAGTGTCTTGTTCAATTATGTGAAGCATCCAGACATTTCTGAATTACATAGAAACAGACGTACCAGAAGAACCATTTAAAGACCATTTATGTCTGGTAAAAAGAAGTCCAAGAAGATAAACATTGTAGAGTATCATTTTGTAAGGTAATACAAGTGTAACTGATAGGCATTAGATAATGACAGTGCAACTGTTTGGTGTCAGAATAGAGCATAATATCTGTAAGAATAAAAAAGCTATCCTTGAAAATAACACAGTTCAAATGCTGAGAAACAAAATATCTCAAGGAAAAAACCAAACTATAATTGGAGGATAAAGAAAGATGGAAAAAAAAAATACATATTCCACTTCATTTTATATGAAAACCCTGCACGTTTTTCTTAAAGATATATTTAAGTTACTAACTCCAGTATAAGTTAATGAATAACTACAATGTTAAATATATCATGATTAAAATCAGGAGTCTAAGTCACGACCAGATATCCTTCTACAACATCACTAATTCAATTAAGTACCTCAAGCCATATTCCTGAGTGTTTGTGATATAGTTTCTGTTTTGCAAGAAACGAGACTGGCATAAATAGTCCATTCCAAGTTTTAGAAAATCTTCAGTAGTACAACAATTACAGAACTTAAAAATATTTAGTTCATTTAAATTTTCTTCAAATAATTGTCTCATAGAAAATAGAAGCTTCTATGTGATGGATTCAGGAAAGTATGCTTAAGATACACCCAGATGGCTTATACACTAACATTTATTCAGAAAGTGGAAATTAAGAAACAATGGATAACAAGTTAATAAATAAGGATCTGATATAAATATCTAAAGTTTGCATTTTAACACAAGAAAATACATTAGAGATATAGAGGAAGGCTGAGTTGTAGGGAATCAGATGGTATGCATTCACTGGACATCCATATGAATCCCCACAAACTCAAAGCTCCTTGACGCTATCCGTTTCTTACCTGTAACACGTTACTTTCAGCTTCCTCCCCAGTAATCACTTCTACCTTCGCTAATAAACACTTTCTTGCTGTTGCTTTAGTATAGGCTGCTGCAGACTCTGCCAGTGATTCTGAAATATTATTAACTGAACAACATTTTGAGAGTCTGAGAATGATGAGCATAAAATTTTATAAGATGTACAAAGGTCTCACACAAGTACACAAGAATTCTGAGACCTTTTGAAAAGTATAGAAGACAGACCTTAATAGAACACACAAAAAAGGACTGAAATTTAAAGCAGAAGTTAAAGCTTGTCTTTTAAGACTTGTTTTACAAGCACAAGGGACAAAAAGAAAAAAATTACCAAGAAGTTTTGTCCCTACACACAATAGTTCAAAAGCTTTGCATGGACACCTGCTTATCTGTAGATGCTCCAGCAGTAATGATACTCTTGCCAGCCATACAGCTGTGCCTACACATGGACAATGCAATTAATTTTCCACTTTTATTTAGGCTTGCAAGCAGTTTAATGAAGAAAACCCACAGTTCCCAGAATTTCCATAATATCTTGACAATTTGAAGTCACAGAATCCAGCAAACAGTTCTGAGTTCAAGCAACATGTGGTGCACCCACTCAATGCAATACACTTTTGACTCAGAAATTCAGTCACTTGAAATAAAACAGAATTGTTAAAAAAAAGTTTGCCACATTTCTCCTATGTTCTCTACCAAGTCCTACTACCAGTTCTGTTAATTCCCTCTACTTTTATTCTGCTGAAGATACTCCCACTACCACAGAACGACAATGAAAAAGACAATGCAGCCTGTACATGTTTAACATTAGAGGATCTACAGAATCCAGCAGCTTCCACACCCAGCCTATATCTTTGGTTACAGGAGACAGTAAAGGCAACATAGAAATCTTATGTTTTTGAAAAGTAACAGGATATTGAAAAATACAGTAATTTAAAAAACTATTAACTGCTATTCCTAATATAGTATTTTGTTTTTTACCTTTTTCTGGCGTGGCCTCCTGAGAAGACGATTCAGACCCAGACTCTGTAGTAGCATTCTCCTTATTACTCTCTGTACTACCTTCATTTGATTTCGGTGGACTCTATCACAGAAATAAGAGGAGGTAAACAGAAGAGAGAAAACATACACTAATTCTGCTGAACAGGACTAGTGACCGAGGGCAGCTCCAGTATTTATAAACCATATGGCAAAAAAAGAATCTCACGGACAACATGCTTTCACAGTTAAAGCTATCCTACTACCCCAGCCAAGGAACTGAATGGGGTATGACCTAAAAAACAGTTCAAATTCTTTTCCCTTGAACTGATACCAAATTTCAATCCTTATTTTGAGGCTTTTTGACTTGCTTTGTTCACTAAAGCAAGTCAATTTCAGCTACAGCTACTCATGGCATAATTGACTGAACTCCTGCTTGGTAGTTAGACAGGTCTGAACACTAAGCATTAAATGTTTCAATTTTGTTCCAGCACAGGAATAAAAACAACAGCAGGAAACAGTGAGGTACTAGAAGTTATTCCTTAGGTTGGTACATCATAAACAGCTTTTCCAGAATCATACCTCAGTCCTGAGGCAGCTGCTTTACTGCTGGGCTTGAAATCCCGTCCTGGGGGGAGTCACATGACTGAACTGCTCTCAGTTTTGAGGACAAACATAAAATACCCTCTAACACTCATAGTCCAATAGCCATTAAAAGCAACAAGCTGTGCCATAAAATGCTTCGGCACAAAAACCACATACACTACAGGGAGGGCACTGAATCTCCTTACACTGAGAGAGTTTGGCAGGGAAATCCTGGAGAGTATTGCTGGGCAGACAATAGCTCATAATGAACCTCCCGTGCTGCACTCAAAGTAAGTTACCTTCAAGAGAAACCACTGAAAAAAACCCAATACTCAAGTGACAAGTATAAGTAAAGGCTCTCAAAATTCCTGAGTGAGAATCCATAACAAACTGCTTGCAAAATTACAATGTATACATAGTGGATACTCACTAGGACTCGCTCACTCATGTTCTGTCCAAAAACAAACTTGTTGCTAGATGCATCTGCATTGTTCGTAGAGTTCTCTACGCTGAAAAAAACCCAAGAAATAAGCCAGGTTTTACATGACAGAAAATAATACCTCTTTTATTTTCTACTAATAAAATTCCTCAGAAAGTGAATGATTGTCACTGGCTCTAAAAGAGTAAGCACTAGTTGACACAAACATAGGTAAAAATTAATTCAACTTAACATGAGAGCACATTCTAGTTCTACAGAATGAGAATTCTCTCAGAATGACAACAAATGATTTTGGTCTCTGTAAAAATCTTCCCCTTCAGATAACTAATAACATACACAGCAATGCTGAATGCTAAGTGAGGGCTTATCGTCTAATCGTATAACATACCTTTTTTTAAACAGTATTCTACATGCACAGACTTGAACTACTACACATTTTTAGGTCAATTCTCTCAGAAAGGGAAAGAACTGAAACAAAAGCACTTCCAATATTGTAACTGAAGCAAAGGTAGCAGGGATAAGTAATGCCTTTTATCAGACTAGCTGCAATACCACAGCCTCTCCAAGAAGTTTCACAATCAAATCTCAGCCTTTACTTCTTCCTCATAGAATAAACATCCTCCTCTCATTAGTATTTTTATTAACAGTTTTTAAATCCTATTTAGGAAGGACAAGAGTTTTATTCTTTTACAGACTCAAGAGACTTCACAAGTAATTGTTCCTGTCCCTTCCCATCAGGCATCTCTTTCTAAGACACCAGCTTGCTCACAAAGTGAACATACAAGAGGCAGACCATTCTGAATCAAGCCTACGTTCATTTCACCAAGTTTGGAAAATGGGGACTCACATCTACATGATTCAAGTGAAATCAAACAAACCTTTAAACTGTACATGCAGAATTGCTACTTCTGATTAAGGAGATTCCTAGAACAGAAGAGATCCTCAGTGGAAGACAGCTTTACTTACTAAGGGAATTAAACACTACAGTTCTGAGCTCCAAATGTTAACAGGGAACTCGATGTGGCCTACCAGTATCTGCTACGCAATCTAGCACATTTACAGTTTTTAAAGAATTGACAGTGTTACACAAAGGGAGGAGTTTCCTTTTACTCGTTCATTACCGTAAGGCTTTGCCATCTCAGCTGAAAACCAGAGCCAACTCCCCTTAGAGACACTATTTTTCTTTAAGACAAGTCCAAAACTAGGTTTCTGGCAATCGACTCATCATGAATAAATCCTCCCAAAGTAAAGACTCAAATGAAATGACAGCAGATGTCATATGAGTTGAAAAATATGAAAAAAAATTCCAGTATTTGAAGGCCACATATTAGTAGTTATTGTCTGCCAAATCTGATTGAACAAGTCTGACTTTGTCTATTGGAAAGACATTGATCTGGCATCAAGAGGGCAAAAATGTTCTCTACCTCTCCAGTGCATCATCTGGAAAGTTCAGCATCAAAAGTTCATTGACTGCAAAACTGCCTACTGCCTCCTTCATGGTGAAAAACAGGATCTTAAAAATGCTAAATATAAGGACAAAGTAAGCACGTATTGGTGCTTTTCCTACAATTATTTCATGACCTCAATCTGAGTTTCAGCTTACTCCAAGACCAGAGACGTTGCTCTACATCTACTCTTGGTGGGATTTCCCCTCATGCTTTTCCAGTTATTACCTGAATTCACAGCTCTGTATCTTCTGTTTTCTACTCATTCTGTACACTACTTCATTTTTTTGACCACTACTAAGCTAGCATTTTCACAGAGCTGTATCACTACCTTAGCCTCAAGTGAAGGCCGTCAGCTCAGAGCTCATCACTACGTAAGACAGGATTAGCAGTTTTCTCCTGGCTGCCTCACTATACATCACATTTCTTCTGATGTTATTGCCTCATCAGAAGTTCTCTCAAAAACTTCCCATGGTTAGGCTCCTGCTTATTCATACAGGCCACTCTGAAAAGCTTACTATCACAAAAAAATTTTAACTATTCTGCCTTTTATCCGTATCATATATGAAACCTATTGAACAACACAAATACACAGTGCAGATCTCCACGAGATTCTACTGGTAGCTCCAATTTAGTCCATCACTGTTTCTAATCATCCATGAGAAGACTTCTCATCTCATGCTTGTTGGTTTTCTGAAGAGGCTTTGGTGAGAATGTGGTTAAATAAATAGTATCAAATGCATCTCCCTTGATGAGATAATTGAGGGTTCCCCCAGATCTGAAGATTGCCATCTCATTCTTCAGAAGCCTGGGTCCCCACTGACGCAGTCTAAGCCCTGCATCCCATAAAGAGCAGAATCATGAAGAATTTTCAATAAAGAGTAAGGAGGACTATTTTATTGGTTTCCCTGTAGTCTCACCTGGAACTGATGTACTGTAGAAAATAGTTTGTTGCAGAAGGTATATCTGATGTCAGAAGGCCAGCATTCTGCACATCAGCAGTTTCATTGCTTTCATCTCCTAGCTAGAAAAAGAACAAGTATATATCAATAGTTGTAATTACTGACTACGAATTTTTTAACTCATTCTTCCTAAAGACAAAGTTCCATCCACAAATGCTTTCTACAATAAAAGAAGGTAAGTCTATGTTCCAATATTACACTTTCTTTTATTATGCCAGGAAACCTGAGCAAATCTGTCTTCAACAGCAAACCTGTCTTCATCCAACTCAGTTATTCTATGCACAAGTTTGAGTCCAGGCTGCCCTATTTTTCCACCTTTTCTGTGAAGTCTTGGTTGCATGGGAGCATCTTAGGACCGCACTTCAACTTCATTCTAACCCAAAAGGTAAGAGAAAACGCTATATTGTACTGAGCTTTAGCTGTTACTTATGATTGCAGTAGATGCATTTATTTTTGGAAAAGCTTCTTATGCTACTTAACAGAATTCATTTATTAAATGTCCAGAAGACTAGTTTTATTAAACAATCAACTCTACTGTGTTCATAGCTTTTAATTTTACATATATACATGGGGGTTTTAACCTTTTCATACAGTAGCTTCACAGTACTTCATAAACTCTTAGCCAAGATAACAAAGATGTGTTTACCTTAACTCTGTCTCTTAAGTTTTGCCCAAATACAAATGCTTGCTGTGCGTTTAGTTCAGCCTTCTCACAGCTGTCATCATCTGAAGTATTGTTGGACTCCTTTTTCTGACATTCTGCTGCCTAAAGAAACGGAAAAATGTAGCCTAAGAAGTTGAGTTTCTTTAAATAAAAACACCTTACGACAAGGTGAGTCACACACTCATTTACAATGGCAAACCAATAACACTTCCAGACCTACAAGGCACGTTTTGCATTTAAATAATGTCTCTGTTATTGTTAGTGTTTTTTCTTAGCAAATCACAGAATAGTTAAGGTTCAAAGGAATTTCTAACAATCATTTGGTCCAAACTGTGTTCAAAGCAGCATCAACTTCAAACTTATATTAGGCTGCCCAAGATCTCATATCAAGTTTTAAAAAATCCACATGTGACAGTTTTACATTTTGGTAGTCTGGTTCAATGTTCAACTACACTAAGTATGATAGTTTTGTCCTAAAACCCATCTGGAATTCCCTTCACACTACACCTGCAGCTTCTCATCTGTTTGACAGACACTTCCTAATTTCATTCTAATCATGCCACTGCCTACCACTTGAGAGCTGACGGGAACAATCCAATCTCTCTGCCCTAGCCCAAGCAGAACACACTCAGCTTTTTTGTTCTCTCATCACACGTCCTGTGCTCCAGCCACTAGTCCCCTTGGTGATTTTTAAGTGTCTTTTTCTTTTTAAGTGTCAAGCCCCAAACTATATATGGTATTCCTGATGCCATCCACCAGTGGCACAAAAAGAGAAAGATCACTTTCCTGAACTTAATGGCTGCAGTTTTAGTGAAGTGGCCCATAAATCCTCTTAATCAATAAAAGGATACACTACTTATCCATGTTCAACCTACTGTTCATCACTGCTGCACAGCACCTGAAGGTTCCTGAACTTTTTGTTCTGCTAAGGACTTTCTATTCTGCACCTCTGCCACCTGCTTTCCACAAGTGGCTTCGTGACTTCTCCCTACACATGCCCTGGTGGCACTTTTCCTGTTTATTCCCATACTATAGTTCTTGTTCCACTATACTCAGAGCATTGCACTTACAAACCCTTAAAGTAGTGTTGGGAAGCAATTGCAACCAGCATGGGAATCACTCCACCCCACTTCTGTCCTAACTTCCCACCCCATAGCTTTTGACACTGATGGGAAGCCCAACACTATGCACGCACAAAGCCTCACAAGCAACCTGCATACAGCAGCTGCCCCTCAGCAAAGCACGCTTCCATCAGCATTAACAGCACCATAAGCAGAAAAAAAACCCGAAAACCACAGGAAGTCTGAGCATATTATGAAGAAAACTATACAGTTACTATGGGAGGAGTATTAGTGGGTACCACCTGCTCCACTGAAGAGGACACTGAGGGGGAAGATGCCTGTCTAGGAAGCCCATTACTAGTCTTTATGGCTGGCCAATGTGAAGTTTTCCCTTTTCCTTCCCTTTTTGATCTCCCTTCCTCCAAAAAAGTAACTGTCACCCTTAGAAGCAATACTATCAGCTATAGATCAGCTAATAAATTCTGTATGTGAGAACTTGTCTCAACAGTTTTCATGCAGTATCAGGATCTTCAAGACTTGTCTGCACAGCTGCTTTCTAGCCAGTCCTCTTCAGTCCTTGTGACACACGGGTTCTCTCACCTCAGGTACAGAATTTTGCGTTTGCTGACCATCGGCTAGTTTTTCTCAGCTTGTTTTCCCAGCTTGCTGAGATCCTGCTGAACAGCTCCTACCTTCCAACATATTGACCATTTCCCCTTCCCACAATGTACTGGTATCCACAAATTTAACGAGATTTATTTCACCTTGCCAGGTTGTTTGTGTAAATGTTGAACAGTCCTAAGGAATGCCTCTAGTGACTGACACTTGTCAGACTTCCAACCACTGGCTGCTACCCTCAAAGTTCACTGCTTCAGCCAATTTTTCACCCACTTTAAATTCCAACCAACCAGTACACCTCTCTCCATTTCGGCTACGACAATGATACTTCAGACCATACAAAGATCTTGCCTAAAGTCAAAATCAACAAGTAGGGCTCTCTGCAAAGCAAATAATCTCAAGAGGATAAAAAACCCATCAGGCTGGTCTCTGTTTTACCTATGCTGGCTGTTCTCAATCCCTTTAAGGTCTTAATCCCTCATATCCTAGGACTCCTTCACCACAAAGGGAGAGGAAGGAGCTGAGCAATTTCTGCTCTCCTGGAACCTCTTTCTTGCCATTCTTGGAAATGTGTGCCATGCTTTCTTCTTTCCCAGTAACTGGGACCCTCTACAGTACCATAACTCTCTGAGGACAGGTAGTGGTCTCACACTAACACCCCCCAGCTCCCTGTCCTGAGTTCATTTTCTTCCCAGTACAACACTGTATTTTGGATCCAGGATGAGAATAATCTTGATCACACATTGATATTTCAGTTGTGGCTCAGTTGTGCTCACCCCAAGTCAAGGACTTTTCAGTGTCTCATGCTCTGCCAGCAAGGAGCTGCACAAGAAGCTGGGGGGAAGCACAGCCAGGACAGCTGATCCAAACTAGCCAGAGGGATATTCCACACCATAGAACGCCCTACCCAGTGTGTAAACTGGGGGAGCTGCTGGTGAGGGGCCAATTGCTGCTGGGAGACAAGCTGGGCACAGATCAGTGGGTGCTGAGCACCTATCCGGGGCATCACTTGTTTTCTTTGTGTTTTATTTATCTGTCTCTCTCCCCTTTTCATTACAGTTACTATTATACTTTACTCTGTTTCAACACTTCAGTAACAGTTCTTATCTCAATCCACTTTACTGTTTTCCTAATTCTTCTCCCCATCACACCTGAGTAGAGGGAGTGAGCAAGTGGCTCCACGGTACTTAGCTGCCAGCTGGGATTAAACCATGACTCTCCCTCTGCACCCATGGATACATCCTGTCTGGTCCCATGGACTTGTGTATGTCAAACTGTCCAAAACAGTCCTTAAGCGAATTTATTGTAATAATTCACTCCCTCAAACTTCCCCTAGAAAACGGGACTTGGTAGACCTGACAGCAGACCTCTTCAGTAGAAAACAAGACAAAGGCATTGAGTACCTCAGATTTTTTTTCATTTTTTTCACCACTAGGTTCTCTTCAACATTTTGCAGAAGGCCTACAGTTTTCCTTCATTTAACCTTTACTGCCAATACCAGTAGAAGCCTTGCTTGCAGCCTTTTCATTCCCTGTCATTTCCAACTCCAGCTAAGTTTAGGTTTTCCCAGTTCTCCCACACATCCAGGCATCCTTCTGTACACTTCTCGGGTGTCTTGACTGCTTTCATGAGTTATATGCACATTCTCTTTCTGGATTTAAGGAGCTCCCAGCCCATACACACTGGCATCCTGCCATACTCGCACAATTTCATGCACTTTGGGATAAATTATTCATTCTCTGAGGTGGTTGTCCATAGAGGTAATGAGCTCTCATGAGCCCTGCTGTCCTTCAAAATCCAACCAACCAGCTCAATGAACAAGCTGAAGTCTTCTGAAGTCTGGATCTTTATTCTGCTACTTATCTTCCCCAGTTCCGTCAGTATCTCAAACTCCATCTCATTGATGCTGCAATGACAGCTTCTCTCAACCTTTGTATTTCTAGCCAGTTCTTTGCTGTGAATACCAGGTACAGCTAAATACCTCCCATGTCAACTTACCCAGCATATGCAAATACTCTCATCAACTTATTCCTAGAATCTCCAAGAGTATTCTGGAGTATTTCTACCAGGACATGTTGCCATTTTATCGGGTGTCCAAGTACTGAAGTTCTCCTTTAGAACCAAGGCCTGTAATTGTGAAGCTTCTAGTTCTTCAAAGGCATTAGTTACTCTCTCTATTTGATCAGTCCAAGTCTGGTGAAGGTTCACTTTAATCTCCCTCTTCTTGGCTTCCCCTCTGAACTTAATCTACAAAGCCTTGACCAATTCAGTGCCTTCCCAAAACAAAGCTTCTGCATTTAAACAGCTTCTTTTAGCATAGCAGAACCCATCCCTGTCTGTCTTTCCTGCTTTATTTCCTAAAAAGCCTTGATGCATCTAATGCAGTACTCCAGTTGTCCAAGTGAACCTCCTGTATTGATGATCTCAGTGAGGTTACAGAACCATAACTGAACACAGATTTCCAATTCCTTCTGTTAGTTTCTCATGCAGGGTGTTGTTGCCTCTACGTGCCAGCCATGGCACTTCCTGCAAATATCACATAGGTCAAAAAATGCAGTAGGAAAACAACACTAGATTAGGTCCAAGAGTTTCACAAATCCCATTTTATGTTTAAGGGACAACCTTTGCATAACCTAGCTGTATCATTTGCCTTCAGATTCTAATTCTGGCATTTCAAAGACATCATTTTTCTGCTTGCAATTAGAAATGGGCCAGTGTTGATCACTGGCAGTAGTCCTTCACCACTGAATGATAACATAGGGTAAAGGAGCATTCTGTTGAACACAAGGAAAAATTATTAGCCTAGGATTTCCTTAACAGGTCCTCTTTCTTCTGGATAAGGATCAGCATCTCCCCGTTACCAAAAAGGCTGGGGGCTGTCAAGTTTCCTTGCACAGCTGATGACTTTCAGCCACCAGATTCTCCCACCAGTTAGGAAAGGTTGGATCAAAGGCTGCAGCTTATACCCATCTGTGGACAATGTTGCTTAGGCTCCTATAGTTTCCTAGGGATTTTCAAGGCAGAGAGCAGATAGGTAGAAGTTACCACAGAGCTGCTCAGGGTATGACAACCACCAGACTGAGAACACTCCCACTCTGCTACCCCGTATAAGCACAAGACAGAGACATCAAAGAAAAATCTTTTCTGCCACTAAAGACCATGACTCATATCTGCTCTAACAAAGGCAGACCATGCTCATGTAATACTGCAAATAACACATACTTGCCCTAACAAGGAAGCTCTCTCTCTGTGGTACATCAAATCTATGCCACAGATCTGCACATACAATTACCTACATGAAACAATTCCAGAAGTAATCTTTCACTCTCATCAAGCCATCTAATATTCTGCAGAGACTCCAGCATTTAACACAACTACTGCACGAACTCTAATGACTTCTAGCTGTGCTAGAAAGCTTCAGGGAGACAAAATTGACTACAAATGCCAAGACAACAGAATATCTCACCACAACCCTTGATATCATTGCAAATGTTCAGTTATGAAGCTTTATACCATTTATACTGAGCTTCCAGAAATCCTTAGCAACCAGATTTAAGAGCTTTCCTCTACCAGAAAACTTTCTCCAAGGTCTGTTGATTAAAAAACTTAAGAAGACTTTTGGATGTTAAAAGCAGATAGAGAGTGTCCCTGATGACACACACAGCTGGGTTACAAGCACATCCCACAGTTTTCATACTGGTACATGCATTCAATTTATTTATCGATACTTAGTTGTGGCAGTAGCCTTTCACTAAACCTTAAAAAGCCGTTCACACTGCAAGTGTTTCTGCTTGCATATTCAGGATTAAGACTCGAATTTCAAGTGAACTGTTCCATACTCTTGTATTAGCAACACTACTTCTATGCGCAATATGGAAACAAAAAGCAAACAACTGCCTAATGAAGCTATCAAAAAACCTACCCGCACTCAAAATCCCCAAACATCCTCCTCATGCTATCAGTCAAGACCTTCGGATGCTAATGGTTAGCTCAAAACCTGCAGGGAAGGAAAGGAGTGGACACGCTACACAGAACTGGAAGTAAATATTTCATTATCTTTCTTTCATGATAGCAAATAAACAAATTCCGATGCACTTAGATGTCTTTTGCTCCAGGTGAAGCTTTTCAGCCCCTCACTACCTGCACTGTCCACTTCCTGAAGGGGAATTCATGTGCTGCCACTGGCTGTTTACTCTGTTCAGAGAATATTTACATCTGTCACCTTGAGTCTCCTTCTCCAACTCACCTTGTCTTCAGAGTCTGAACTTTTCAGTGTTGCATCACTCGGTGATTCTGATGCAGCTGCAGAGTCTGGAGGGATATTTACACCGTTGGTGCCACTGCTGAGAACTGAAACGCGGAAATAAAAAAAATTACATAAATGCTCTAGATATTTAAGTTGTCATAAAACTTTTCTTATGCAAATTGCATGCAGTTTTCTTGTTTAAGTCCATTAAATGTTGCAATGTAAACTAAAAAGTTCCCATAATATTTTGCAAGAGACAAGAGGACCACAATTCAGCAATTCTTAGCAGAATCAAAATTCCAAATGCAGAAAACCAAGCCAGCAAATTAATCTATACAAATGTTGAAAGGACTTCAACATATACAACTTCAAGCAACCATCCTGCTCCAATCTAATACTGTCCACAGCCAGCAGGGCTTGTGTTCAGACTGATCTACCTGCTCACATACTGAACTCCCACTGAAAATTTGTACCCCAATACTAAGCCCTCTGTAGAGTCCAATCCGTGTCAGGAGGCACGTCAAGAAATCAAGCTAGAAATGTTTGATTCTGTGCCAGATTCAGCATTAACTGAAGTTACTCTTGTTTCTGTTCAACTAAACTTCCACATAACAAACTGCATCAGGCTGGGGAAACATAGGGTTTAGGAGATATGGACACTTTAAACAGTTTGTTTGCGTTAACTTCCAGACTTTAATCATGCCTATTTCCATCAGCTATGTCAAATTCCATAATTCCATAATACAATAAGCATTATACGAATGACCAAATGTAAGAATTAAAATTCTATATTCAGAATTAAAATTGTACTTCAAAGTCCCAACTCCAAAATGGTCCCCAAGACCAGAGGCACCTCTCACTGATTTAGGTACTTTACTGTTGATCAATTACCAGAAATAGCTTATTACACCATGGACAATGCTGTCATTTGAGACTGATTGCTATACCACACCCTTAAAAGTCTTTTTATTCCAAAACTCAAGCATGGACTACACCGAAGTTAGAAGCATGGTAACATCAGTCAGTCATTCTACACAAGACCTGAAGGTTCTACTATGTTATCCCTCATGTAAGACAGATACACTTACCATTTAAGAGGTTTCTTTTCTGAAAGAAGAAAACTAGAAAAACCAAGGTGGGCATTGAGTAAAACCCAACCACCGCACTAAACAAATACAACATTTTTGTTCTCTTGCTACCCTATTTAGAATGGAAAAGCATTATTTACCCATCTGTGAGAAAGCTTTTGGCTGCGGTGCCTGTAATACTGCTGGACGAAGCACACTTCGCTGCTGTTCCTTTGGTTTCTGGCTAGGGAGACCTGCAAGTGCAAAGGTTTTTCAAGAACTATAAAACTTTAAAGTTGGAAAATTCAGCTTCATCTAATCTTCTCTAACTGCTTCCAACAGAACACACAATGAAAAAACAGACACTAGAAAAGCTACTTCCTGCTTTTCCATCCCTCACTCAGCCTCAAAAGAGAGTTAGTCCCAAATAGGGAAGACTATTTCCTAGCCTAAAAAGACACTTTAAAATATGTTGTCTACCTTATCCAGGAAAGCACAGAATGGAAGTTTGCTACTGATCCAGAAATAAAAGCCAATATGTAAGAGAAATGAACAGTACATCAGTAATCCTATTTATGAACTGACATTTTATTCTACTACACATTCCAAGTCTTCTTTTCTCCTTCCAATGAAGTAATTTCCAGATATTAGTAAAAGATTTTTTTTTTATCCACACAATCAAACACACTGGTTCTGTAATAGTTGTACTGTGTCATTTAACAATCTTTTGGCTTTTTGAATTAACCTGGCCTCTTTGGTTGTTACAGTAAGACGCACAGCACTACAACTCTAATTCTGCTATGATTCAAAAAGCTAATTAACCTTAAACAATCTAATAAAAAAAACCCCAAACACTGTAACACCAACTCTAGAAGGTTATGGCAAGCCCAGAAGGTTCAGTTTTCTTCACTGAAAAAAGTCAAGATGAACTCTTGATCCAATAAATTACTGCAACAGAACTCACTCATAGCAATTAGTTCCATTTCAGGCCACCCGTATTCAAAGGGCATGACATCAGAATATAAAGCTATCCTAAGTTCAAACGTTTCTAAGCTCAAAAAAACTTGTTCCTTTCTTAAATTTACCACTCTTCCTGCAAGTGAAATGAAGTTTCCATATAGTTATGCAATAATCGCTTTCATTACCTAAATAGTTTTGGGTTTGTTTTTTTCCCCCTCAAATTCCTAAGGAGTTGTAATGCTAATGTCTTTCTGATAGTGGCTAGGTCTACATCAGTAACAGGAAACTCAGTCATAGCCAACCTGTAGTGCAGAAGAGGCATGATGAAGGACCTGCCACCCACATTGACGCCAAAAGCCAGGGAGAGCAGAAGTGAGCACTCTGACACTTCCAACTGCCCTGGCCTGGTCCCAGACTGAACACTCAGTAATGGCTGGGACTTGCTCAAGGCACTCCTAGAATAGCTTTTTTCTTACAGTTTGCTACCAAAGGAATTGAGTTCACTGTCTGTAGGATTACTCCAAGCACAAACAGAAGCTTGCTAAGCAGCAATAGCTGAGAGATGCACTTCAGACACGTGCAGCTGATCCAATGCAAAACATGGATGCGTCCATACACATTACACAGTGGATATGGGCACGACCACCCTAGAGAAGACAAGATTATTTTCTGCAGACACATAGGTATTGCCACCTTCTATTTACAATAGCAGGTTGATGAAACTACTAACTAAATAAAATGCTTGAGCTGGTTTCTTTGTACTATTGCAGTAAACAGTGAACTCACCTGCACTAGGTGCCTGACCATGGATAAGTATTGGTGGTTTCAGCCGGAATCCACTGCTCTTTTCCTCTGGAAGTGAAACACAAAATTACAAGGACAAAGCGGTAACGTACTAGAAATAGCCATTTGGTCATAAAATTCCTCATGTTTTCCCCACTGTAACAACCCGCAAGTTCTATAAAAATGCAAAGTTATAAGGAGATTTCCAAAGAACAAATTCTCTTCTGAAAGAAAGAAACCTGAATTTCCAGTGACCATCACAGCAAATATATATCACAGACAAACACATGGTGTCACAAGCAAAAAATTCAGATTTTTTTTCAGGAGAAACAGGAAAAAGACTGTTCACTAGAGAAATGGGGCTCCTTCTGTGAAGGACTTAATAAAGGTTTTAAGTGAGAATCAAACTAAAGAAAGAACAATCAAAAGTATGACTGAACATGACAGCTGCTAGCAAGTATCTAACTGCTAATTATCATAAATTAAGTCAAACTTAATTGCTTAATGTTAGTTTCTAGTAATATCATTAGCTTTTACTAATGCTTTTGTAGTATGAAGATAAAAAATTCCTTTGCACTCGTTACAGTTATGGCTTTTAAATAAAGTACCAAAATATATTTAAAAAAAAAAATCTACAACTATTAAAAATCCAGTTCCTAAGAACTTACAAAGAATAATTACACTTCTTTCCTTTTAGGGGCTTAGTATCTGTACTTAGAATAAGACAACTCAGCATCTTACAGTCTCACTGAGCTTGGTTATGAGCATACGATACTGATGTGCACTACAGTGATCCCAACACAACCAAACCGGAACTACGGGGACTAACAAAATTAGCAGTTCTGTCAACACAGGGCTCACAGGTCATAGCTGAACACAATCATGACCACACCTTATGGTTGTTTTGCTTTGCAATATAAAACAACAGTTTTCCCAAAGTAGATAAATGAAAATTTCCCATATGTTTTATTGTGAGGCTAGCAGGAAAGGGTCATACTGCAGTATTCTACCATCACTCCCAACACATTTAACAATTTTGATATTATTTCAATCACCTCCAGCAAGGGTGAAGTTGAACAATGAAGTAAGTGAGCAAGAGAACAGCTCTAAGATCAGAACCATCATCACTTCCATTCTCACAGACAGGGTCTTACTTCTCAAGTATCACAGTACTTTGGATCATAACAAATTAACAACAGTTCAAGAAAAAGGAGAAAAATGAGGAAGCTCACCTGGTTCTGAGTCAGAATTGCCTGTAGAGGGTTCACAGAAGCTTGATGGCATAAAGACATTGTTCTTTGTTACTGCAGTCAAGGAAAAATAAAAAAAAAAAAAAAAGGAAGTTGTGTATGTTGTTCTTTATTATAAACCTGTTCCCAGACTTCAAACTGAAAACTACTTTTCTAGTAATTTGTTTTATTTCGGTTTTATTTCTTCTAAACTAAAACAGTATTACAGTCGAAGTAGCAAACAAGCCATTGTCCATAAAATCCTCTCAGTGTCTCCTGAAACAGAGAAAGAACAAATTTCATTTTTTCAGAATCCTGTGTAAAAACAGGATTCCCAATCTGAATTGTATTGGAATTAGGAATTAGAAGTGGTGTTAGAATATATAATAGCACTGCAAAATCTATAATACCATTTCAAAAGGCCCCTGCAGAGAGAGAGCAGAAAGGTGTGTAATGCTTGCTAGAGAGGAGGAGTGAACATCTGGGCTCTGACGGACAGCACTGTCTGCACCAAGGGGCAACTTAGGTTTGAACTACCCTACAAAGACAAAACTCCTATAGAAACAGAGGAGAGCAGATCCAAGTACTGTCAGATGTCACCTCAGCAGCATAACAGACAACAAAAGTGAAAAAATGTTTGAAAAAACAGGCAAAGGACAGTGTTTCTTTTCCACCCTTTGCTGGGACCTAAAGAAACAAGTGATAGGGAGTGTGGCTGAGGCCCTACCCAGCAGTTCTAGTACTTTTGGTGTTACACAAAAATCACAATCCAGTTTATGAAACAGGACCATCAGAGAAGGAGACAGACTTCTCCAACAGATCATTTTGCATGAGGAAAAGCATAACAGTATTTATTGGCTCTTTTAGCTTTTAGAAGGCTGTAGAAAAAGCTTAAGTACACTGAAGAGAGAAGTGAAGCTCATCTCTGAACACCACTGTACCAAAAGATGCAGCATTTGCCTTTTATAATTAAGTCTTACGTATTTTTTCGTATTTCCTTTAATTCTACCTTCTCTTTTTTTATTATTGTCTGCCTTAAGCTTACACATGACACAGTTTTCCTATAAGTAAAATTTCCCTATTCTTGAGAGAAACATAACCCCACAAAAAAAAAGGTGGGAAAGTAAAAGATTTTCTGGAAACCAAAGCCCTTGAATAATGTCAACAATATTCAAAGAGGTCTTTATGGAAGTTGCAATTCAAATCAAAGTTGTCACTGCTTCACAACAAAACACATCAGAAGAGAACAAAGGCATCAGGGAATAAATTACCATATCCTGTCAAAATACATTAGCTAAGCAGAGGCTTAAGAAAGGATACTGGACTCCTGGAACACCCAGTATTTAACCATGAAAAAGCTGAGTAAATTGTTTTCCGCCACTTCTTAACAGATGTTAGCATAGAGATTCTAATCTTATAAGACAAAGACATTGTGGAACAGAAGTGTTAGAGATTATAGGGAACCTGAGTATACACATACTGTTACTCTAACAGAAAATCTACAGACCAAAACCCTGTATTCATTATTTTTGTGCATTCCTTTACTAAGAGTGGTTGTCAAGCAGACAGCAGCAACGCTGGTCACTCAATTCACAGGATGGCATCTGGAGACCCACTGAGCTGCACACTGGAAAACTGGGATCTGAAAGAGAAGGGCTTCTTCCTCTGACTAGCACTGGTGCACGAATTTAGAATACTGTGCCCATAAAGTATCAGCAACTACATTTTGGATTTCATAGTCATTTATTTCTTTAAAATTAAAATAAAAATAATTAGGCTTTCACCTTTTAGTCACATCTCCAGAATGTGCTGCATATGAAAGGAGTATTTTTTTTACTGTTCTCTCCTTCAAGGTTCTTTATTTCCTTTATTTCAACTTAAGATGGTAGAAATAAAGTAGCAGTCTCCAAATCTGCCCCAAACACAGACATACCTTAGCTAAAATAACTGCTGACCGAAGCTAAAACCTTCATATGATCTGTGAGGAAAGAAGGCACAAATCAAGACTGTTCCTGTGGGTGAACAAGTATCATACATGACCATTCCTGTGCAAGTGAACTGCATGAATTTACCCCAGTGATTTCACTGCCCTGACTGTGCACACACACAGGCTGTGGTCATTCTCTCTTGCGTTTTTCAGGTGTTTCAGGAATGCACTGAATCCTCTCCATTTTAAAAGGAATGGGAGAAGAGGAAAGAAAAGGACTAAAACACGAGCTGGGACTCGAAACATTTCCCTGGCAGCAGAGTAACTAAGAAAAAGGTAGCACTTATATAAATCTGAAAAGAAGCAACCTGGTCACAACAAATCAAGAAGATTTCTGGTTAATTCTACAATTTAACAGCACAAGAGTAAAAGCTGAAACTACAAATATACATAAACTTACAGATAGAAAACATTTTTAAAAACTCTCTATCAACTCCTTTGGGCTTCACCAAATTTGCTAACATGAGTACATGGTTGCTGTGGTCTTAATCCAAAGCACAGCAGACAGTAATAAGACTGCTTACATGACTGGAAAAAGAATGTCTAGGAAGGAAAACCATCCCTCATATATAATACTGTAGCAACATTTACCTGACTGAGAAGGAGGGAATTGAGTCAAAGATGAAGTTCTCTCACGTTTTACAGGTGGACAGTAGCTTCCATCCTCTCGATCAGACTCTGTAGAAAAGAACTTATTAGAGAAAATACAAGACATCCCAGCAAGACACACACTTATGGCTTTTAATTTTACGATAAAATCTCTTACCATCTCCATCTTCTGGACTTGATCCATCAGCAGATCTCTGAAATCAGATTACACTGATCAAACAAAGATCACATACTGAACATTTCAGTCTCTTCAGATTGATCCAAATGTTTTAAGCATCAGTTAGGAGATTTTTTTCTTTACTGTCAATGATACACACTCAATGCAATAATTTTCTATGACTTACATGTAGGCATACCGAGTTTCACACAGATACTGTGAAATACAATTAATTCAAAATATTTCATTTACAAATAAGATTCCTGAAAATTCATATCCCAAGCACTAATATCTTTAAGGACTGTGTAACAATTACTACAGTTACATTTTCTATATATTGAAAATTTGAAAATTAGTGTTTTCAAAATTGGTTTCATTTTTAAAACATCATAAAGTTTCAAGCTCAACATAAACATACTCATTATTTGGGAGTTCATTTCAAAGCACTTTACCTAATTACTCTAAATGACATTAGTTCCTTCAACAAAATTATAGCACTGGAGGAATGTCTTTCAAAGCACGCACTACAAAGCAGTACGACAGTATTTTTATTGGAATTAGCAATGGATAGTCCCCTAACATCTTCCACAGTACCAGGAACAAAAAAGGAAGCATCACAGGCTACCAACTATCACAAATATTCAAAAGGTCTTTGAACAAAGGTTTTACATATTTTCTGAGGATTTCTATGGCTCTTCCCTCCTATTTCTCTGCCAGTTCCTCAACTAATACAGTCTCCCTTGCTCCTCTAAAAAATAACCCCATGACAGATTCCTTTCACTATGGAAGGTGATCAGGGAAGCATCAGCATCTTCATCTCATTACAAAACATCTTAGAATCATTGAATTGCTTAGGTTAGCAAGAATCTTTAGGATCACCAAATCTAAGAGAGCCCTCAGAACTGCCACGCCCAATGCTAAAACATGTCCACAAGTGCCACATCCACACATCTTACAAATCCCTGCAGAGATGATGGCTCCACCACTACCATGGGCAGCCTGTTCCAGGGCTGCACAACTCTCTTGTGGAACATGCTTTTCCCAATATGCAATCTGAATGTTCAACTTGAGGTGCAACTTGAGGCCACTTCCTCTTGTCCTGTCACTTGCTGCCTGGAAGAATAGACCAACCCCCACCTTGGCTACACCATCCTTTCAGATAGCTCTGACATACTGGACCATCTACCTAGTCCAACACTACCCTTTCATCCCACTCCTGCCCCAGCACATGGAGACATGCACCTCCCCTTCAGTATCACTTTAGAGCTTGTCTGATAAATGGAGGAATGCAGCTCTTGGGCAGAGCCCACTGACACTTCAAAGCTCCTTCCCCACCATGATCCCGCCCACTTGGGCACTGAGAGCAGGCAGACACGCAGAAGGACTGCGTAAGTCTGCACAGGACTGAAATCTGAGGCATACCTTGGGTGTCAGAACACCAGAAAGTACAAAACTTTCTATTTAGCACTGCATACATTTAGAATCCAGTATTATCAGTACTCCACTAAATGCTAATAAAAACCCACTTACACTGCACTTTGCCTATTTAATTACCTTTAAGGGCTTTTCTGTTTTGTTTTACATTCATAGAAAAGTATAGCTACCTCACTAGCACCCTAGTTGAGTACTTTCAAAACTTTTAGCATTGGGAATAAGAAGCTACTGACAGTTCTGGAAAGCAACCCCCTGCATTCCCACACGCCTATTAGCCCAGCCGTGTTAATACTGCGTTTGATGATCTGTGGCTCTTCCTACATAATTAGTCAAGTAGTCCATGGTACTACTGGAAGGTGGTCTTACTAGTCACTGCCCTTGCCAACATACACTAGTTTCCCAAAAGATGAGGCTAAAATGGGAAACCATGGTATCATGTATTTCAGCAACCAGCATCTGAACTCAGAAAAGATTCCATTTTGCACCTAAAGTGTTCTCACATATACAAGCAATTTGTTTCCACTTTTATCAAAAATCCTGAAAGCAAAAAGAAAACACTCAGTAAAAAATTTGCACGAGTGGAACTCCAGATCTCTACACGCAAAAATCCTTAAAAATAAACAAGTGATTTCCACCTGAATGTCAAAAACTTAAGATATTACAAACATACGCTTCATCTTCAATGCTCAAGTAACACAGACAAAAGAAGTCAAACCTATATAGCACAAGCCTCAAATCATCATGTCATTGTAACTTCGTAACTGATAAGCACAACTAATGTACCATCACCATGTTTAGTGGGCAACAGGCACCAATATCCGAAACCAACTCTGGTACCCTACTGAGGGCAAAGCAGAACAGAGAATCTGCTCCGAGTTATTTCCATGCTTCCTAGCCCAAGAGTTTGGGGAGATTAAAGCTATGCACCTTTGGATAAATAGATGCCAGGTAGATTCCATGGAGGTGGAGGTACACAGATATACTGTATTAGCATAAGCTTCACTTTTCTATGAAAACACAGATAAAGTAAGTTACCATTGCAGCCAGAATTGCACACCAGTGCTGCTTCAAAGGAAGCTGGGTAGACTAGACAAAAAACAGCGGTATATATGCATGACAAGCCTGATAGACTGGAAAAACAGCAAACTACATTTAGTGACAGTGAACAGCAGTCCAGTCTCTCCATTTTATGCTTCTCTTCTCAGCCTACTCAGTCTGTACTTTACACAAGTATCCCACACAATGAAAACAAAAGGCAGGACTATCTCATCCTATAAGAAACCACCCACGTGATTCAATTTATCTCCATTCAGATCTTTGGACTTCGATGCTGACAAGACACAAACTGTTAACAGCAAAATCCAACCTAGAATTTTCTCATTTAAGAGCAGAAGCCACTTTTCACTTATTCCCTCTGCCCCCGGCTTTCAGAAATCCAGCTAGAGAAAAGTTACAATTATGCATTAACAGAGGCTCCTACAATTATGACACATTTCTAGTTAAGGAAATTAGCTTCATAAAGGCTACCAACTACTCTTTTAAAGTGTAAGTCACAGTAATGAACTAAACACGAACATTAATTCCTCACACGATTGCTACATCAAGCTAAGAGAAGAACTTCAAAACTTCGACAAATTTGTCAGTTTTTGCTTATTCACACTAGTGAGCAGAAACAGGGACAGGAAGGGAGAATTTGGGTAAAGCAGAAAAGGTCAGTGTAATTCACAGAAAGCTCTAAGAGTACACTTCTAATGTTTATCTTTGAAAATGCATTTTAAGATGTAAAAAAGTCATATATAAATGACTTCAGAGCACAGTAATGCAAGTCTGCAGTCCAGACACTCTGCACATACACAGGCATTATTGAATTGCCATGATTTGCTTAAAAGCTGTTCCAGAACCTCTTAACCAGCAAAATCTTCCTAGGACAGCCACATGCTGTGGAAGGCTGGCGTGGGTTAGCGAAGAGTTAGGACATGACCATCAGCTCCGCAAGGGGCTGTACCTATGGCCACACTGAATTCATGTTGTATCAAAAATATCTGCCAGTGCATGTACAAACAAGTAAACAAGAAATATGCAGTGCCTCTTCTTCCATCTTAATTCATCCATCTGCCCAGGCCCTGGGAAGACTGCATGAAAACTGCCACTCCAACGAACCAGTACAAGCACTGTTAAGATGCATCAAACTTCTCTAGATTTCAAGCTAGGGATGGTTTTACTGTAAGACACTGGGATAATCTGAAGAGCACTTGCCAGTGCATGTCAGTTACACGCCCATACTGAGCACTGTACAATTCAGTACATTTAATTGAATGGAGTCAAGAAGAACACTGAAACAGCTGTTCTGTACAGCCACTAATTTCTGTATATGATCCCCAACAGCATTTGTGGGTTTTAAATATACCTTTCAGAACTAGGTTAACTGGGGTAAGATTTTCTGCTCTCTAAGAACAAGACTAATATAACCTCTTGCTGTAGTGCTCCTGAAAGTCTGGTTAATACCGTTCTCTTGGACAGTGCTAGTAACACTGCAATTTCAAATGACAGAAAACTGAGATAAAAGTCTGTGATTATGTTTGATACGAAAGATGTACGCTAACATCTTTACAAACAATTCCAGGAGTGAGGGTATGGGTGTTAATGTCTTTGAAATGGGTCTTAATGTCTGTACTAACTTCAAGCCGCAAGTTTGTTACAGAGCCCAGACAGTTTGACTCCTGAAACAGACCAGTGGGTCTGCACAAGTCTGAACTTCTGAACTTTGGGGTAAAATGACAGGTTCAAGGGGGGATATGTGGTAGGCGATTCGGGAAGGGTATGCCTTCTGAAAGGAATGAGAGACTTGCCTTTATAAACAAACTGTGGGTCTGCTGGTAGATAAAACTAGCACTGAGAGATAAAAGAAACAATGCGAAGGATTCCACTGATTGATGAATGGAATGAGAGAGGTTTGTCTTTACAAACAAACTGTAGGTCTGCTGATAAATAAAACTGGATACTGACAGATGAAAGAAACAAAGAGAAGAACCATAAATTCCATAAGAATTCCACTGACTGAAACAAGGAAAAGAAAAATGGGGGTGGGGTGGGGGGGGTATATATTAGAAGGGGGTCTTAGGTGTTTCAGGAAGTCTGTACCTCTCAAGTACCTCAGCCAATGGGGAAAGAGAGAGGGAAATGCGGCCGGGAAATTAGGATAAAAAGGAGGCTGCGACCTCCCAAAAATTTGAGAGACCCCAGGGGAAATGCCCCATGGCCTCTCCCTTTATTCGAATAAAGTAACAGGACTCCTCTGCCTCCTTTTTGGACATAAACCTCTAGCATTTGTGGATTAATTTTCTTGACACTTCCCTAGTACCTCAGCCAATGCGGAAAGGACGAGAGCAACATGCGGCCGGGAGTTTAGGATAAAAGGAGGTCGCGTCCTCCGAAACCTCGACAGAGAAGAGCCCGTCGGCGTGTGGCCGGTGGACTTTCTCTCTTTATTCGAATAAAGTTGCAGGACTCCTCTGTCTCCTTCATGGACACTGGCTTTTCAGAGCGAGATTTTCCGCACATGTTTACCAGCTATATTTTAAAATATTAACCCTTGAGAATTTTAACCTTCAGAAAACAAACTGAAAGATTTCTGCAGGTAATCAAGCAACAGTCTGAACACTGAGAAGTGCTTAACCTACAGCTCTTTGCACCTTGTCATGACAATCCATTCAGTACTGGGTTTGAAACAATCCCGTTTCAGTACTTGAAATGGTCGATCCTTGGACAAAAAAACCCCAAACCAACCAGTGCAAGAAAAGGGTGCATATATTGGGTGAAGCTGCCTTAAGAGACAAAGATCTAGCAAAGAGCACATGCCTAGGGTGTGATGCCAGAATGAACAGTGACACTCACCTGCACCAAGAAAACATGGTCCACCAACCAGAAAGATTAGGAACACTTAAAGTTACTCTGAAAGACTGTACGGTAGCAGTCATTTAGTCATCTAATCTTTCAGAAAAGATTTTGCTACATCACCAGTAGAAAAATCAAATTATAACCACTGACAGCTTTTCCACAAGATGCTGATTTCCTCCCCACTCCAAACATCCAAATTCAAAACTCTGCTATGATACTTGGTGCTTTTAATCTGTTAAATACCTTACAGGTTGGCATGACATATCCAGTGGAAACAGTATTAGCTGCTTGCTTTGTCAAGCTGTAGCATAATGGCCCAGAGAGGGGACAAAGAGCTCTCCTCTAACTGCTTGCAGCAGATCCCTCAAATACAGACCCACTTACTCACTTATTTAGAAGTGCTCTTACCCTTAAGCAAACACACAGTTTACACCTTAAATTTTAAAATACTTGAGGTGTATCCTACAGTTACACTACTAGGGAGACTCACAAATTTCATTTCTTCTAATTGGAACGAGGGTTTAGAGAGCACTAACACTTGAGATCAAAGAACCAGACAGACTGCGATTTCCACTATCTACAGTGAACAGTAACAGATTCCACCTAGTGCAAAGGACTTTTTCCTCTAATCCCCTCAGCAGCAGAAGTACTTGGTAGGTTGACACTTACCCCTGCCAGTTCTTGTTGAATAGGAGCAAGCTGGGCTTCAGAAGCAGGACTCAGGGTAGCACTGACTGAGGCCACAGCAGGAGCAGGGTGCTCAGAGTTGCACTCACCAGCTGGTTCTGTGTGACCCAGACCATGGTAGGGGGGCTCAACCTCTCCCTGGGGGTCCTCGCCTGAATCCGACAAAGCTTTTTGCTCTGCAGGGGACTGTGAGCAGAAAAGACAACGTCCCTTCAATGCAAGGCTGCAACAGGAGAGATCGGTCGTCCTAGCGAGAGGATCCATTTTAAAATTTCACTGTTTTCACAGTATGGCAGAAGGAGGTGTTTGTAGCTGAGACACCAGTTAAAATAGATAGAAACTCTGTAACAGAACCTGCTGACAGAATTAGCTTCCCCTCCCTGCAAAAAGCCTCAGTTGGAGCAAATGCACTCTTTTGAAAGTTACCAAAGCCATCTGTGTCCCCAGCAAAGAGGATTTTGCCAGCTACAGGCTTTTTGGAGTTTAACCCTTCCTCTCTCTCCTCTAAAGGACAGCTGATAGCTTTTACCCGCAGATCCAGATATAAAAATTAGACAATTACTGTAAATAAGTGTCCTTCATTGCCTCTTCAGCCCATGTTTGAGGGAGGTAAGGTTGGTTATAAAATTCTCACAGAAAGTAATTATTTTACCATTCACACAAGACACGAGATCCTTTCATATTTACATGACAGTGAATTATCTGAAAAGCAACACAAAAGCTTTTTTTCATAAATTAACAAGTTTCAATTTATTTCAAGGAGGATGGTGACAGGATAACTAGTGCACCCTAACGGGAACTGGTATTTGCTGAACTTCTGCCACGGACTTTTCATTCCTTCACACCATTTAACGCTGCACATCCCTGCTTGTACAACAAAAGTAAGCATTATCATATTCTGCCACACGTCTGAAGAACAAAAAAGTTAAAAAGGCTTTGAGGACAAACAACTGTATTTGGATTAAAGACTAAGTTATAGTCCATGGATAACATGCAGGCCAAGGATGTGCTCCCACTTGCAATCTGTGGGCTGAGCTTCCCTGTATCTTATGGTGAAGTATCTGAAGAATCAAGCAGTAAGGAAAAGATGGCACTCAAAAGCACACAACCTTGGCTTACTCCCAGAAAACACTTGGTAGAACAAAGAGAGACTAAAAATGCTCATCATTGCCCAGGTCCATGCAAGAAAGTAAGCAAAAGCCTCAAAAATAAACAGCAGCACTTAACATCTTAAGAGCCCCAAGTTCTCCTAGTAACACTTGTCCTGTCATCATAACAGAAGCAATTATGAGAAGCCAGAAATACATGAAATTCGATCATGTAAGAAATTACTATAACTAAGGCTCAAAATAGTCAAAATATATCTATGGGGATAATACTATGGATGTCAGGTAAAAGCTCAGGATGCCGGGTTTTTGTACTGTCATAGTTATCTAGCATTTCAATATTTAGTTGTTAATAACAGACCCAAACACTAACTTAAAACCCTATAGAATGAGAAGAGCTAAAGAAACATTTTGTCACCAAACATTTAATAAAATCTAGCAGTCTAGCAATCTATCCTTACCTTTTTGTCTGGGGAGAACAGCAGGAAAATGCTACCTGGAACTGGCCATAGCACTTACAATATATGTTAAAAAAAAAGAGCCTTACCAGGAATTTACACTGACTTCTAGGTACAGTTCAGAAAATTGCTAATAATGAAGAGGAGGCAAGAACATTCTATACACATGTGTGTTAAGCACTTAAAATTGGAAATGACAAAATATTTTGCAAGTAATTCATATCAACACAGTTTAGAACATCTTAAAGTAGGCTAGGTAAACACCCAACAGATTTTAATAACTCTTGTAATACTTGAAATACTTGGTGTCAAGCATTTAAAAAAGTGGAAATAAACATAAATCTGATTTCTATCCTAAGCAAGACTGGAATATCTGCTCCAAGACCCACAAAACAAACAAACAAAAATAATTACTGCAAATCACCACTTCTATGAAGAAAAATCTGAATCCAAGATAAGAGTTTCATGGCCAATATATAAATAAATAAAAAATTATAAAACTGTATTAGAAAAAATATATTAATCAAAAACTACTGTAAGTTTCAGAATTTTGTGAATAGTATGTGGTTTAAGTCATAGAAGACAAGAACAACAAAGGACTGAAGGATTTATCAAACCAGAACTGCTCCAGGCAGAAGTCTGTATAGCTGTTCTCAAAAAAGCATATCCAAAGGAAACTGCGAACTCTTAACATTAATTTTAATCCTCAGTCATGCATACTATTGAAAGTGTTTCCTAGTCTCTTAGCTTCATGAATTCTGATCTAAGCTCTTTCTGGAAGTTCTTTGGAGCTGGTGAACAGTTCACTCTCTTCCTTTTTGCTGGAATGTTTTGTCTGAGAAATGTGTCCCTCCATGAGCCTCCTCTTCTCTACAGAAAACATTCCTTATAAAATACAGTTCTAGGGAAAACTTGACAGAAACCTGTTTCTGTCTCTTAAACACTACGGCAAAGATCAAGGGACAGATAAGTAATGTTAGGAAGCCACCTACACAACTTCACCTTGCTCAGCCAGATCAAACAACATCTATTTTATTAAAACTAAAAATAACACACCCAGACTAAATATATCCAAGTCTATTTGGAGATTTGGCTTCTTCTGCATTGCAGAAAATAAGGAGAGACATGAAGGAATACTTAAAAGCTAAGACTCTCATGATACTACAACCACCAAATATATGCAAGGAAATAATATTCTTTTTCAATAAAGACTGGCACAAATACTCTTGGACCAGCTTTTCCTCCCAGTTCTAAGTTGATCTATTTGAAACTCCTTTCCTCATTTTCCTCACCCTAGCACCCCTATCCAATGGCCTAAAAAGACTACTCTCAGTATTTCTATTCACATTTTTTACCTGCTTAGAGCCAAGGACAACTCTTGCTTATATGCCTAACAGCCTTTGACTTTATCAGCCTCTCTATATTCCTCCAAGCTTTGTCTTGCACAACTGTCTCTCCAAATACCTTCATGACTGTTCTTTTAAGTACAGCAATATATTCACAACTATGAACTCTTAAGCATAAATTTTAACTCCTTAAATATACTATGGACTTACAATACAGTTCAAATGGGTATCCTAACAAAGCCTCTTGGCAGCCATGCTGAGACAGATTGGGAAAGGGAATGCTTTGCCTATCCATACACAAATTGCTCCATTCACAGTTCTCTCTCTGCCACCATCCGAAACCTATAAGTCATGGCCACAGCATGAAGAACCGTTTCTAGTCATCTGCCTCCTCAAACCACCACAACGCAAGCATTTCCAAATAACACTGCACCAAAGCAGGACTTCAACTAACCCCTACTTTACATATAATCTAAAAAAAAAAAAAAATATTTGTTTTAAACTCATGATTTTGCTTTCCAGGCTACCTGGGAATGCCATCTTCTAATCACCTACATCGCTTTTACAACTCCATACCTAGATCTAAAACTCCATAGTTAAGACCATGATGACAGCTAGAACAATTTAACAACATAACCCCTTATTCACTCCAGAACCTTTGCATTTAGGACCTAGTTACCCCTTAAACTCATACCACTTCGGTATGGAACATGACCCAAGTTTCACTTAATTCACGTTCTTTCAGAGTCAATCTTGAAAGATCACCACTATCAATTCACACGTGGAAAGCAGTACACTGATCAAAACTAGTTATACACCAAACTAGAAATAAAGTCTTCTTTTCTATATTCTACCAATACCCCAACCCAGGCTAGTGCAGGGAAGAGGACAAGGCGCAAGCTACATCATAAACAATGGCATTTTCAAGTGCAAAAATTTTTTAAATCCGAGTCGAGAATCTACCTTTTCCTATACTTATGACTAGGGAGGTCATAATGATCCTACATAATGACAATCAGTAACGACCAGATTACCACAGTTCACACTTGCAGAACAAATGACACTACTTTAAAAACATTTTTGGACAACAAAGTGTTTCTTTACGCTACTACTGATTAAATTTGTTTGAGCTAATATACATGTTAAAAATGCGTCAATCCAGAAACAGCAGAATACTTTCACCTCAGAAATGCATGTTAAAAGTCAACTTCAGAAAATTACTTAAAGTAACCTATGGCGAGAAACTTGTAATAAAATGGTTTTATGGCAGAAGCTAAAATCAGTTTCAGAGCAGAAACACAAGTCAAAGAAGTGTCTAATATTAAGCACAGATATAAGCTGTAACCATCAATTTAAATATTTAATTCAAAAAGTGCTATGAAAAGCACAGCTTAGCTCATAAATAAGTTATTTGGATAGATAATGGAGTAACAGAAATACCCTCTGCCTAACATAGCAAGGTTCAGACCTCAACAGCTTGATCCTTAAGCTGATGCAATTTTCCAGCTGGTGTGAGCACTAGAAACCCTGCTTGTCAGAAACATGAATAGCAGTGGTACTATTCAGATATTTGCAAGACTATATTTCACACATCATAAAAATAGTTCTCGAAGAGTTAAGGAGACATGAAAATCATGAAAATTTAGTAACTGCCAACTTGACATCCACCATTAATTGACATCTAAATTGAAAACAAGGACAGACTAATCCTGTCTTTAACTGCAAAAGAAAACAACTCAAACCTCTTTACTGAAAGTAAGATTAAGAGGCAGCATTATGCATTTTTTGTCCCCTCTAAATAAACATGTTAAACTGCAAGTTCTGATGTTTTATTCAAGTGTATACATCCTTAGCTGGAAGATGCAGTTAAAAAATTAGTTTCCAGACTAGTAAGAACTTTGTCCTAGAACATCCTGAATATTTTCGAATTTCTAGTGGTGAAAAAGATCATAAAACCATAGAATTGTTCAGGTTGGAAAACTCCAAGATCAGAGTCCAGTCATTCCCCCAGCACTGCCAAGTCCACCACTAACCCATGTCCCCAAGTGCCACATCCACACAGCTTTTAAATCCCTGCAGGGATGGGGACTCCACCACTGTCCTGGGCAGCTGTGCCAGAGCTGGACAGCCCTTTTGGTGAAGAAATTCCCAATATCCAACCTAAACCACCCCAGTGCAACTTGAGGTCATTTCCTCTAATCCTGTCCCTTGTTCCCTGGGAGCAGAGCCTGACCACCACCTGGCTCTACCGTCCTGTCAGGGAGTTGTAGAGTGAGAAGGTCCCCCCCTGAGCCTCCTTTGCTCCAGGCTGAGCCCTCCCAGCTCCCTCAGCTGCTCTTCATCAGCCTTGTGCTCCAACCATTCCCCAGCTCTGTTGCCATTCTCTGGACATGCTCCAGCCCTTCAATGACTTTCTTCTCATGAGGGGCCTAAAATTGAACCCAGGATTTGAAATGCCTCAGCAGTGCCCAGCACAGCGGGATGGTCACTGCCCTGGTCCTGCTGGCCACACTACTGCTGGTACAGGCCAGGTGCCATTGGCCTTCTCGGCCACCTGGGCTCAGGTTCAGCTGCTGTTGACCAGCACCATCAGGTCCTTCTCCACCAGGCAGCTTTCCAGTCACTCTGACCCAAGCCTCAAGTGTTTCATGGTGTTGGTACGACCCAAATGTCAGACACCTTCCAAGCACAGACTTAAGCCAAGATTTCTAGAAAAAGAACACTGTTTAACTTAATAGTAGACACTGTTAGTTCCAGAAAAGTCAGTAAGACCACTGAATTATATCAACCCAGCTGTAATACTGAGAGGATCTGTACACGCTGCAATGAAATAATTCTGCTCAGGATGTCCAGGTTCATGTGAAAAACCACTAGGCAAACATATAAACAACCATCACAGACAGTTAACTGAATACACATGGCAATGCTTTTTCTCCCCCTCAGCTTACTGTCAGTCTGCTGTGTCAGCACTAAAAAGCCTCCACTAACACTTTCGCTTACAGAAAAAAGTGACTTGACTAGACAGACATTTTGCTAAATTAAAATTGTAATTTACATAGAAAAATTATATATTCAAGTAGTGTGTTGTTTGACAACTTTTTTGAAGTTACTTTTGCATTTTCTTCAAAACATTGCTCTAGGAAAAACTCCTCTGTTTACAGTTTCCTTGTTAACTTTAATAAGGATAGTCTTTTGTGGTAGGCAATGCACTTAACCAGGCACCTTTTACAGAAACAGTAACAGAGTTTACTCTTATTGGGAACACTTAGCTATTAAGTCTTTCTGAAAATACAGTGAAAGATCTCAACTAGTATGTAACCTGAGGCACTTTTCCTTAATTAAGTTGATTAAAGCTGGCCTGAATGCTAGGTTCTGATATATACAGCACAGATTAAGTGGCTGGTACTTTTGGCTCACAGCATCACGTTCTGACTATACTACTATTGTATCTATACTACAAAAAACAACTACTGGCACGAACAACAAGCTCTTTATTTAATCAAACTGCAAGAAGCACAGCACTGATGCTTCTACAAGTCCTTCTCTGCAGTGTGAAATACACCACAATAAAAGCTACTAAAATTACTAATTACTCCCCTTTCACCTTCAAAAAAATCCTACATCTCCACACAATACACAGTTTAGCATAAGCATTTATGTCTGTTACTACTTTGAAAATTGGCAACTAACCGACAGATGCTATTACCGGACCGTCTGATCTGTTTCAAGGAACAAGCCCTATTCTCCAGCCAGCACCACCACCACTTGGCATTTAGATCAATTTATAACTTATCTCTAACTCCTGTGCCTTCAAGATGCTCAGGAACCCACAGACCCTCCACCCAACAAAACCAAACTTTCTGTCTGTGCCCAGGCAGAGGCGGTCCTGAATACAGCTACCTGCTCAGCACCACCTCAGAGGCAGTTGGAAAGACTAAACCACAGATCTCCCTCCCTAGATACTCTCTGCCAGCCCCAAAATACATTATGTCTTTAATTAATATATTTTTACAAATATTTTGTTAAGACCTATCAGAGTGCAACAGATCTGTCTCACAGCCTGATGAAAGAGCTTGCACAGACTAATGCTGAAGGCATGGAGTGTGCAAGCCACTGGAAAGGGTGCAGAAGCAAAGGTACGACATGAAGGAACTTGAGAGTACAAGAACTGCTATCTTGGCATGTAAGGACCAGGCCAGCAAAAAAAGACATAGGACCATGTCACTCTGTGGATTGCACACTGCTATCATCACCACTGCCAGGCTAAAGGACAGCTGCAGAGAACACTCACCACGATGCAGCTCAGAAGGGACTTCAGAACAGTCTAAGCAACAGTGGGTGATTGGGAGCTGTTTCCTAAAAGGAAACATGATCAAAATTGGTAGTGGAAACACTACCACTCCCTTCATTCCAAGGTATATGTAAACAGTCACTGTAAAAAACGTAATTTAAAAAATGTCCTGAAAGTACTTAGTCTCTGACCTATTTAATTTGATTAGCGAACATTAGGAGGACAGCAGACCTAAATCCTTTCCAAGCTGAGAAAAGACTTCAAGCTCCTGCTGAGGAATATGCCTGCTGAACCTGTGAGAAAGCTTGAGTCTGGTACTTGTTCCAAACCAGAGAAAAACTATCAACTGAAAAGTGGTTCAGTATTTCAATTCAAACATTTTTGACTCCACAGATAACAAAACAATCCAGTGATCCAACAGAAAGTGTATCATACACTTCACTTAGTTCTCACCATCTTCAGTGGAAACAAGAGCAACCTTGATTTTCCCCCATAAATCTTAATAGCTATTCCTATTAACCAGACAGAATTAAATACCATATTGAGATGAGGGAACAGAATTACCATTTCCCAAGGTAACTAGACACTTCACAGCTTACTAACCAAAGATATGAGAGACATTTAAATACACTGAGGTGAAAAGCAATAATCTAGACCAGTTTTCTTTGCTTTATCTTAACCCAATTATCAGAAAAAGAAATCTTTTAGCTTTGTCATGCAACTCAAGTGTCAGCACTCCTCTGCCACATGTTCAAGATACACCTCCACAACACATTTTCTCCCACATTGGTCCATTTCTGTCTGAAGAGCTACCTGTATTGTGAAACCACCATACATCTTCCCACTTTTAGCCCTTCAGTACTTGCTTGCCCTATGCCTATTAATGATGTTAATGCTCTATTAGCCATCTTCAGCTTCACAACAATATAGACAAAGGGCTGATCACCATGGAAGGAAGGAATCAGGGCTAAGAACAAAATAAAAAAAAAGTATCAATATCTCCTTACCTTCTGTGCTTTATCCTTCTGAAATACAAAGACAGGTGGGGCAATGGCAGGTTTTTCTGTAAAAAGAGAAATCATTGGGGTTTTTTCCAACCACATTCATATTGACTATTATGAAAATGTTATGTTCTGTGATGCTTTTACCAACAATGAATCCCTAAGCCGGTTAAATCTCAGTTACACATATTGTTTCTACCAGTTCCTGGTAACACATGTTTATAAGGACTTGATCTTCAAAAGTAAAAAGGAGTGTTTAAAGGCAAACAACACAACTAATATCTGAAAGCTATTTGTGTTTCCCCTCCAGAATGCCTTCAAGCTAGTACTTGTACGTACTTTGGTCCATCAGAAGGAAAAGACCCTTTGCCGCAGCAGTTCACTAGCTGAACAGATGCTTTCCTTCCCCATCGTCATGCATTAATGAAAGGGGAGTTTGTTGTACACCCCCACATATCCCTTTCTTAAAGGTCACCTAACACTGACATTTGATTACATTTGTATTTCATTATCCTTGAAAACTTTAGAAAGGTCCTAAATCAATATTTGCAGGTCTAAAATTCAAACCAGGTATTTCATACATATTACAGAGGAACCGGTCTTTTCTGCATCATTTCAGAGCACATGTGCTTTCATCTCAAAGCTCTGAATCAAATATTAGCAGGATGCTATTTTCTAAACAAGCACATCAGCATCGAGTCTACAAGAACAGAATTAACGTCTAGAATGAGCATATATTTCCATTGTGCTTCGAGCTTTCACAACTACCTCAGTGTCCTGAATAACAAAAGCATACACACACAGGGGGAGTGTGTGTGATAAAGCAGAGGTGAGAATTCCCGAGAGTTTGACAGACTGATGCACCTTGTGTGTGAGTTATATTTGAAGAGAAGCTGCACACACACTATGCAGTCAGCAGCCCTTCTGTATGTTTGTAGGGCTAAAGATGAGTACAATATTTCAGTCTGTCTTTCAGTCTGGAAAATGGGATTTAGGGAGAGCTAGATTTGCAAAGGAATTAGCCAAAAAGTTCCAGTCTTATAAATTGCAATTATCCAGTCCTATAAACAAGTCTAGACATTTAAGAAAATTAAAAATTTTAAAGCTTTCAGAGCTTGAAAGGCTACCATTAAAAAAAAAAAAAGAAATATAAAGCCATCAAGAAGAATTACCTTGCCCCTAAAAAAAGAATAGCATCACAAAATCCTCCATAAATCAGTTGCTCCATCAATAAAGTACTTGGATCACCATATAAGGAAAAAGGGATGAAACTGTCCATTTGGGAACTCTAGCGTTAGATCAGTTTGGCTGAAAAAGTGAAACTTTAGTTGACATACACAAAATTATGAAAATTATTACAAGAACTGTGCATTTAATTGTGAGGGTGGAAGAGTCTCTTTCTACTCTTCTGTGCATCTAAGTCAAAGGGATAACCCAGCAAAACCAGAAAACACTGCAAGACTGATCTTGCAAGACTGGCATAACTTGTTCTACAAAAGGTAAAATTAATCAAGAAATTAAGTTACTTAAGACATCATTTTGCCTGCTGTTTTTATCCCTTTATTTTGTAAGTTCATCTATCCATCAAATACTGCTGAATCTTAAAAATGCTTATTAATAAGAGCAATGCGGACAATCCATTTCAGAAGTGAAAACAATACAGATCCTTAAATGGGATACCTGTCCCAAAAACCAGGGTGTGTTGAAACAAGCCAGGGATCCCTTTTCATTCACTTGGCCTCAGTATAACCTGCCTGTGGGAGGCTTCACTGAGGCAATGGCCAAGCTTTTAACCCTTGACTTCAAAGTGACAGTTATTTCTTAATACCATGTGGTATACTTTAGTGCTCATTAGTGCTACTGCTACAGCAGCAAGTAGCATGCCCTCTGCCAAACCAGTCAGTACAGAGATCTACCAGAATGTGGGACTTGATTGTGTCATGCACACCTTACAAGAGACTCCTGCACTAAATTCCACAAATACCAAGGAGAACTGAACAAAAAAAACTACTTGCCTGTCTAGTGCATAATAAAAGACTGAAGTACTGAGAGAGAAGAAAGCAAAGAAAAACAGATCCAACAACAATGGAGAGTGCAGAGAAAGCATGGGACAGCTGGCGAAAGATGGAATGGGTAGCCAGATAAATTGATGCAAAGTAACACAACAAAATAGGAGATGGAGTCCAGTGATTGAAAACTAAGCACTCAGGAAAAAGGAAGACAGATGCCAGGAACAGCAGAAAGCTCTCAAGAAAAAAAGAAATAGATGAAAGAACAAAGAACAAAAGAGAGTGAAAAAATTCCAACTATTTGAGATTGTGTCCAGCTATGACAAATGAGAACAGCAAAAGGATCTAATAAAGCAAATTACGGCCAGGCCTGTTAGTCAACCTGAAAAAGGGAACACCGGTGCAACATGTGATAGTCTTTGTACACTGAAGGAACATAGTCATCCAGTATTCAAAGTCCAAGAATCTCACTACTGCTCTTGTTGACTGTGAGACAAACTGACAGGGTCAGAAACGATGATGAGACAACAGGCACTCACAACTAACAACTGTACCAGTGCTTACTCAGGAACAGACACAGGGAACACTCGTGTCCTTTCTGAAGTCTGCAACAAGACCACAGGCTGGAAACATCTCCCTAATTCTAGCCCAAGGCAAGAAGGGATCACTAGATTGCCTAATCTGACCACCTTCATTAAATACTGCGTATTTTTCTAAGCCTTATTTAAATTTTGGGTAAACATTTTCATTGAAGGCATCAAAAGCAAAGTATTACTGCCCTCAATCATCCATTCCTGCACTTGGTAAAAAATTCTAGTGTCAAATTTCCCATTCAAATGTCCAGCTCCAGCTTTTGGTTTCTATTTCCATTTATGTTTTTAAATGCATTTACATAGAGCTCTCTAGCACTTAAGGTTTTTTGTACAAAAGCACTCACACATACCATGTTTCCTTATCAACTGAAGAACCCCCATACCAGGTTTTATTTTTGCAGATCAAAAATGCAGATGTTAGGTAGTTCTTCAGTTTTTCCAGTCAAGTGCTAGTCCAAAACAAGAATTCCACTGTTATTTGTACTAGCCAATCTCTGGGCCAGATGCTCATGTTCTCAAGCATGCTTTTGTTCCACCAGGGTGTCTGAAAGAGGACCTATGGTAAAATGGATCTGCCAGGTCCACTAAACTGTCAGCAACTTAAAAAGAAAATAAAGCAGGATATATGAAGGAAAAACCCTCAACCTTCAAACTTCAGGTAGAATGCATGTAAGAGAGAGAATATGAGATCTCCTTCACCAAGAGATGAGCAGTCAGAGCACATAGTTCTTAAAACTGAGGAATAGACTTGTTTTTTTCTTCAGAGAAGCAGACAGAAACATGGCAAAACACAAATCTGGAGAAACGTCAATTTTCTAACCTAGTCAGTCTTGATAAAGGTGTTCAGATGAAGTCCAGACATGTACGAACGAAAGCAAAACTTCAATAATTAGCATCAGAGACAGTACCTCTCCAATCTCAAGATCTGGAACTCCTACAAACTTGAATGGTTTTAGCCTGTCAAATCAAATTGAATCCACAACTGAAAACCAACTGAACCCACAGAACTCCTTCCTGCAGTTTATTAATGTTGCAGATATTTCAATCTGCATGAATAACTACAAAAACCTCAAGAGTTGTATTTCACAGGCTAAATTTCTTTAACATATTTTACCATCAAGTCATTAACTATTGATAAATGCCCTATGTGCTATCAGAAAAACATGTACTATTAAACCCACTGAGCTTCCTTCACAAGCTGTGGAAATCAGAATGCAGAAACAGAAAATACTACTTCCATAGCTCATGCAGAGAAATCATCTTCAAGTCATATATACTATTTACTATGAGATTTTTAACCTAGATATGCGACCGCTAATAGCTGTAGCAATCTCTCCCATGTCAACCACATCTCCCCCAGCTAGACAAAACATCCACTCACACAAACACAACCCAGGCAGCTGGTGCACCTCTAGCAGCCACAAGGTGTCAGACCTTATTGCATTGAAATGTCTCACTGAAAAAAATCCAAGGGGTCAAGGGCAACAAGAAAAGCTTCTGTAGGTACACTGGTGATAAGAGAAAGCCTAGGGAAAACATGGGCCCTCTCCAGCAGGAAATAGGAGACCTGGTTAATGTGGATATGGAAAAGGCTGAGGTACTCAGTGATGTTTTTGACTCTGCCTTCACCAAGAAGTGCTCCAAACACTCCACCCAAGTTATAAAAGGCAAAGGCAGCAGGGACTGGCAGAATGAAGGACCACCTGCTATAGGAAAACAGCCTGAGACCATCTAAGGAAGCTGAAGGTGCACAAGTCCATGAGAACGGATGAAATGTATCCATGAGTCTTAAGCAAACTGTCAGAGGAAGTGGCTAAGCCACTCTCCATTCACTGAGAAATTGTGGCCATCTGAGGAAGTTCCCAGCGACTGGAAAAGGGGAAACATAACCTCCATTAACAAAAAGGGAGAAAAGGCAGACTTGGGACAATACAGGCAGGCCAGCCTCATCTCTGCGCTTGGCAAGACTGTGGAGCAGACCCCCCTGGAAACTGTGCTAAGGCACATGGAAAATAAAGCGGTGATTGGTGAGAGCCAACATACCTTCACTTACAGCAAACCGTGCCTGACAAATTTGGTGGGATTCTATGATTGTGTTGCAGTGTTGGTGGACAAGGGAAGAGCAACTGACAGTCTACCTAGACTTGCGCAAAACATTTGACACCGTCCCACAGGAGACCCTTGTCTCTAAACTGGACAGATGGACCACTCTCTGGCTAAGGAATTTGCTCAGAGTTGTAGTCAATGGCTCAATGTCCAAGTGGAGACCAAGTTTGGAATCAGCACTGTTTAATCTTTGTTGGTGACATGAACAGTGGGATTGAGGGCACCCACAGCAAGTCTGCCAATGACACCAAGTTGTGTGGTGTGGTCAACATGCTGGAGGGAAGGGATGCCATCCAGAAGGACCTGGAGAGGGTGGAGAGGTGGGACTTATGAACTTCTACAACGCCAGGTGCAACTCCTACACATGTGTCAGGACAATCCCAAGCACACAGGCTGAAGGGAGAATGGATTGAGAAAAGGCCTGGGGAGAAGGACTTGTGGGTGCAGGTGGGTAAGAAGCTCAGCATGCCCTGGCCACAGGCACTGGCACACAGAAACCCCCCCTGTGCTGATCCCCCAGCATGGGCAGCAGGGGAGGGGGGGATTCTGCCCCTCTGCCCCATTCAGGTGAGACCCCACCTAAAGAGCTGCCTCCAGCCCTGGGGAAGGAGGACATCAGAAGGACTGGAGCTGCTGAAGCAAGTCCAGAGGAGGCCACAGAGATGCTCTGACAGCTAGAGCCCCTCTGCTCTGGAGACAAGATGGGAGAGCTGAGGGTGTTTAGCCTGGAGAAGAGAAGGCTCTGGAGAGACCTTAGAGCCAGTTCCAGTGCCTAAAGGGGCTCCAAGGCAGAGGGACTTTGGACAAGGAGGAATAGCTTCAAACTGACAGAGGGTAAATTTAGATTAGATATTAGGAAGAAGTTCGTCCCTGCAAGGGTGGTGAGGCCCTGGCACAGGTTGCTTCACGGACCTGTGGATGTTCCATTCCCGGCAACACTCAAGGCCAGGTTGGATGGGGCTTGGAGCAGCCTGGTCTAGTGGAAGGTGTCCCTGAACACTGAGGGGGTGGGAGGTTAGGTGTCTTCAAAGGTCTCTTCCAACCCAAACCATTCTACAGTTCTTATGAAAACAGAAAGAAACAGCTGCAGGAGTGTGTGAAGGCCAAAAAAGCAGTCACCTTCTTCACTGCTGAGCCCATTGTGCCTCTGCCATAAGAGCACAACATAAATCAGGTTGGAGGTCTCTAGTCCAATCTCCTGCTTCAAGTACGGTCAGTTATGATGTCAGGCCAGGTTAATCAGGTTATCCAGCCTGGTCTTAATGTCCAAGGATGAAGGCGGTGCAGCCTCCCAGGGTACTGTCTTCTACTGCTTGACTGTCCTTATGGTGAAAAATCCTACCACCATCACAAAGGAGAAAGGTTGAGTTTTTTTCCAGTCTGAACATCTCATTCCATCTCTCACCTTTCGTCTTTTGTCCTTTCAACATACACTTTTCTGATATGCCTGGATCTGTCTCTCTAATAACCTCCTCACAGACCCTGATAAGCTCCAAATGTGCCTCTCTGAAGACTTCTTTCCTCTAGGCTGAACACATCCAGTCTCCTCACAGGACATGCAACCCAGATCACCCAATATTTTGGTGATTTGTGTTAATCTTCAAATTTTAAAAGGAACCACGTCATGAAAACAACTTTCAAGACCTCACCAGATCTGCTGTAGCCACATTATTAAGAGAAGAATTTATTTTTAAAGCTAAGAACTACAATGTTTCAAACACATTTTCTTTTTAAATTTACTCCAAATTACATTTAGAAATGCAATAGCGCCTGATTACATGGAAAACTACATGAAGCAGGGAAAAAAAAAAAACAAACTACAGTGCAACTTCCTGGCAAGCAAGTCCTTGCTTGGATTTCAAGAAGCCCTCTTCAACACCAGAAGCATACAAGTTGCCAACAGCTACTCCAACTGTAACTCTTTGTAATACATCACCTGAGAGAAAAAGTGTACCAGACCTGTGAGCAATGAATGAGTGTTAAAAAGAACGGCAATTAGGCTGTTAATTGACTGAAAATACTTGGAGTGGTAATTTATCACTTGTGAAACACTTATCTAAGAGTCAAGAAAATAAAAGTTCAAAGTTAGGTTTAATTTCTTATTGGAACATTGCAGGCCACAAAAAATGTTCTTGGGGATTTTTTCACCATTTACATTATGAAGAGCAGAATAATCATGCTAAATGTAACATGTGAAGAGATACAGACAATTTGCCACACTATAAAATTCTGAAGGTGTTGATAACAACACAAGATTCTCTTTCAATAACTAACAATAGACTAAAAGCCAAGAGCAAGCTGCCATACAAAGAGCTGATCTGCAGAAAGACCTCCACAAGCAAAATCCAGCCATACTTCATGTCAGAAAGAAAAATAAACACAACTGGATCATTTATGGCCAAACTTCACAAGTGATGTCATGACGAATAGAACTGACATGGGGAAAAGAAATACTTCTGCAAATGTTACAAGTCAGAAAAGAAAAAAGTAGCTTATTTTCATATGAGAGGAAAAAGAAAGCCATGAGGCAGGCCAACTACTTTGTAATGTAGATAAAATATTTATAAAGAATTTTAAAAAGTGTTAAAAAGTATTACAGCATTTAGATAGCTCTGTCTTGTCAGTTAAATAGATCTTTATGGTGTCTGGGCGTGAATTACTAGGACATGTCACTCAGCCTAACTTTGCACCCACTAATCCATCTGAATTCACCATGGGGAAAAAAAATCACATTTTCCTTCAAAGTAACAGCAGACCTTCCTCTGTCCAAAAGCTACCATGGGAAAGTAGAATAAACAATCAGGGCAACCTCCACCCCCTCGCGCCGCCAAAACAGCACAGAAGCAATGTCAGCATCCTACAAGTCTGGTAAAGAAATGATACTGATTAGTCTGAAAGGAACTACTTCAGTTTGCTCACCTTCTGTGCCTTTCATAAAATCATAAAATATGCTGAGTTGGAAGGGACCCATCAGGTACATTGAGTCCAACTCTTGGTGCTGCACAGGGCACCCCACAAAGGCCACCACGTGACAGAACTTTGTCCAAACACTTCTTGAACTCAGGCTTGGTACTGTGACCACTGCCCTGAGGAGCCTTATGTGCTCAACCTCCCTCTGGGTGGAAAACCTTTTCCTGGTATCCAAGCTAAACCTCCCCTGACTCAGCTTCATGCTGTTTCCTCAAGCTCTGTCACTGGTCACAAGAGTGTAGAGACTGATACCTGCCCCTCAGCCTCCCCTCATGAGGAGGTTGAAGACTGCATTGAGGTCTCCCCTCAGTCTCCCCTTCTCCAGGCTGAACAAACCAAGTGCCCTCAGGAGCTCCTCATACAGCTTCCCCTCTAGACTGTTCCACATCCTTGTGGCCCTTCTTTGGACACTCTCTACTAGCTTAATGTCTTTTTTATACTGTGGTGCCCAAAACTGCCCCCAGAACTCAAGGTGAGGCTGCCCCAGTGCAGAGCACAGAGGCACAATTCCCTCCCTCGCCCAGTTGGCCTGATGCCCCCCGGACATGGTTGGCCCTCCTGGCTCCAGGGCACTGCTGACTCAGATCCAACTTGCCATCGACCAGAAACCCCAAGTCCCTTCCTGCAGCACTGCTCTCTAGCCTCTAATTAATTTAAGGCAGTTACGTACAGTAAACCTGTTATGATTGTGAACAGTATGCTCGGCAATTTCATAAAGCCCAGTAAGCTGCAGACACCTCCTGAAAGGGAAATGTGAACACATCCATCAAATTTTAGCCCTGAGAAAAATGTGTATCACCTTTCAGCCACTGAAAAGATAAAGTAATTCATTCCCCACACAAGGGGATCCTGTTGTCTTAACAGTGCAGCTTCAGCAGTAAGTTATAGACAATCAAATTACTAGTTGTGTATTAGCTGTAAGTTAATGAGAAAAGCATTCAGGTTCCCATGAATATATAGGACCAACAGGAAGCTGCTAGTTCTCTTTGGTATTCTAGCTGGATTATCTTAAAACTGACACTTCACACATGTGGCAATGAAGTACCAAAGACTTAAAGAAAGTTTCTCAGAACTTTCAGTAACTACTTTACACATTAGTACCAATAACAATTGTGCCTACCATTCTAAAATCCTGGTTTTCAATAATCACCCTCACAATGACAGTCCCCAAAACCTTAAAACATTAAAAAATGAAATAATTATTAGAGGAAATGCATCACAGAGAGATCATCCATTAAAATAGTTAGAAATTGTGAAGGACATTGGTAGAATGGTTACTAGGAGGCAGTACTGACAGCTCAGCAGTGGTTTAAGACATTCAGTAGTCTAAGAGAGACATCAGAACCTAGCAGGTAAAGAAAACTAATATACTGTTGGAAACAGAAACATCAATCAATGAATTGAAAGACCGGTGTCATGGTAAAAGTTACAGGTTAAAAGAGCTTTGTATTAGTAAGATGAGAGGACACAGGCAGCATGAAACTCAGCACTTTTCAAGGCCAGAAAAAGGTTTGTTGCAGTAATCAAACAGGTAAGAATCTTTAGTTTCACCTGCATGAACAGACAATAAAAGCTACTGTTTAAATATGTCGAACAAAAACAGTCTGCAAGAATGACTGAAACCTCATTCTAGGTACTTGTGTCTACTATGTACCAAAGAATAATTAGCTGCACACCTCACAGCGAAGTATGATTGAGACAGCACTGTTGTACAGATCAATCAAGATTAAGAAACATTAAGAACTTTGCTGTAATCACACTCTTTTGTGAACATGAACACTGAGCTATCAAATACTATAAACACTAGAAGACCAACTTGAAGCAGAAGGTCAAAGAATTATCAGTACCAAAATAGTTACTTCACATATTCAAATGAAAATACCTGGGCACAAGGAAGTAAAGCATTCACCTAAACACTGGAAAAATAAAACCAACTGATGTGTTTAATAATGAGGAGAAAACAGTCACCTGAGAAGATCCTTGCCATGACAGAGACTGCAAATAAGCCAAGTAGAAAGACTACAGAATTCTCTGAGTTTCAGCAGAGAGATGCAAATTCTGGGAAGTGCACGTATTTCCAGTATTATACAAAGAACATACACCTCATAAATGGAACTGAAGGAAACGAAACTAGCAACAGTCAATGATATTAGAATGAGCAGGAGACAACAGTTCCAAAGCAAGCTGATCTTGCTTCATCTGAGGAAAGATTGTAATCACATTATTATTGCAAGAAGAAACAGAACAGCAACAGATGAAGGTGACAACTCTGGAAAGACCTGTGAATATCAACTAAAGAGGTTTGCAGGTGAGGTAAGTCTCTGGAGGCAGGAAGGGGTCGTAAGGATGGGATCACACTCCCCCTGCCATCCCAGACAGTCTATAAGACCCTGCAGAAAAACAGAAGTAGAGATAGAAACACACGACAAGTCATCATCAAAAGACGTAATAAATATTGGTAAAGTGTCGAACTTAATGTTCCCCAGCAGAAAGGGGAGGTGAAGTGAGGGGCTTGCATGACTTAAGATAGCTATTGCCAAGCTTCTGGTTCTCAAAGAACAAAAGAACCCATTAAAATTTATTATAAGGTCATTAGAATGGCAGTATATAAAGTAAATACTGACGTTAAGTTTCTCACAAATAGTCATTACAGATTTGGCTACTACCATTCTTGAGACCACTTATCGTGCCTCCTCAGGCACTGACAACTCATCTTGAGTCTGGAAGCCAACAGCCCAAAATATGCTGCATCACAGGATTTGTTAACTTCAGCGTAATTGTATTGTTAGCTGCTTGTAGGCTTCATCTTCAAAGGCTGCACCTACATAGTTTATTTGCTTCCTCTTACTTCATGTTAATATCAGAACACTAATTGCCACTGATACAGAGTTCAACAGTAAGAAACAGTCCTGAAAGAAGGGGCCTCACACACCCTTTCATTCATCTCCCTCTGGGCATTTCTTTCCCTCTTCCATTAGCTGAGAAGAACGATGAGAAACAACAGAGACAGCAGGGCAAACTGGCTTTTGCCAAAACACTGAGACATTTGTCATTCTCAAAGGCAAAATATAGATACCCACTGGCACTTAAAACACCACTGTACATACCTTGGGGCAGAATACCCAAATAAATACTGCAGTATTGCAGCCTAGGTTCTCCTAATGCTCTTCAGAAAAAAAACGAAGCCGCTTTACTAGTGGACCTCTGATGTTTTCAGCTCAAAAAAATACAATGCATCTACTATGATACCCAGCCTTGTTTTACATAGCCCTTCTATTAATCCTTTAACTAAAGAAAGGATTAACATGAGTGTAAAGGAATGCAAAGGAAAACACGTAAAGGAAAGATTTACAGTGGTGCGAAAGCTGTGGACAGTAACTTCAAAAAGCAACTGGACGAGGCGGGGCACAAAGCGGCTCAGAGCCGAGGTCGACAGGCAGCGCTCACTGCCGCGCTCCAGGGCCCATGCCCAGTGCCAGGCCCGCTGTCCTCGTCCAGGGAGCACCGACTCGCCGGCGGCCACCGGCCCCGAGAGTCGCCGCATCGCGAG
>VZTF01009734.1:0-54576 GCA_013397755.1 Cnemophilus loriae | reverse complement strand
AGTGAACTGAAGAAAGGTTATTCTAGAGGTGTCAAACTGACTGAGAAATATCAGGTGTTGTGTCTTTGCATTGGCAGTGGGGAAATATCTGAAAGAGAAGTTTGGAGGGGGGAGGAGAGGTTTTCTGAAGGTTTAATCTAATTTTTATTATTTGGTTCTCTTTATTCTTTTTTTTCCTTTTAGTTCTGTTAATAAAACTTTCTTTATATTCTTTAAAGTTTGAGCCTGCTTTGCTTCTCCAAACCCTTATCTCACAGAGGGAAATACCCTGAATAATAGACCCAAATTTAAATTACTACACTTAAGTTGGATTGGCGAACTCAAACCACTACATCCCAGCTGACTTAAAGCGGATTTTAACATATCCTCTGATCATGATCTGAGACTGAATAGCTTTGTAAGATTTTTTTGTTTTGTTCATGTCCACTGGGAGCTTACAGGGCTGGACATTAGTGCTGGCAGCTGCATGATATCCACATGGCAGCCTGAGTCTGTATGTGGTTCTAGACCTTGTCTGTGCCTTTTCCCTGGAGAACATTTGGTGCAGACGATTTGCAGAGAGTTTAGCCAAAAGAATTAGCATGTTTCTATTCACACAAATAATGTAATTTTCAGGGATATACAACATGGCTGACTTAGTGCCAGTCTTTATGGAATTAAGTTCTTTTCCCAAAGTAGACATGTCCTACAAACTGAGCCAAACACTAGTATTAAAAAGTGAGAATGCGAGTAATTACTTATTATGTGTCTAAAAAGCAGTAATTACATTTTTAATTTAAGTACTTATTCTGATACAGATATCCATTACAGAAAATGTCACTTTAGAGCATTAAAACCTATTAAACCTATAAGAAACTGTGAACATGCTTTTATCATGAAAATGTTGGGCAACTTTAATTATAGGAATTAATGTCTTATGCTTCTCTAACGAATGTGTGGTACCAGCATAGTGAGTGATGTGACCTATTTAAGGGGAGTGCTTTAGAAAAAATGTACCTCAGAAAGTTACACTACACTTAAGAACCAGCAGGTCACAGTGTGTTCTCTATTCATGTTCTAATTAGAGCCCATACTTCTCAGAATCATTAACATAAGAGAGGAAAATTAACAGTTTTATCCTAACAGTGTTGGGAGGTTTCTGATTGTGAATTAATTTACCTTCAAGTAAATCTGTAGTGATACCAGGATAAATGTGATTCTAGCAATTTATTATTTCGATAAAAAGCAAACTCCACCCACACCAACTTTACAGTTCTTGTGACTTTTAGAAATTAATTACAAGAGTTATCTGTACCCTATGAGCTTGTCAACTTACTGATATAACTAGAATCTATTTTGGGTGCGTGCCATTAAGATACTATAAATGCCATACTTTCTGATTAGTACTATTGTTAGGTCAGTATTTCTAAAGGGACATGGCCTAAAAGTCACTATGACTTTGACAAATTAAATATTTTTCCATAGCTGAGCTCTCAAAAAAAAAACCCCAAATCCAAAACCAAAACAAACAAAAAACACCCCACACTAAAAACAACAAAAAAACCCCAAAATCCCCAACAACAACAACAAAGAACAACCAACCAACCAACCAAAACACCAAAAAAAACCCACCAAAAAAACCCACACAAAAACCAACCAAACAAACAAAAGAAAGGCAAATTAACAAACAAACAAAAAACCCCCACAAAGGCAAAAAGCCACCACCTCACAAAGAAAACCCCAGCCAAAACCAACCCACCCTGTTTGAAGACTTTCTACTTCTGAGACTGTCATTTGGATGGAATCAGACCCTGGAGCATTCACAGTTGTTTCATAGCGTGACAGTGGCATTTTGATCCATAGTCATAAGCATTCATCAGCAAGAAAAGAAACAGAGGCTCTAGAGTGAAGACAGCACCGCAGGTAATCACTATCTCATTTCTAGCTCTATCGTTCTACCAGTGCCCTGGACAAGAAGGCAGTTTCTAGATGCTCACACCACGTAGGTCAGTCAGTATACTATCTTGTCTGCTTCTGGTGGCAGACCTGGATCAAGCAGAAAGTTGTACCTGAGGCCTCCAGAGGTCCATCCTGCCCACACCTCTATGGTTTTCAGTAGTACAGTAATTATTATTAATTGGGAAATATATCCAGGACTCTGTGTAAGTTAGGTTCTGCTGGAGCTGATTCAGTTGAAACCTATTTTTTAAACTTGTTTCTGAACTGATGAAGTTATTTCTCAGATAACTCATTCCTTTCGGCATGGGAGAGCTGGCAAGGACAAGCAACCTTAAGAGGAATAGGGCTTCCTTTTTCAACAGCAGCATGGATTTATGTCACACTCAACTGACCGATGTCCCATGCTTTCCCAGCTGCAAGACCATTTCTGTGGGTCTTACAGATCCACTTCAGAATATTTTGTTGAAGTCCTGCTCCCTCTTGTGGCAGCTCACACCTCCTGCGACATCATGACCCTGAGCCAGAAACTGGTATATTAATGATACTGGGTGACTGAGCAGCGGCCAAGCCACGTATTTTCAAACACTTGTTTGCTGGAAATTACAACAATAAAGAAAATACATCTGTTAATCTGCTTTCAGGCAACATGCAATGTGAAGGCAGTAGTTCATCCCTGGAAACTAATAGTTGCATGTAACCCTAACCCTAAAGTAATGGTGGGGTGTCAGGGTGGGGCCAGCTATGCATCCGGTGTCTGAGGGTCTTTAACAACATGACAGTGATGTTGGTTACCACCATTAATGTTTTCAGAGGTTCTAATTCAGCAGGGGATTTCTTATGAAGCATTTGTTTCCCCCTTTGTGAGGACTGAATCATAAATTTTTCGCTGAGGAAAGAGAGCCATCAATCTTTCTCCAACTGTAAGGAAAGAGGTAATCTCGTGACAGTTTTGAGGAACCAACCAGCTACACAGCCTACACCTTGTCTTTTCTGTGGCCTCCGGTATAGTTTCAGAAGGTTTTCAGGTTGTTATTAAATTCAGTTCCTTCTAGTATCCTCATCTGCAAGGATTTACAATTATTTCAGTGGGAAAATCTACAGGGTAAAATACTTGCTAAAGTGGAATGATCAATATGTCTTATGAGAGAATTGATTCATGAGTAAAGCTACTCACATGCTTAACACACTCCAGGGGGCTATTTGGGGACTTACTCAGCATTTCCAGGAATTGTATGCAATTCCAACTGCAGAGCTTATAACAGCATGGGCCAAGGCATCATTGACACAAAGGGGAAGGTTTTTTCTGTTACATGCTTTGCATGTAACCAACAGCCCAGCTGAGTGATACTCCAGAATTCCAGTGATGTCCCGCTGGCACACAGCTCTGCTCATCCAGGCATCACTTAAAGGCTGCTCAACAGAGCAGCCTGGTGTCCTTAGGCCATGGCATAACCCTCCTCCCTGGCTGTGGTGGGATTTCCAGCACCTACTAGATGGTGGTCTGGGATAATAAGAAGGAGGCTTATGAGGCCCTGAGAGCAAAGGAACAGGGATTGTTCGCCATGAGGGACTGAAGGAATTTGTCAAAACACAAGACCTGACGGCAAAGAGCTAAAAACACTATGGGAGGGTCATTAAAGCTACCTCCCTGATGTTTCTTCTCAGAGGAAGCAAGCAAGATGGGTTGTTACAAGTTGTGGCTTGCTTCTAGCAAAGTGCATCTGTGCAAGGGCAATTAAGTCCACTCACAAATATAAAAAAATGCCTTAGAAGCATTCATAGTCTGAGGTTCACTTCTCTAATTAACTTGCAATGTCAGTGCTGCTCCTGAGCTGTGACTCTCTAGGCACACTGGCCCAGGACTCTAGAGCCTGAAAGCATGAGCAAAGGTGTCAGTAATTAGGACTATTCAGGGCCTGAACTAAAAGGCTTAGAAATCTCACTCACCACCTTGCATTGCTGGGAGACCCTGGCAATTTGAGCCTGTTCTTGGCACAAGCTAAGAGCTGAAATGCAAACAGCATCTTCCTCTGCAGACATCACAGTGTGCGAGCAAAAGGGGACCTGCACTCCCATTCCCTGGCAGGACTTGGGAGCATTTTTTTTGCTAGGACTTTGTTTTCTTCAAGTGCTTTCCCAAGCTGGTGGAGCAGTACTGGTATATGGACTGAGGTGGTATATTCACTGAGGTGATGAATCTCCATCCTTGGAGAGTTTCAAATTTAGCTGGATCAAATTTGACTGAATAACCTGATCTAACTTTGAAGACAGCTTTGTTTCAAGCAGCAATTAAGTTGCACAAAATGTCTTGCCCTACCTATACCTTTCTGTGATTTTGTGATATATTTGATTTCTTTCATTCTTAAAATACTCTCTGAAACGAGCTGTGCAGGTAGAAGGGGAAGAGGACATGGACAGTTATAACTGCAACTCTTTGTCCATCTAAATAGGATCAATGTGCAAAACCACGTAAGACCACATTTGTGGTGCATGCACGTCTTAGTGCCTGCACATAGCCCTAGCCTCCAGAGACTAGTGGCTTATATTTACTGGAACATTCTTCCTTCTGAATATAACCACTAGATGGGGAACCAAGCACTTGAATTTTCACAGTTTCGTACTGAAAAATTGTACTTACATGGTTTTGGCTATGCTTATACGATTCACTGTGTTCTCGCCTCTCTGTTTAGCATCTCTGAATGGGTACCTGCTTTAGTACCTTGTGTTGAAGCACCCAACCTCAGAATTTCAGCCTATTGACATTTAAAGAAGGCTCTGCACAAGACCACAAAAGAAAGACCCTAAATCTGGAGGGGTATAGTCACAGAATCACAGTAGTAGGGAGTTAGTAGGGACCTTAAAGCTCATCTCATTCCATCCCATGCCACAGGCAGCGAGAGCTTCCATTAGACCAGGTTGCTCCAAGCCCTGTCCCACCTGGACTTGAACACTTCCAAAGATGGGGCAGCCACAGATTCTCTGTGCAACCTGTGCCAGGGCCTCATCACTCTCACATGGAAGAAGTTCCTCCTAATAACTCAGCATTATCTAAATCTCTCCTCTTTTAGTTTAAAACCATTCCCCTTTGTCCTATCACTATCTGCCTGCGTAAAAAGTCACTCTCCCTCTTCTTGTAAGTTCTCTTTAAGCACTGAAAGGCTGCAGTTGAGCTCACCCCAGAGCCTTCTCTTCTGAGAAGGTTATGAGGCAGCCAGTTTATTTCAGCTTGAGCTGGTACCTCCAAAGAGGGACCCTGAACAGCGCAGCCCCTGGGCCTTTATCCGCTCACAGTTTGTGCACTTTTATCCGCTCACAGTTTGTGCACCTGACCTTCACATGCTCTTCACATGCCTCTTGGTCCAATGGCAATTTATGATCTGGGGTCTTCTAACACCTCATTGGATTCTTCCTCCATGTTCATGTGGGCAGACAATTAACTGCTCTTCTCTTCCAGCTTGGAGCAACCTTGGGGCCCTTCAGGGTCTCAGCTCTTGTCTGAAGGTCTCCTCCTCTGCTCAGCTGTTCATGCTCATGAAGTTCATTTACAGCTCACCTCAAAGCCAAGCTTTGAGCAGGGCCCCCTCATGCTAAACTGTAAGCAAGTTACAATTAAACTTCAACCCACACACTTAATTTCTAATATTCTGTAAGTAAACTTACTTTAATTCTCAACAGACCACATATCTCTGCCTGTGGACTCCAGCCAATTTCTTAGCCACCTATCCTGGTTTCAGACAGCACAGGGTTAATTTTTTGCAGTAGTCAGGAGGGGGTGTGGCTAAGCCCAGATGTTATTTGACACAAAAGGCACTCTCTCTGTCTTGCCCAGGGAGAAGGGGTTCCTTCCAGCCGAGAAAACATGGTGGACAGAATGGTCTGTTATTGTTTATTCTGAGGGGCTTTCCATGTAAATAATTTATTTTTCTTGTACCTTTTGTTATTAATATTGTTGCTGTTAATGTTAGTTTTCATATCTCATTGCTGTTTGCGGTAAATTGTTCTTATGTCAACCCATGATCTTTGCCTTTTGAGCCTCCAGTTGGAGGCGGGTGGAGGGGAAGCAGGGCATGGTGTTAGCAGGAGTACTAAACTGGAGAATACCATTCTTACACCACAACACCACCAAATAGTCCACTCTTCAAATCCATGTCTCCCCAACTTGGAGATAAGGATGTCACATGGGACCATGTCACAGGCTTTACAGAAGTCTAGGTAGAAAAAATTGGTCATCTTCCCTTGTCAATCATTGCAATAGCTCCATCATAGAAGGCCACCAAAGTGGTCAGGCACAACTTGCCCTTGGTGAAGCTATATCCTGGCTGTCTTGGGTCAACTCCTTATTTTGCGTGTGCCTTAACATTGCTTCCATGAAGATCTGCTCCAGTGCCTTCTGTGTCAGGGACCGAAGACGTGTCTAAGGCCTGCCATATTTGGTCCACTGTTGTGGACGTCGACAAGATAATGCAGAAAAAGACCTTATTGTTAGACACAATAATGTAGAAGAAGAACTTATCGTTAGTTAGTAAGACTTTAACCTTCAGAAAGGAAACTATATATCAATCACCTGGTAGGGATTCAACCTGTGAAAGGGGAATAATACACAAGAAAGCCATTGTTGGCGTGGAGCTGTTATCATGGGCCAGTATGACCTCATCTCACATGCTGGCCCCGCGTGAGATGATGTTGAAACTGGCCACTCCTGAGGAGGAGATATAAGGTGTGGTTCCAGGGTGGAGGGGAGAGGAAGACAAGATGCACACTGTTTTCGTCCAGGGGACGCCCTGAAGGTGCGCTGCCTCCCTACCCCTCCAGCTCAGAAGACATGCTCCATCTCCTTCTCCTGCTTGGCAGCTTCTCTAGAATCCAGGGGTTGGTATGTATTTATTGCTAATGCGACTAATAAAATTAATTTGCTTTGCAATTTTGAGTGTGTCTTGAGTTTTTTGTGCATGGGCATCCTTCTGAACCTGTAACACCTTCCCAGGCACAGAGGTGATGGTCACTGGTATGAAGTTCCATGGGCCAGGATAGAGTTAATGTTCCTGCAGTAGCCATGAGGGTGTGGAGCTTGGAGCTGTGTGGGCATGCCCAGGTTGTTATTTTATACCATCCACATCACATCAGGGGAGGTCGGGTGGTAGTGAGGGATTCTCATTTCTGAGAAGGAAGGGGGGAAAAGGTGCACTTGGCGGGCCCAGGGGCCATTTTCTTCATTGTCTCAGAACCATGCAGCACCTGCTGGGTTGGTTGGTTGGTTGGTTGGGTAGCTGGTCAGTGAGCACTTTTTCAAATGTAAATCACCCTCTTTTTGTATACTTTTGTTATTGAAATTGTTGCTGTTACTGTTCATTTCTTATCACATTACTGTTTCCAGTAAATTGCTCTTGTCCATGACTTTTGTTTCTCTCTTATGGGAGACGGTGGAAAGAGGGTAGCAGCTTTGTAAGGCTGAATTTCCAGCTGGGCTCAAACGCATGACACCTTTTTAAAAGTAGGATTGATGTTTCCCTTTTTCCAATCACTGGGACTTTGCCTGACCACCGTATCAAATTCAAATAGGATGGAGAGTGGCTTTGCAACTACATCAGCCCTCAGGACTTTGGGATGCATCTGATCAAGCTCCATAGATTTGCGCCTATTCAGTTCCATCAGTCTTGAAGCTTCTCTTTGCTGACAGTAGGTGGGACGATGTCCCCCAACCTTCACCTGGACGTTTGGCAACTTGGGAGAGGCAGGAAGTCCGATGGCCAGTGGAGTCTGAGGCAAGGTCATGCACGGGTTCAGATCTGCACAGGTTGTGCAGCAGGAGAACGACTTACAGGGAAATGATGAAACAGGTTTGCTGATACACCTGCAAACAATCAATACCTTGGGTCTCTTCAATGTTTTCCTTCACTATGTTTTTAAAAATCCTTCAGCAGCCTGGAACATAACAAAAGCAGTGGAGGCCTGTCTTAGCTTCAATCTTGTACTTGAAAAATACCATCAACAACAATTTGGAAAACTGGAATTACAGACTGTGGACATTTAAAACTGTGGTGCATATTAAGAAGGAAATAAAAGTTTTGAGGGCTGGTTCTCATGTGCCTCATAATCAGTGTCTGTCCCAAAGGCTGTTGCTAGTTGGGGTTATCCAGTGTGACTTTTGCCACAACAAGTTTGTGATTAGGCAGTTGGAATATTTTCTTGGGAAATCACTGAGTATTGAATTCCATCTTTTATTCTAAATGGCACCTTCCTAGACTTGAGATGTCAGAGAAACATCTGAAGCAAGCAGAGCATGAGGCATACAGATGAAGACATCTGGCTAAGGATGGGATCTGCATATTCAGCTATGGCTCCATCTCAGGAACAGTGTTTGGTTCTCTGGCCGTGCTGAGCAGGGCACTACACCTTTGTCAACCAGGGCACTAGACCTATGCTAGTCATGGCAACCCTGACCCCTCTCAGGACCCTCCCTGAGCAGCTGCAATTCAGCACAGGCTTCCCATGTGTTTCTACTCTTCCAGTATGAGTTCAAACACACTCCTCCCTGGTTAACACGGTGGTGGGCTTAGCCTCTGGGGGCATTAGACATGGACACAGCAACTTTCTGCTCAGCCAAAGTGGACAGGCTACACACATACTCTCACACCAGGGAGCATGAAGGGTTGTGGTGCTGGAAATGCTGAGGTCAGTGTGTGGGGGAGGATCCCACGGTACCAGGGTGGCAGCATGCCCACCCTAATTTCTCAAATCAATGTTCTTTATGGCCACTGAAGAAGGAAAGTACAGAGAGCCCAGATAACTTTTCAGAAGTCTACCTTGACACTGGTCCTGTCACCACTTACACCACCACATCTTACGTTCAGGATGATTTTAGGAGGCATTGTCCAAGAGGTGTCATGCTGGAGATGCAATAGGGGACTATCAGCATATCAGAGCTGTACAGGAAAGGAATATGGTCAGTAATGAAATTCCTGCAGTGACACAGACAAACAACCACACCAGCCTCACTGACAAGTTGGGACCAGCTCCAGCTCCCTGCCCCTAAAATTTTACTCTGGGGCCAAGCAGAGGCATAGCAGCAACATGCCACCTGGAATAATGCAGGCACCTTGCACCACCCAGAGTAGATGGCACCAAATATTCCTGGCCAATTTATACCCTGTACTCCTGTACTGGAAACTTAAGAAACCAGCAACACTGCATTTGCCATCTCTGCCAGCAAACCGCACATTACAGGGAGCTGAACTGGACAATCCTCTGCAACTTGCCCTTGAAGAGGGGTCTATCACTGTAAGCAGAGGGGTCATTGCAGAGAATCCCCTCAGCACCAAAGAACCCCTTAGCTCCACTGAAGCTTCCAAAAGGCTCTAAAAGATGGAATAGGCTTCCCTAGGAGAGAAGCTGCAGGGTTAGACAGCACAGCTTTTTGCATTCCTGTCTGGGACTAAGAGCGGGGGGCGTGTTTGTAACGATACAGACTGATTCTCCGGCAAAAGTACCCTGATCTCTGCAGTTCAGTAAAAATCACAAATACCCACATTGTTGCATGTTTTCCATATCGGTGCTCATAGCAGCAGCACTCCTTGCTCCCATTGCCACACATGGACGGGGGTGTCACTTCCCATGCTGGACATGAATGATCATCTGTTTCCTTCTGCATCATGTTTGCTGGGTGCCATCTCAGATTAAAGAAAGATGAGTTACCCTTTTTCCAAGCTAAGTGCTCATGTGCAAACTAGAAATGAGAAAGTGCTAGGGTGGACAACAGAAGTTTTCAGATGTGAGATTTATGCATTGGAGGCAACTGTCTCTGTACAACAAAAAGTTTCCTGAACTATGAAAACATGAATTTTGATGTAAACAAAACCCAAAGGGAACACATTTTGCTGCTCCTTTTAAAGAAAAAAAAGCTTTTGGGACTTTTAAAGTTTGATGTAAACACTCTCAAAATGTACTATCAGACTCCTTCCTCAGCTTTGCAAAACAACCTTACACAGACTTTTACAGCAACACTGTACGAATCCATTATCAGTCTCCAGTAGTCAAACTCTTCGTGTTTCAAAGCAGTAGAAGTGAGCATCTTCTACAAAGACTATTCAGATTACTGTTGCCATTCTGCTGATGAGGTCCATCAGGTTCCAAGCAGATTAGAGCCACAAGTGTGTTTATGACAGCTGGCCCATGCTACTGATACTTGTTTATCTCTAGAGCCAGAAAGGAAATGTTTCAAGTGGAAAATTAGGTGTGTAAGATGCAGGGCAGTGGTGGACCTCCCTCAGGTACTGTTCTTCTCAGCAAAGCAGCATTGCTGACTGCCTTGTACCTCACTGGCCTAAAATAATTAGTAATACAAAACTGCTGAATAATTGAGCCATGCCTTCCTTGCTTATAGTGTGATCCTGATGGAGGTAGGAAGGCTGCAAACCATATGGCCGTAATAGTGAAGGCAGACTATGAAAAGTGCAGAGTAACGTGGCAGATTGCCTCATTGGCTTTCACCCACAGTCAGGTCTGTGGAAAGTGGTTCCTCCAAAGTGGCAGAGAAGCAATCGTGTGTAAAATCTTGCTATGAGAAGCCCGTGTCCACAAAGGAGACAGAGGAGTCCTGCAACTTTATTCAAATAAAGGGAGAGAGTCCACTGGGGCATACCCCCGTGGGGTCTCTCTGGAGGTTTCGGAGGACACAGCCTCCTTTTATCCTAAACTCCCGGCCGCATGTTGCCCTCTTCCTTTCCGCATTGGCTGAGGTACTAGGAAGGTACAGCCTTCCCGAATCGCCTACCACATATTCCCCCACTTGAACCTGTCATTTTACCCCAAAGTTCAGAAGTTCAGACTTGTGTAGAGTCTCCCACTTGTCTGTTTCAGGAGTTAAGCTATCTGGGCTCTGTAACAAACCTGCTGCTTGAAGTTAGTAGAGACATTAAGACCCATTTCAAAGACGTCAACCCATCGATTTGTTTGTAAAGACACTAGCACACATCTTCCCTATCACGGAGTCCTGGCTCTTGTTTGTGTCCTGCCGCTGCAGCCCCTGCTGCCCTCAGACGCCACTGCCCGGCATTTCCCTGAGCCTTACGAGTGCCTGCTTCAGCCGTGCAGCTCTTCACAGAGCACTGGGGGCTAACCCGGAGCCTGCCGTCTGCAGCCTGCCCTGACCCCCATGCCGCCCGGCCCTGGGCAGCGGCCTCGTGCCGGGGGCGGAACGGGGTCTCGCTCGCTGGGGCCAGCCACGGTCACAAAGAAGGAATAAGGAACGAGCTGTGGATCTGATGCTTGTGGCTAACCCCTCCTCTCCAAAAGATTTCTTTCCATCTTCAAAAGCTCAGTGCCCGGCGTTACTGTGCAGTTGGAAGTCGGCAGAGCCTGTCATTCGACCTGAGCAGGCAGAGCTTGGTTCCTGAGATAGTCTGAGCTGCCCCCTCCCCCCGAGCCCTCCACAAGCTTTACTCCAGGTCTACAGTGTGAAGGTATGGTGAGCACTCTGTAAAGGTAATACTCTGCTCAATTTTGCATGAAGACTTTGTTAATCGTACAGGAGATCCCAAATGTGGGAAGGATTCCCGATCCAGGGAAGCATTAAAGATGTTAAGGGACTTGAAATGATCAGAAATACTCTCTCTTATTTCTGATTTTCAGAGATTTAGTGCATTTCCCACCATCACAGGAAGAGGGGATGAGGGTATGGGCTATCACTAATATGATCTGTCCTTACAGATTTTAGGTGAATCCAGGTTTTGTGAACAGACGTTCATACACTTCTGACCTTCAAGAAGCAGTTTTGCTCTTGGGCTGTAAAGGAGCTGAACTGCCTAAGGCGGTATATTGGCTATGTCACTGCTTTCTATCAGTCTTTTACACTTTCTCTGGCAGCTATGCAAAATATGCATTTTAACCAGAACTCAGAACGTAATTTTTTTGTGCTAGGTGCCTGGTTGGTTAGACTGAGCAAGCACCACTTCTTCAAATTTCACTCTCTTTTCGGACATCACATTTTAAATTACCTGACCCGGAAAGTGCTAACAGACCTCCCCCATCAACTGGTTTTTGAGACAATGTTTTAAACATGTGGATGAAACATACATGCATATAAAACCTCATCCAAGGGAAGCATATAATAGAATTGAAGCCTTACTAAATAACCTTATTACCGTGTACCTAAGTAAAATCTCTCAGAGGACACTTCTTTCCTGAGGCTCGTTCCCCTTCTTGGCAGCGCCTAAGCATGTTTCTGCTACAAGGTGGACGACTGGCTTCCCCCCACCCCCCGCCAGGATCGGGATCGTTTGCGACGCTACTTGCTCCGCATTTCTTCTTCCCTGCTGTGATCAGAGGCAGCGGGTACTTTGTGTCCATTAGCAAGTGAGACACTCCATGGTATAGGAGTGTTAGAGGGGAGAGTCTGAATAATATTATATGTTAATAATGAATTCTTTATTTGCTGGTTTGGTATCATTTCATTGCATAGTATTACAAGGAAACCAGCAGTAGTACATTCACAGTGTGAAGCATAGTTTCCAGGATTTACAGCTGTGTAATTCCCATAGGATTTATTCCCCTTGGTTAGCACTGGCTGTACACTGGTGACCTGAGTGACATTGCAGCACAAGACTTTTCTGCCCAGACACTCGCATGCTTTTCTCACCTCTTCACAGGGAACTAAACCAACGTGCTGTGAGCACAGTTGTAGATCAGGGAGGTAAGCGTACGTTTGTGTGTGGGAAAGCACCGGGAAGAGGGGCAAATAAGGCAAAGTGATGGTTACTGGGAGCACACAAAGGCTTTCAGACCGTCAGCTGGGATTCCTGAATTGTTGAAAGGCTGGCATTCATTAGTTACTTTATCATTCATGTTTTTAAGTAAGAAGAGTCTGTAAGTTTGACCAATTTTACACGAGGTAGCAGGGTTTGAGTTAACCTGGGGTGAGGACATGTCCAGAGCTGATCACTTAGCAGGGGTGCAAGGAGTGTAAGCATCAGGGAAAGGGATTTCTTGTGCTCAGCATGGCCAGAGCTGAAGGAGAGGTGGTTCTGTTGGTCCCCATGCTGGAGCCTCACTCTTCATGTTGCACTGCACTGACTGTCAGCAGTGCTAAAAAAATATTTCAAAGCAGAGCAAAGTATGCAGGATGCTGTTCCAGAGGTACTTCTTATCACAGAGCTAAAAGAGGGCTGAGCAGATAGTGCAGGTATCCTGGCAAATGTACACAATTCATGGGACCAAAGCAGAGCAGCAGCCTGGCAAGCAGATAAACACGCGGCTAGTTTGCTTGAATGCAAGTTCTTCAGCATGCTGTGCTGTGATGAAGAAGAGTGGAATTTTCCATCTGGTTAATCAGACTTTGCGTGCCATGCTGCCGTCTCCCTACCATGGCTGCTTGCAGATGCCCATTTAGCTGCAGGCTATGAACAGCGAGATTTCTCAGGGGCTTCTCCTAGGTCAGGAACAATCACTGGAAAAGTAGATCAGAGAGCTCACAGAGGAGGTGGCCTGATAAGCTGGGAACGTGCCTTCCCTTTGGCTCAGTTTCTGTAATGAGCTGTGAGATAGCTTGTGTTGCCGCTGTTGACAGCGTGCAGCCAGCACAGCACTACTCCAAGCTTTTCTGAGCAAGGACTTGAGCCCCACATGCCTGCCTGAGCTCAGCCTAACACCCACAGGCATCTGGGGCCACCTCATGACTCATCTACTTTATGACCCATGATAGGGGATGAGGAGAAAACTCCCTGTCTGGGAATTTGGAAATGATGCTTGGTTGGAGGCAGGAGTGGTCCCATATAGTTTGACTGCCTATACACGACTATGCTGTGTGCTGGCACAGGACAGCCAACTTGGAGCCCCCTTCCCACGTATGGAGACCTTCTGAATCACAGCCCAGTACCGTCTGTGCATGCTGCCTGCATAGGCCAGGGAGATCCAGGCACCAGATCTGTGCAGTCTCAGTGGGTGAAGTATGCTCAACAAACCCTTCTGTAGCACCAAAGGGGGCAAACTGATCCCTGAGACACCAGCTCTGGAGAACTGTTTGAAGAGGTGGCCATGCTTCCCCCTGTAGTACTTCAAAGACGTAGCAGAAACAGCAAAGGTCATGAAGCTGAACCTGTTAATTTGAAAGCTGGTTTATTGACTTCAGACTGCATTAATATATTAACATCTATAAAATAATGATTTGGCAGAAATCTTGCTGACTGGACAAGATACAAAGATAGGCAGATAGCTATATATGCCTTTAGTATAGGATACCATTTGATAACAAAGGCATTTTGGCAAGGAGTTGCATGTAGTGTCACCTGCAGTCTGAAAGAGGAGATCCTGTACCTTTCTGATACAGCTTCCAGGAGATGCTCCACAGTGGGGAAGATTTGGAGATTCCTGCTGGATCTGGGAACCTGTGAGTTCTCCATCTGGGGGTCTTACAGCAAGGCTCTACTCCAAGGTGAACAGACATTTTGTCAAAACTAGGAGCCTAAGAAACATGACAGAAGAGTGTCACTAACAGAGTGAAATAAAGTCTCCAAAGAAGAGAGAGGTAGAGTTTGCTTTTTCTAGGGAGAACTTCAGAGAATGAAATATAAAGTCCATGAGGAAAAGTTGAAAGCAGATGGTTTTAGGGGATTCTGCAATTCAGTGAAGGAAAGCCAGTGGTGTAGATTTCCTCTAGAGCTGTCTGCATTCTCTGAAGTCTTGTGGTTTTTAATTCTTCTCCTTCCAGAAAGCCATTGAATAACAGGGTAGAGTCCCAATGGAAAGCAAATTGTGAAATGAGACCCCAGAAGTCAACATAACGCTTCAGTCTGTAGTTTAAGACCTAACTTGGAAGGAGAGGAAGAGGAACCATGTGAATCTATGCTGTGGGAAGTGATGATTTGAGGGGGCATCTGGAAAAAACTTGGAGGTGCTGCTATCCCAGTGACAGCTGCAGGATCATCCACCTTGACTAAGACTTTTATACCACAGACCTCATTTGCATTTTAGTCTCTAAGCCTGCCTGCAGGTGCTGTATGCATGAGTGTTTGCTTATCCATGGTGATTAAGCTACAGCCTCTTCGTGTGTCAATGTCAGCATTACTATTAGCATTAGCAGGTTCAGTTCAGCTCCTCTACAGCAGCTGACTGCTTCTTTCTAGTGATTATGCATCATTTCCAGGGTCAGGTAGACCCAGGCTTATATAATTTGCCTGAAACTGTGGTGAATTCATGACCACCAGAAGACAGTTATGCAGGTTCCAAATTTTTTTTAAAATAGTATATTCTACTTAAAAGAAAATTAATTAACACAGGGCTATTCCTATCCTGAAAAAGGAGGTCAGATTAGATGATCACACTTGGTCCATTTTGTCCTTGTAATACATATACAAATATACAGCATCAGGTGCTGTTGAAGAAAAGCACAATGCCAATGGTAATACCATATGGAGAACGGCAAAGAAAATCAGCCAAGTTAAATTTGGACAAATATATCATCAGAGCAGCAGAAGTGAAGCCTTCCCATCCTGTTTTCCCAGCTCAGAGAAGGCAGACAGCTCACAGCGGTATCAGACCAAGCTACTTGAAGCAACAGAAAGGCTTTGTACAACTTACTAATAGAGGATGCCCAAATGAAAGTCATGTGCTGTTGTTGCAAAATCATGCAAGCCATTCCTGTGAAATAATTAATTGCCAGTTCAGACATTTCAGTCTATTGACATGGAACAGGGTGTACATAAAGGTGCTCTATTGCAGAGTCTTAGCCACAGAAACAAACCACACTTAGAAAAAATAATAATTGTGTCCACTACTGTTCAGAAGACTGTTGCTGCTGCTGCCAGCGATTGCTTGCTTTTTTTTTTAATTGCTTGGCTGCATAAAAAAAGCCTTCAAACAACGTAGCTCCTCTCAACACAGCTGCTCTTCCAGTTTTGGCCTTCCTACTACCATGGTTGTCCTATGGGATAACATCACTCTATACTGAACATTCTTGGGTTAGCAGGGACCTTCTTACATCACTCAAGCCAGAAACTGTTCCAGAGTGATTGCTTCCAACCCAATAACCTTTGCTTCCTAAGAACTCAACTCTTATTCTTGGGTGGGATTCCCTTCTCCCTAACCATTCTTTGTTACCTCATCATCACCCACCCATGGTGGCAGGGAGGCTGGGGAGTTAGGGAAGAGCAGCAGGAAAGTGCTGCTGAGGAGGGAACAGAGCAGTGAAAAGACAAAGTGAGAAAAATTACAAAGGTAAATAACCCAGGCTCACTAGAGATGAGCCTGGGGGCAATGTGCCGATGTTTGAGAGATGATGTGCTAGTGATGTCCTTCAGTCTGTCATCTCCATGCTTGGGAAGGGATCAGTGTGGCAGTAAAGAAGCAAGGGTTATTGATGGGTTAGAAACCATGGAATCATCTGAGAATGGTCATGTAGGAATTAGGGCTTCTCCCTCCAAAAAGGTGGTGGGATCACTAGACCAACTGAAGTGCACCTACACCAATATCCACAGCATGGACAACAAACAGGAGGAGCTGGAAGCCATGGTGCAGCTGGAAACTACAACATAGTTGCCATCACAGACACATGGTGGGATAACTCGCGTGACTGCGAGTGCTGCAATGGGTGGCTGTAGACTCCTCAGAAGGGACAGGCAAGGAAGGGGAAATGTTGGGGTAACCCTGTGTGTAAGGGAGTGGTTTGACTGCCTCGAGCTTAATGATGGCAATTGATGCCACAAGACTTTGGCTTTTTATATATTTTTCATATATTCATAGCTTTGTAGACTATTATTGTATTGTGTAGTTATATAGTTTCTTAGTTTACTTCAGCACTTTTCCAGTACTCTGTTAAGACAGACACATTCCTGGAATCCTGTTCTAATCTTACTTCTTCAGTGAACCAAGGCCATTCTTCTGCTTTCCTATGCATGTAGACATAAACAAAGTGAGGCTTCAGTAGCAGGCTGAACCAAGGGGGGAATTACTTCATTAACTGTACTTCTAATTGGGGATTCTTGTCAATTATGCTAATATGCTAAACTTACGAAAGTGTTGTAGCCCTATATTGCATGTGCATTTCGGAGTGCATTCTGCTGTGCATTTCGGGCTGATAAAGGCATCACAATGATAAGGTTGAATGCTTATGTTTATGGTTAAGGGGGAATGTCAGTGACTTTCACAGACTGACCAACCAGGAAGAAGAGGCAGATAAAACATTCTATAAGCAGGTGGGAAAATCCCCACAATCACTGGTCCTTGTTCTTGTGTGGAACTTCAACTTACCAGATGTCTGCTGGAAATACAACACAGTGGAGACAAAACAGTCTATGAGGTTCCTGGAGTGTGTAGAAGAGAACTGCCTGACACAGCTGGTAAGTGACACAACCAGGGAAGATGCCCTGCTGGACTTGCTGTTTGTGAGCAGAGAAGGACTGGTGGGGGTTGTGATAGCTGAGGCCGTCTGGACACGGTGACAATGAAGTGACAGAGTTTTTGACACTGGAGAAATAAGGAAGGGGGACAGCAGCCCTGAAGGGCAAAGGGGTCCAGGAAGGTTGGTCATTCTTCAAGAAAGAAATCTTCAAGGCACAAGAACAGGCTGCCCCATGTGCCGAAAGATTAGCCAGTGGGGAAGAGACTGGCCTGGCTGAACAGAGAAATTTGGCTGGAACTCAGGGAAGAAAAGAGCATTTATCATCTCTGGAAAAAGGGACAGGGAACTCAGGAGGACTATGAGGATGTTGGGAGGTTATGCAGGGAGAAAGTTAGAAGGGCCAAAGCCCAGCTAGAAATTAATCTGTCCACTGCTGTAAGAGATAACAAAAAGTGTTTCTGTAGATACACCAGCAACAGGAAGGCCAAGGAGAATCTCCATCCCTTATTGGATGCGGTGAGAAAGGATGCCACAAAGGATGAGGAAGAGGCTGAAGTACTTAATGCTTTCTTTGCCTCAGCCTTCAATAGCAAGAACAGTTGTCCTCAGGGTACCCAGTCCCCTGAACTGGAAGACAGAGATGGGGAGCAGAATGAAGACCCTATAATCCAAGAGGGAATGGCCAGTGACCTGCTATGGCACTTAGACCAGCACAAGTCCAAGGGTACTACAGGAGGTGCCGAAAGAGCTCACCAAGCCACTCTCTCACATGTTTTACCAGCAGTTCCCAGTCAGCCAGAGGGGTCCTGGGTCACGGGAAGTCAGCAAATGTGAAGCACACATAAAAGAAGGATTGGAAGGGGGATCCAGGGAACTACAGGCCAGTCAGTGCCGGAGAAGGTAATGAAGCAGATCATCTTAAACTGTCACATGGCATGTGTAGGACAACCAGGGGATCAGGCCCAGCCAGCGTAGATTTATGAAAGGCAGGTCCTGCTTGACCTCCTTCTATGACAAGGTGACCTGCTTAGTGGATGAGGGAAAGGCTGTGCATGTTGTACACCTCAACCTTAGTAAAGCTTTTGACACTGTTTCTCACTGTATTCTGAAGAAACTGTCTGCTCATGGCTTGGACAGGTGTGCTCTTTGATGGGTAAAAGCTGTCTGGACATCTGAACCAAGACAGTGGTGGTGGTGAATGGAGTCACATCTAGCTGGGACCAGTGTTGTTCCCCAGGCCTTAGTTGTGAGCCCAATCCTGTTTAAGTTTTTCATCAATGATCTAGATGAGGGGATCAAGGACATCCTCAGTCATTTCACAGATAACACCAAGCTGGGTGGGATGTTGATCTGCTGGAGGGCACGAATTCTCTGCAGAGGCAATTTGACAGGCTGGATCAATGGGCCAAGGCCAATGGTGTGAGGTTCAACAAAGCAAAGTACCAGGCCCTGCCCTTGGGTCACAAGACCCCACAGAACAATCCAGGTTTGGGGTAGAGTGGCTGGAAAGCTGCCAGCAGTGAAAGGCCTGGGGGTGTTGGTCAATAGCAGCTGAACATGAGCCCAGGCGTGCCCAGGTAGCCAAGAAGGCCAATGGCACCGGGCCTGTACCAGCCACAGTGTGGCTAGCAGGACCAGGGCTGTCTCCCCTGACTGTTCCCCTGTGCTGGGCACTGCTGAGGCTCCACCTCAAGTCCTGGGGTCAGTTTTTTGCTCTTCACCCCAAGAAAGACATTGAGGTGCTGGAGCATGTCCAGTGAAGGGAACAGAGCTGGAGAAGGATCTGGAGCAAAAATCTGATGAGGAGCAGCTGAGGCAGCTGGGGGGGCTCAGCCCGGAGAAGAGGAGGCTCAGGGTGATCTTATCACTCTCTACAACTCCCTGACAGGAAAGTGGAGCCAGGTAGGGGTTGGGCTCTCCCCCCAGGGAACAAAGGACAGGACAGTAGCAAATGGCCTCAAGTTGCACCACGTGAGGTTTAGCCTGGAAAAATTTCTTCACCAAAAGGGCTGTCCAGCCCTGGCACGGCTGCCCAGGGCAGTGGTAGAGTCTCCATCCCTGCAGGGATTTAAAGGCCATGTGGATGTGGCAGTCGGGGCATGAGGTAGTAGTGGGCTTGGCAATGCTGGGGGAATGGCTGAACTTGATGATCTCAGAGGGCTTTTTCAAACTGAACGATACCGTGGAGACCATGGAAAAAAACACCTAAGGTTTGATCCTCACTATTTGAAAGCATGACTCAGAAGGAATGAAGTGAGATCAGACAAGGCAGGAGATGAAGGGATAAAGTCAGATGGCATTCATGTCACTCTATTGTGGGTATTCAGCTAACATGCCAGTCTGAAATTCCTCTTCCTGGGCAGATAGCAGTTTTCAGAAATAATAGTCTGGAGAAAGGGACAGGGAATGGCCCATTCTTCATATTTACACTGCTTTCTTCTGCCTCTGTGGCAAGGCACATCCACCTTGTGCTGTATTGAAGTCTATTCTTCTCCACAGCAGGAAATTCTCTTATTGGAAGATTTTGACTGAGTTTCAAGAAGAAAAATATATTTGTAAGGGCAATCCTTGGGAGTCATGCTTCCTGTCATTCTGGCAGAATGTATTTCATAGTGCTTCAAAGGGTGTACAAAGATGGGCCCTGAGAAATGCTTCTACCTACTGTGAATTCGCTTGTGAGGTTGCATTGCACATCTCTCTGTAGAGCAGCCAGAGCAACTGGGCACATGTAGAATTTAGCTGTCCAAACTTAGAAGTGAGTGCAAGAAAACTGCCTAGTGTAATAAAGAAGAATCTCATATAGGTGTAAACAGTTATGTAATGGTTAAAATGCCAATAACACATAGAGAAGGCACCTCTGGTATGTTGCATTTATGACTGATCTACTGCAGAAGCAGAAAATTATTTTCCATCCACTGTGACAAAGAACATAAACTCTGTGCCGATATTGAACCAGGCAGCTGATGACTGTTGGCGTCTTCAGTGAAACTCCACTCTGCACAGAAACCGCAACAATGTGGTGGAGAGAGCTGCTAAACCTGAGAACCAGGGAGGCCAATTGTGCAGCAGAAAGCACAGCCAACCACAGGCTGCAAGAGGCAGAGCAGAGGTGGGAAGGAAAGAGAGATGCAGCCTGCTCATGGAAAGGAAGAAAAGAAATTAAAAGGCAGCGCCACATTGGCATTGGAATTGTCTCTGTGCAGCAGAAGCGGAGGAAGAAAGCTGCATTCATGGGCAAAACACAAAATACAGTAGAATTAAATGTACAAATACAATAAGGCAAGTGAAAATAAAAAGGTTTTTAGAAAGAACCTGTTTGTGACATGAAACCTGAATCAAGTCTCAACTAGGTCAGGGAGAACAACTGCTAGTTTGTAGTGCAGCAGACAAGCATGGAGCTGGGAGGAAGTCAGAAGTGGATTAGGGCAGGGAAGAAAATCAAAATGACTCCTCACCTCACTTGTCATGCTGTGGGAACCAAGTGAGTTTCCACCATGGAACTTCTCAGGATGGGACCAGGGGATTTATTCTCCAGTGGCACTGGCAGTGCAGTTTCTCAAACTGTTTGAGAAAATGGTGTTTTTGAAAAGTCAGGCATCAGAGTAACCACTGTAAGAATCGGCAGTTCACACTGGCTGTGCCTGTATAGAGATTGATAAAGGGATTGCTAAAAAAAAGAAATGTACATAACAAATCACACAAACTCCCAATGCAGAACTCCTCCTAAGAGTATGCAGCAGAAGTTTCCTGTGCACCTGGAAGAAGCAGGGAACACGAGCTGGGATTCAAAACAGCTAAAATGCCTCAGTCACATACACTCTCAGCAGAGCCAAGAAGAAAATGAGGGCACTTTAGAACCACAGAAACTTCAGAAATTCACAAAACTTTGTCTCACTCATGAGTTGAAACTACCCAGACAAAATTTGGGGGTAATAATTGTTGTCAGTGGATATATTTTTTTTTTAACTTTACCCTCTTTGTTTTGTTGTCCCATCAGAAATTCTAACCAAATGTCCTGGAAGGTGCTGTCAGTGAGAAAGGCATCACATGCTCTTTCTCTTTCAGCTCTCTGGGCCCTCTTCTCCTTGGCCTTTGCTCCTCCCTTCAGCCTGCATTCAGGAAAATGCACCACAGCAGCTTGGCTACATGGGGACGCTGCAGAGCACCATGAGACCTGTAGTCTATAAAAAATGAGGTAAAAAAATTATGAGAGGCGCTCGCATGAAGAAATACTACAGCTCAGGTAGGAGTAGATTTACATCAGTCTGATCCAAACCAAAACATTTCTTTACATTTTCCTGAGCTTCATGTGTGGTAAGAGTTGAAATTTTGACTTTTTGTTAGAAAATAGGGCAAAAATAGATGTTGAAAGATTGGCATTTCCCATAGGAAGGAAATTCCATTATTTGAGTAGCTCTGTGAAACATGAAGGAAGTTCATTTGCAGAAAGTCTGCTAACTTGTAATGAAGGTCGCAGCTGCATAATTGGACTCTGTTCCCAGGGCCAGTGAGCAATGCAGGAGACAGAATTAATACCAACCCTCAAATTAAGGTTACTGTAACAAGGAGAACAAGACTATAGAATTGCAAAATCCAGGGAAGGGAGGGCTGAAGGATTGCTTAACACACAAAGAAATCACATCTTTCCCCACGACAATTAGCAGCAGGGAATATCCCAGCGGCTTTTTACACTCCAGCAGAAAGTATCCATGTCCTAGGACAGGTCTAGGTATGGATGGTCCGTATCCATCCTCCCAGTCACCACATGTTCAGTTGTCAGGGCTGTCACACTTACCTGCCATTCACTACATCATGGTCCTTAGGGGTTTTTTTCCAGCAGTTCAGAGAAATCAAGCACTTTCAAAAGGCTGATATGCTAAGTGCTTGCTGGAAGCCAGGAAAGCCATGGGACAGTGGATAAAACCATCTAGCTGAGTTTTGCATTCCAGCCCCGCAGCCTCAATGCCTCCTCCAGGTTGTGTGTCTACACTGGACACTCTAACTGCATTCTGACAGAGACTCACATGGGAGATTTACCTTATTACATTATGACTTAGCCCATTTTTAGGTGCTCCATAGCACCTAATGTGTGCTTTAAGCACACATTTTTAGGTGTTGCGCTTTTTAAAGATCCAATAGAAATCAGTCTTTCTTAAAAAGCAGAGATGATAAAAAAGGAGTTGTTCTGCTGGACCTGCAAACCTCTCCTTTAGACACACAAGCCCTTTGTAAAAATTTGTCTCAAGGGTCATTTGCCCAGAACTTCACTTGGTTAGGACCTGGGTCTTTCCAATTTGGGCAGAGATACTGATGCTGTCTGGATTTTTACCTTTTTTCTTTTATATATTTTCTGTATTCTTTACACATATATTTGTAGCTTCATAGTCTATTATTGTAACTTAGCTTCTGTATTTTCCTAGGCAGAAAGACAAAACAAATTCCAGGACCCCTATGCTATCTTGGTTCTCCTTAGAAACCAAGGTTGAAACCAGCTCTTTGAGACATATTTTTATAAATAGGGCCTGGTCCTTATCTGAGGGAGGAGGATTTAGAAAGTGCTAGAGCTAGGGGGGCATTACTTCATCGAGTGTACTTCTAATTGGGGGGCTCTTATCAGATATGTTAATTTGCAGAATCTATAAAATTTGTACACAGGTCATGTGGGGCAAGCATCTTCGGCATTTTCCACCTAACAGACTGTGCACCTAAGGATCCTTATATAAATGTACCCCTTTTTATCACCCTAACTGTGTCTGGCTTATATTTCTAGGACTAGAGAAAAAGGCATCAATACAGACTGAGGATGTAGTTAAAGACGGAAAGGGTGCAAAACAAATTGCCCTGTCCCTATGTAACATTTTTAGTCTACTTGTAGAATTAGCATAAATCATTTTGAAAGGTGCTTTGAGGAGGAAATTTCCAGGGAGCTGATTTTGGAAAGCTATTCCAGGCTGTTTCCCATCAAGCCCTTCCTTTATCTTCAAGCAGTAGTGCAAGGATAGCATCAGAACACCCTCTGTAAGCTGACTCCATGACATGAGGGGCAGTTGTCATGCCTTTTCTTATTGCCTCTCACAAGGTGACATTGTGAGTTTCCTTTTTACCCATTGTCGAAAACTTGGAGCATCATGTGGCCTCTGATGTGGATGATCAAGTGTGCCTGGCACTCATAGAACAAGGAAAGACTTGGGGGAGTTAGCTGACCATGGCATTTGTTCCCCAACGATTGCTCTACCCTGGAAAGACTGCCTGGGCATCAGGCAGCTCCATCCTGAGGGAGCAGAGCTCTTCAGCTCTTCCATAGCTTCAGGCTGCTGCTCTGTGTCCTATTTAATAACTCAAAGTTGTCTGGAAATTGCCACAGGTACAAGCCGAAATATGGAAAAAGTTGCCAAAGGAGAAGGTTTAAGGCACTTGTCACTGCAAGTTTGTGTCTTAAAAAGGCCTATGGGTGCTAACCAGGGGATTAAATACCAGGGTAGGAATTAGCACAGATTCTAGGAGCCAAGCTGAACTTCAGGCATAGGAGGTGGAAAGGACAACCATTCACTGTTAGGCACACACTGCTGCCTGAGGTGGAATCAGGGAATAGAATAGCATTTGAGGGGTGGCCAAGTGCACGGCTGCTCTGCCACTCTCTGGGTAGCATCAGAAATGCACCTGTCTAGGGTAGGAGTGCTCTGCTACAGATCATCAGCCCCCAGCAGTAGCCAACAGTGCTGTCAGGGGCTCTTCTTCAAGAGCACCTTCTGGCCAAGCTACGTGAGAAGCAGGGGCACGAGGAATAGGAGATGTCCTTTCACTGGGACTGCCCCAGCAATGGCCGATGTGAACCAATAGAAGAAGCAACGAAGATCAACCGTGTACCAGGTTGGGCTGCCACAGTCCATGTCCTTTTACCTCTGCAGCTGGACTGGCTCTCAGCCACATTTTTGCAGGAGGGTTTTGGTGTGTGGTACAGGCAGAGCACACCTATTCCCCAAAACCAGAAACATTAATTTTGGAATAAAAATATTTTCTTGTGTAGTCCATTCCAATATGTGTTTTTCTGGAAAGATGACTGAAACTTTGCAGGGCACAGCATTGGGATTTACAGTCTCCAGCTGACACTTGCATGACCAGAGATGTTGTTGAACCTTCAATAGGAAGATTAGGGCCATCAGTGCCACGTGAGCCATGGAATCGTGTGAAGACCAAGCAACTTATTGGGTTCAGAGGGTGTGTCCTTGTCTCCTAATGCAGCGATGGCTGCAAGCCATCTAGAGCAAGTTTAAACAAGGGAGAATGACAGAGACAGTCAAGAACCCAGACTCCATGGCTCATTGAGCAAAGTCCCATATAATCATCATCCTGATTTATGGTTGCACTCAATGATTTTAAAGTTCTTTTCAAACCTAAACGATTCTATGATCAACGTCTGAAAAAGCCAGTTGGTGCTGGGAGTTGCTCTCTATAACCTGGGCTGAAGAGGCCCAGTTCTTCTCTTCCTACAGAGGTGATGGGGACATAGGATTTGGGGGGATTTAATTTCCAGGCTCGTCTGTAAAATGAGCATGATGGTTTGGCTTTGACCTACTCCTGGCTGGATGAGCTGTGACAAGCTCCAGCTGCAGACGCAACATATCAGCCTTGGTATGCCAAAGCCAGAGCACACTGAAAAACCCCTATACCTGGGCCACCTGAATTAAGGAGAAGACTACTTTCATTAAACAACTGATCTGTCCATTGTAAGTCATGTATCTGGTAGGACTAGAAACAGAGGTGCTGTTGTAACTTTGGTGCTGTGGCTTGATTTTTGGATATGATTTTTCCTCTGCCACATTCAGAGGCCAGCATAGGCTGTGTTGTGCTCACACCTGTGACTTGTGGTTTTGACACAGTGCATTGATCAAAACCTGACTTGTGGTTTTGACATAGTGCATTGATCAAAACCTGACTTCTGGTTTTGACATAGTGCATTGATGAAAATTTTGAAATGTGGGACTTTTATCTAAGAAATTGCATCAGGAATCAATATTTAAGAAATCAGTGAGCAGTGGAAGTTTTGCCTGCTTCCTTGGAAGCAGAATCTGTCTCCCTGACAGACTGTACAGCTACTGTATTTCCTTTACACCCTCAGTGAACTGATTCCTCTTTATGATATGCCTAATACATCGAAGGGAAACTGCAGCAGTTTGGCTGAGGCACAGACACATATCTATCCCCTAAGGCTGATCTGGACAAACCACAAAGCTGTGTCTAGTCCTGTGCACACAGACTGGACCAGTGAAAGACCTGCCTGTCCAGTACTCAGCTGTTGCTGCTGGATTGACTTATGCATGCAGCCTCCCTTGTGGAAGGAACCCTTGTAAGGGGCAGAAGTGGAATGGGGATGAGATTTGACTTTCATTTAACAGTTGCCCTGCTCTCTGTTACTGCTAACTCTCCTTGAAACTTGTATGAAGAGGCAGAAGAAAGTGCAAACCCACTGGTACTGTGAAACCCAGTAAGGGCTCTATGCAACCTCTTGGTGACAGGTGCTTTCTGTGCTCTGGTCTGGTGCAATCATCAAAGATTTTTTCTGTCTCCTCCTACATGCCACTCCCCCACCCCTTACTGCCATGTATCCTGAGCATATACAGTCTTCCTTTCCTCTCTCAGGAGGTACTGCTCAGAGCTCTCTGCTAACACTGCACCTTTCTAAGGAGAAAATCCTGCTTCCTGGCTTTGAAAGAATTAAAGAACGAAACAACTCAGAATAATCTCCCAAGACAAAAACGACTTGCAGCCCTCTCTACTTGACAACCTGCACTTCCAGGTGAGTGGTTTTGTCAGTGAATCTGAATGCATGAATAAGAGTGGTGCCAGTACCATGGGCTGAAGCAAGGCAGGAGATTTCCTCGGTCATGCACATGAGAGAGCGGCAGGGATAGTTTTCATCTGCTTTAGGACAGGGGGCTGCCCAGTGGGGGGTGCTCTAAAAGTGGGACTCTATGTCTTGGGCTGGGGTTAAATGCCTGGTGGGAAGCTGGAGCGAGACAGCCTTACCACAGGACCTTGGCATGAGTAGGGAGCACTGTGGAGAGCGGCACTTGTCCTTCCAGTATTGGACTTAGGCCTCAAACCCACTGCTCAGCTGGTTGGTGATCACTTTGTCATTTTCAGCTCAGCAGGGCTGAAATTCCTGCCTATTGCAGATTGCTCTCCCTTTAGCTGGTGCTGTCTCACAGAGATGGGTGAATGGCTAGGCCCTGAGCAGATCTGTTCTCCTGGGTCCATTGTTGTGGTAGGAGTTGTCTGGGAGGGAGCTGGCTGACAGGTATCAAGAAGCAGAAGTGCTCTACTGAGCAGAAAGCCCTTCCAGGGGCTGCTATAGCAACGCAAAAATGGCTGAGTTGGGCTTATGAATGGAAATTTTCTACATAGGCTCTTTGGCTGCACTGCTTTCAGCTTGTACTTTCCTCCCCAAGGGCAAGCAGTGGGTCAGGCTGCAAAGGATCTAATAGCATGAGAGGTGAGGATGAGACCCTCCCAGCCAAGGGGGTTCTATGAACCCTGTGAGGATAGAGATCCTGGTTCTCAGGACTGAAAAAAAAAGCCCAGCCAACAGCACAGTGGCTGGATTTAATGCTCCTGATCACAGGCACTGAGCTACTGATGGGGGGAAGTCAGGTGGGAGTGGAGACATCTACTCCTCCTTTGCCATCCTTGCAAAGACAATCTGTTTTACTCAGCTGGCAGTAGGGGGGCTGTAGCTTCCCACTCTGGAGTGCCCATGGTCTGCCCAAAAGCAAGTAGAACTTGAGAGCTGCTAACAGCAACTTTCAGACCACTGAGCAGAGTGACATGTCCCTTCCTTGCAAGCACTGAGCCTCTCCTCCCACCATGTGAGGATGGGCTATTTAACTCCTCTCCCTCCTCACCCAGCACCAGAAGTCCACCTCGGAAAGACTGGCACAGCTTTTTCAGTGACCCCTTGCCTTGCCCTTCTGTATCTGCCTAACTGTGCACAACTCTTTCCAACACCTCTCCTTCTGCAGAGATTTCTCCTTCTTCCCCCACTTTGGGTGCTTCCTTGCTGCTACCTGCAGAGAGTTCCCTCACAGAAAATTCTGCTAGTCTTGATGTTGAACATAAAGCAGAGTTTCCTTGGAGACAAGAGAAACAGTGGGCTCCAACTGCTGATTATTTCACACTCTGACCGGCTTTCAGCAATGAAAACTAAAATGGGAGTTGCATTAGCAGAGGGAAGAGGGAGCCTGGGGCAGCTGTCATTGAGGGGGACACCTGACATGCTTTTCCAGAGTCATCCCTTTAGCAGCATGGATTGACCGAGTGCCACGTGCCATGCCCGTGGCAGAGTGTGATGGTACACGCTGTACCAAACACTCCTGTCTTGGGATTATATTGCCTCTCTTCCACTAGCCCCTGGAGGCTGGTAAACCTGGGAGAGGGTTTGCAATGGGCATTTCTAATTTGGCAGACTTCTGCCAGTCCCAGGACTAAAATGGGCTAATTAAATTAACCCCTTTTTGTGTTCTTCTACACAGAGATTAGCAATAGTGGGACAATGGTGTAAAGCAGCTGCATTTCAGTCATTGTTTCCCATCCATTTGTTCTGAGTACTGACAACTGGGCCTGTCCCAGCCAAGAGCCTGAACCCTCTGAAGAATGGAGCTCTCCTCTGCTGTGCTGGCCATGCAGAATTTTACCTCTCTTGGAGCAGGTTATTTGATCATCAGCTGATCTCTCTTGGACACATTAGCAATCAGAAAGCTGCACCAGCGTGCTGTATGAGGGCAGAGGAAGCAGGCATGGGATGACTGCTGTGCTCTGCCTCATGAGAGAGCATAGCACAGGGCAAGAAGGCAGACACAGTCTTCATCTGAAATTTTTGTTACTTTCTCCAGTCCTACACACCATGGCAAGAGTGCCCTGTAATGCCATGTCCTGCTAGTGGTCAGGACCTTCTGCTTTCCCAGAGGAGTATCTCACAGTGGATCCACTTGATTGATGGCTCCCCTTCCGCTGAGACACCCCTGGGTTCCTCACAACCTGTCCAACAGCCACAAATGGCACTTGGCTGTTTCAATGAAGCAGCATTTCCTTATTTGTCTTTCAGTGCGGTGCAGAAGTGCTGTGCAAGGGTCAGAGGGTGAGAGAAGAGTGGAGAACCAACCATGTCCCTGTGCTAATTGTAAATGTAAATCAGCTCCAGGACACTGCCATGGACAGGATGTGTCAGTGCTGTCTGAAGTCCCGTAAAGCTTTGTCTCACAGCACATCAGCAGAAGGAAGGTCACAGAATTGCTGAGGTTAGCAGGGACCCCTGAACATCATCTAGTGCAATCCCCCGGCCCAAAGCAGAGTCAGCCACAGTTGGTTGCTCAGGACTGTGTACAGACAGCTTTCGAGTATCTCCAAGGATGGAGAAACCCCCGCTATCCCCTCTGGGCAACCTGCCCCAGTGTTCAGTCTGTCTTGCAGTGACAAAGACTCTGTTTATGCTTGAGAAGAATTTCCTGGTACTTCAATTCATGTCTGCCACCTCTCATGGTCACTGTGCAACACTGAGAAGGGTCTGGCACCGAATTCTTCACACCCTCCCTCTACAGGTGTACATTGATAAGACCTACCCCAAGCCTTCTCTCCTCCAGGTTAAGCAGTCCCAGATCTCCCAGTCTTTCCTCATGGGAGATGCCGCAGTCCCTTCATCACCTCTGCAGTCCTTCAGTGGACTCTCTTCAGTGTATCCATATATCCATACTGGGAAGCCCTGACCCGGACACAGCACGCCAGCTGTGGCCTCACCAGTGCTGAGTCAGAGGGGAGGGATCACCTCTCTCAACCTGCTGGCACAAGCACAGCAGAGTTTCTGGACTCCAGTGCTGGTCCTATTTGGGATGTCCCTGGAGTTCTGTGGTCCCAGGGGTGATGTATCAGATGCAGGCCCTAAGAAACTATTAGACGTTTGATATTGAGTTTTGTCTGGACCATATAAAGTAGTCAGATATATTTCCTCTTCATCCACCACAGTCTTATTCTGAACATTACCTGGACAAAGCCAGGCCAGAGATCTCTGCAGCCCATCCCCATGCTCAGAACACTTGCTGCTCTGTGACCTCAGAGCTGTTGCATGTCTCTGGAATGAGGGCAGAGCTGCACACAGGCATGAAGTAGATTTATTTCCCTACATGTAGTTTCTCTTCTTGTCATGAAGGGGTGTTAAGGCATGAGAAGCTCACGCTAAACAGAGTTTACCCTTTGGTTCCAAACAGTCAAACAGCTTCTCTGCAGGCAGCAGAACTGTCTATTCTCCCTGACAGAAACTCAGTGTATCACTGCTACACAGACCTGGCCTCCTCTGGCCAGCACCACTGCCCTAACCTCTTGGGAGATATTTTCCATGTGGAACTATGTCCTCTCTGCAGATCTACATGCTGTGTAGATCTGCATATGCAGATGCAACCTATCTCCTCCAGCTCCCCCCAGATCCGGTCTCCAGATGCAGCCCTACTGCCACAGCATTCGGCTCTGCACTGTGCCAACACTGCCCAGTGACGGGCACCACTCCCATGGGGCTGTACAGCGCTATCCCAGCACCATGGAACATGTAGACTGAGAGTCTACCTGCCTGCCCAGTGGACAGACTGGATTCATGATCTGTGCATTTCTGAGGAAAGTCTGCCCTTCACCTCTGCTGATAGCCTGAAACATGCATGGCTCAGGAGGAGCTTGCTTTTGGGCTCCCGTGGATGAAAACTGTGTTAATACAGACAGTGTAAAACTTCGCAGCACATGAAAAGAAAATTATAAATACTTACAGCCTGCCTCTTGATGTTTGAGTAACTGAATGCAGGAACATTTCAGTGATGACATCTTTATAACAGTCAAACTTGGCTGAGTTTTTTCTGAAGCTGAGTCTGCACAACAAAGAAGGTAAGTCATTGAAGACTTTCACAGCAGCTTTTCTAGACTCTGAGTTAAATGCAAAATTTCTTCAGCACCAACTTGAAATTTGCCCAGATAATTTCATTTTTTTCTGTTGTTGTGATGTAGCAGTATTTAAGATGTGCATATGTGTTTCTAAACACTAAAAAATCTCAACAGTTTCAAGCATTTAATGTTTCAACATGAAAGCTGTATCATTCCCACAAGTGCGATTCATGTCTTTGCATTTTCACTTTATCACAAGACAAAGTCTGAGATTACTCTCATCCTAAATTTCGAACACAGCACTGTACCAACTACTAGGAGGAAAATTAACTCTGTCGCAGCTGCCACTCATCCTCTCAGGGATGGAATATTTTCTTCTTTGTCCCCTAATGTCTCCCAAATAATTCCTAGTACTTTTTTTCTGTTAGTCTGTGCTTTACTGTGGTCTTTCCAGTTTCTTTGTGAGTCACTGGAATTAAGAGTTTTTCTTTCTGTGTTTACTGCTTTTCATTTATGCATAGAGTAGATCATTCTTCCTGTCCCTTGTGAGCAGATGAACAGCTCAGCCCTCTGCACACTCTTTTCAGACCTCACAACTGAAATGTCTGTTGGCAGACTGTCACCACAAGTGATGATGAAAAGGGGATCTTCCCTTTCATTCCCTTTCATATCTATTGCTTTAAGAACCTTTCATACATGATCCTTGACAAAAGTTTTTTAAAACCCTGACTGATCTGACACTAAGGCCATATCCTTACTGATGCAGGTTTTCCTTCAACTAGATGCATTTGAAGATTGCTTTTTACTTCTGCTCTCCCTAGTTCTCCATCTGAACAACCTGGTCTTTTCTCTAGGAGATGGGCATGGCCAAAATGGGGGAGGCTGTGTGTCTTTACAGAGCCTGTAGTCAAAGATTACATTCGAGATACTATTTCAAGAAGTTTCTCTGCTGTGTACAATAGTTTACTCTCAGATTCTAAATGTGGAACTTTGTGGGACCAAAATTATACAATTTGTGAGAAGGGGATGCAAACCTGCCCTGATGCTCCCACATTTGGCCCTCCAGCAACTGTGAGTATGCCATGGCTATTTCCAATCTCCCTTCAACCAGAATTTTAATACCTTCTATCTTTAAAACATGCTCACAGAAAGATGCTGGATACTGAATGGTGCCAGCTTTTCTGATGTTGGCTGCTTTAGCAGAGACAAAAGATAAAGAGGACAGATGTTCTTCAGTGTCTAGTACAAGCTGGAACAGATGCATCTCAATTGATTCAGAGATTCCCTGTTTTCTAGCTCTTTATAAGTCCTCAAGCTCTACTGCACTCCTCCCCCATGTTGGAAATCTCCTTGGGTAGATGGGGAGATAACCACAGAAAAATCTGCAAAGAGCAGGACAAAATGTAGTGCAGAAGTCTTCCTTCCCCATTTTTCTCTTTCACCAATATCTGACCGATACCCCTAAAACAGCCAAAATTCCTTTGTTTATGTGAAACCTCACTGCCAGGAACTAGGCATCAGTTTTGCAACACCAAACTTTCTTGCAAAATACCTCGTGCTCCCTGCTCAAGCCTTGAAGTTACCTCCAAAGATGCTCTCTCAAATATCTCAGTGTTTCTGGCAGAGTGGAGACTGGTGAAGCAGCCACGGATAGAACAACCTTCACTGAGAGAGCAAAGCCACTTTCTTCCTCACAAGAAGGAAAATCCAAGCCATCGACAAGACAATTTTCGTGACTTACTGCAGCAGTCTGAGAACTTCCATCTTATGCAATAGAGAATATTTACACAATTCCAGACCAGCAAAGCAGAGAGAATATGCTGTGGAGGGGGCTGCTCTGTTGCAAAATATGCAGATAGAGAAAGGGAGCAAGTCAGCAAGAGGGTGGGGACATCAAAGGAGCAAGATCTGCTGGTGAGTTCCTTCTGTGCAATAACTTTTGCTCTAAGAAGGCAGCTGAACACATGGTGCAACATGGGATCTAATGATTAATCTTGTACTTTCCCATATCAAAATAGAAATTCCATTTTGTTTGGACAAAAATACATTTTCCAGTGCACGTAGATGGGGAGACATCTGGAGAAAAGATTGGGTGAGTCCCTTTATATCTGTGGGTTCTGCTCCCACCTTCCCTGTACAGGAATTTGTGCCATTGCTGTGGTATGGTCCAGCTCTAAGAAAGCCAAGGTTTGGAGGAGAGGGAGTAACGCCGTGGTGAGGTGTGTTGGTGGAGAGATTTCTGCTCGTCCCAAGAGGAACCTGTTGCAAAGGAACCTCTGGCGGTGCTTCTTGGCACCCCGCAGATCAGCTCTCCCACCAGTGCGGTGGAGACACGCAGCCACTCTCACTGAGCTGGTGAGCTCAGGCGTCACTAGAGGCAAAGAGTCAGAGGTGGCCTTTGCTGAAGCCCCGGAGTTTATTACTTATCTGTTTCGATGCATTCCGAGGAGGCAAGGGAGCAGGGGAAAGGGCGAGGCAGGGGGGGAAGGGACCAGGGGTCCAGGGCAGCAGGGGGGCAGAGAGTGAAGGACGAGGCAAAGCAGCAAAAAGGACCTGCTTCCGTTTGGGATAGCCTTACATAGGATACAAGGAGGGAAGTGAGGTAATACAAAAACAACCAATGGGGGTAAGGAGGGGGGTGGAGTGGGTGCTGGACTATATCCTTTCAAGGATACAAGGAATGTCTGTCTGTAGGCCAATCAGACAGACCGAATCTCCATAGGGTCGATGGAAGAGGTCTTTGTCACTGAGGTAAAAAGGGGGGTTTTACATTATTAGGCCTGCCCACCAGCGGGTTTCCTCAGCACCTGGATTCTGTGGACCCCCAGCCACCATACCTGTTGGTTCAGCCGACACAGCAAGGGAGCTCGCATTTCCCTACTCAACATGGGTCTCCTCAGGCCACCACAGCAAATGAGAAGGCTGGTTTCTGTGTAGAAAGTCTGTGGTGGGTGATTTCAGAGCCATCAATGTGCCTTTTCACCAAACTGTTTGGAGCTTTCCACATCAAAGTAAGGCAGCGCTTCACATTACCAGTGTGTGCTGGGTCGTTTGATGAAGAGTGAGTGGTTTGGGAGTAAGAAAAAGAGTGTCTGGGGTTTGAAATTTTCTCTGGTGGTTCTTCTTTTGGAAGTGATTGCCTCGGGTAGCAATCTGTTCTACTGTAGGAAGCCGCATTGCATCCCTGCTGACTGGGAAGCAAGCCAGTGTTATTCTAATCCACAAGAAAGGTGTGAGGGAAGACACAAAGAACTACACAAAGACCTGTGAGTCTGACCTCAGTTTCTAGAAAAATTATGCAGAAGGTCCTACTGAATACTACTGAAAAGCATTTGAAGAATAATGCAATCTTCAACATGCGTTCACAGAGGGAAAGCCCTCTTTAACCAGTTTGATTTCTTTCTAGGATGAGGTCACACCCAAAGGTGATAAAGAGAAGGTGGTGCATGCAGTTTTCCTGGCTTTTAGTGAGGCTTTTGATACTGTTGCTCACAGCATCCTTCTGGACAGTTGTCCAGCTGTGGGAAGGGCGAGTTGATGGTGTGCAGTGTGAAGAGCCGGCTGGACGGCAGGGCTTCAATGGTTGTAGTGAATCGGGCTGTGTCTGGCTGGTGAGTGGTCATTGGTGGTGTCCTTGGGGCTTAACCCTGGGGCCAGTACTGTTCAGTATTTTGATCCATGATCCAGGTGCAGGAATTGAATATTCCATTAGCAAGCTTGCTGACAATATCAAACTGGGAGGCGCTGTTGACTTTCTCAAGGAACAAGAGGCCTCAAAGAAGAATTTTGATGGATTGGAGCATTGGGCTATCTCAGGCATGAAATGGAAGTAGTCCAAGTGCAATTTTCTGCAGCTGGGAGGGAGTAACACTGGATACAAGTCTAAACTGGGAGAGGAGTGGCTGAAGAGCAGAGGGGGACCTAAGGGTACAGATTGGCAGCAGGCTTAAGAGGAATAAGCAGTGTGCCCAGGCAGCTGACAGGGCAAATTGCATGCTGGAGACATCACACATAGCATGACCAGCAGGTCCAGAGAGAGGATTATCCCATAGGAGTCAGCATTGCTGCAGCTGCACATGGAGCACTGTGCAGGGCTGGGCCCCAACATTGAAGAAGGATGTGAAGATCATCAAACATGTCCAGAGGAGGGGAATGGAGGGTGAAATTTCTGGTGAAGAGCTGCAAGGCACATCCTAGAAGGAGCAGCTGAGGGCTCTGGGCTTGTCTCCTTTAGAGAAATGGAGGTTGAGAAGCATTGCATTCTGCAGCTTCCTGAGGAGGGAACATGGAGAGGGAGGTGCTGGACTGTTCTGTCTGAGATCCAGGGGCAGCACAACTGGGAATGGTCCAAAGTCGTGCCAGGAGAGGATCAGACTGAACATTAGGAAGCATTTGAATGCCCAAGCAACAGGACAAGGAGTAATGGCCTGAAACTAAACCACAAAAAGTTCCACCTCAGCATGAGGTAGCACTTCTTTACATTGAGGGTGGCAGAGGACTAGAACAGCTGCCCAGGCAGGTCATGGAGTCTCCCTCTGGAGACATTCAAACCCACCTGGGTGTGTTACTGTGTCACCTGTTCTGGGTCATTTGTTCAACTCTATATCTGGAAGGCTATAAATGACACAAGTTTATTATGGGACACAAGGGGATTGAATTCATAGTTTCTACACTTACTGTCAGGTTCAGGAGGCACAATCTCAATGAACTGAAAGAATCTTGCAGTTTCTTTTCGTCATGTGTAGCTGTGAAAAGAAGGAAGATAGGCAAAATTTTCACACAGTCTGGNCATTGCATTCTGCACCTCCCTCTCCATGTTCCCTCCTCAGGAAGCTGCAGAATGCAATGCTTCTCAACCTCCATTTCTCTAAAGGAGCAGCTGAGGGCTCTGGGCTTGTCTCCTTTAGAGAAATGGAGGTTGAGAAGCATTGCATTCTGCAGCTTCCTGAGGAGGGAACATGGAGAGGGAGGTGCTGGACTGTTCTGTCTGAGATCCAGGGGCAGCACAACTGGGAATGGTCCAAAGTCGTGCCAGGAGAGGATCAGACTGAACATTAGGAAGCATTTGAATGCCCAAGCAACAGGACAAGGAGTAATGGCCTGAAACTAAACCACAAAAAGTTCCACCTCAGCATGAGGTAGCACTTCTTTACATTGAGGGTGGCAGAGGACTAGAACAGCTGCCCAGGCAGGTCATGGAGTCTCCCTCTGGAGACATTCAAACCCACCTGGGTGTGTTACTGTGTCACCTGTTCTGGGTCATTTGTTCAACTCTATATCTGGAAGGCTATAAATGACACAAGTTTATTATGGGACACAAGGGGATTGAATTCATAGTTTCTACACTTACTGTCAGGTTCAGGAGGCACAATCTCAATGAACTGAAAGAATCTTGCAGTTTCTTTTCGTCATGTGTAGCTGTGAAAAGAAGGAAGATAGGCAAAATTTTCACACAGTCTGGTGTGTATTGTCTCCATCAACAGATAAAAGTGGGGTGGTATAGTAAGGAATGGAATGCTTGATCAAGTTGGAATGACTGGATCAAAATCCATGGAATGCTGTTTGCTGATCTGAAAGCTGGGGTGACCACAGCAGCACTGCAAGGTTCCTGCAGCAAATACCCATCATCTTTGCCAGTGGCCTTTGTGCAGCTTATCCTTGGGAGGGCTTAGAGTGACTTGGCTGGGCCACCTCAGGTGTGTCTCTGCTATTCTGAAACTCATGAAGGAATTAGCATCTATGCAAACAAACCTTCTCTCAGAATGGAGGTTTTCCTCAACCTTCTGTGCACATGAGCTTGCAATCTTGTACCATGAAGCAGCTCCTCTTTAAGGCAATGTCTTCAGTTCATGATAGGCATTTATCTGGGTCCAAATGGAAGATACTAGGTGTGTAATTTATAGAGAATATAGTCTCATTTGTGAGGGCTTCTTTGATTTAAATTTAGGATTACAAATGGACTAGCTCTTATTTGACTTGCAACACCAAAGAAGGTCTTCCAGCACTTGCTGATGTACTAAGGTGACTTTATTCTTCTTTGGTTTCATTTAGGTTTGTATTATCTTTGCAAACTCCTGGGAACAAGAATCAGTTTCAGATCTTCCATCTGTCAAGGCACAGTGACAGAAGGAAAATGGCACCTGCATAGTCAGGCAATAATCTTCCTCATTATGAGAACTGTTGGGTGGCTGGTGCCTTCTAGCACTCTAAAGAGGACTGGTTTGCCTGTGTAGCCCCCTTGTTCTTTTGTTCTGAGGAATATGGAAATAACAGTAAAAACTAAACAGATAAAGTACAGTAGACTGTCCAGGCCTTGCAGCCAGTTGGTAATGGAGCAGAATTGGTTCTCTATCTCTATGGAGTAGGTTTGATTTCAGTCTTAGTATTTATGAAGACAGAACATCAGGTTAATCCCATCAGTGGAATTTGACTACAGACACTACTTGAAAGTCCTGTTATGTTTCAAAGGAAAGTCAGTAAATAAAGTGTTATCCTCAGGCTCCATGGAAGGCAAGGGGATAATGTCCCTTTCTACAGAAACAGCCAGCGCCACTCACTGTCATGGGGAAAGTTGCTGTGGTAGGGACCTGCCCACCTTGGAGGTATGTCAGAAATGTTGTTTACTGCTTGGTTTTGTTTGGAAGAGTTTGTGTATGGGAAGGGGGTTTATTGCCAGGTGATAAAAATAAATTCCATTCCAAAGTGATCAAACTCCTAAGAACAAGCCTGGGTGGCTGTGGAGCCCTTTCTGGCTGCCCAGGCCAACATAAGCCACTCCTTAGTGCAGATTGGGTGCTATAGAGGCCAGAGCTTCTCTAGAGGCACCAAAGCAGTAGTGACAAGACCCTGGCAGCCCTTTAGATACCCTTCCCCAAGGCCTGCTCCTTGCAGATGGACAGAGGAGCTCATTAATCAACTTTAAATAAACCTTCCTAAGCAGGCCCCAGGGAGATGACCTAAAGACGAAGGCAAGATGTGCCACAGCTTATGCTTTCCTGCCTGTACTTCTCCTTGCCCAGCGTAGGCAGAGCTGTGCCTGGAGGACTGAGCAGCTGGGCTGACCATGAGCGAGCAGAGCCACGTCAACAGCCTGTTCCTCAATGAGGATGCGGCCAAACGGCTCCACGCCGACAGCCGGGTGCAGCGGTTCCGCCAGGCTGTGCAGAAGCGGGCAGCGCGGGCCAAGAAGCGGATGTACAGCATCACTGCTGAGAGCGCTAAAAGCTTCTTCAGAAGAAATGCCTTCGTCCTCTTCACCATTGCTGCGGTCCTACTAGGTATGGAGCTGGTGGCAACACCAGGCACCATTTATAAATATGGGGAAATGTTTGTTTATTTTACAAAGATTTTATTCTATCATAACAATTTGACTGAGGAGGTGAAGCTGATGAGCTGACAGCTCAAAGTGCTGTCCACATCATGAGTACTTTTGTGTACTCATTTTTTGCAAGATCAAGAGACCCCACAGAGAGTATGTGGGAGAGAGTCCTTGTTTATCCTTTCTGGCTGCAGTATAGAAACAGTCTACAATAGAAAGAGTTTGATGGACCAATTCAACCAATCCTTGTACAAATCATCCAGGTTTCTTCAGAGCTATCTTGTGAGTGCAGCTGTAGGCACAAGGGCTTTTCAGAGTCGTCCCACAGCTTTAGCCTGACAGGACCAGAACTGCTGCAAATGGCCATGATACAATGCCCACCAAATCTGCTTAGCAGATAGCAGGTTGTCCCTAGCTTTTGATCCAGGCTATATGTCTCTAACTGGCTGAACTCAGCTTTAAGAGGTAGGTAGACAAAGAATCTGAGCTGTGTAGTCACACTTATTTTAGTCTGGGAGATCATATCTCTCAGCACAGCATCTTGTATTCATAAGCTTCCTGGGAACAGACCCCAGAAGAGCAACAGACAGGGAACAAGCAGACCTGTGGTTTCGCACAAGGCTCCTGTGCACATAAATATGTCAGAGAGAGAAAGAGCGTACAGTAAAAACTGGATCATAGCCTTTAGAAAATGAGCATTGTTCCTTTGGGAAGAGGAGGAGCTGAGAGCAGATGAGAAAGAGAAAAGCCACATTGTAGAACTGAGGGACAGACCACTGGATCACACTGTCCCACTTCCATTCTCATCCGTTGCTGATCCACAGGGATTATCCTGGCCTTCTCCCTCCGGCCCTACCAGCTGACCTATCGCCAGATCAAGTATTTCTCCTTCCCCGGCGAGCTGCTGATGCGTATGCTCCAGATGCTGGTTCTTCCTCTCATTGTCTCTAGCTTGATTACAGGTGAGAAGTGCTTTCTGCTGCTTTCAGCCAAGACAATGGTCAGCAAAGCTGTTGTTCAGGTACCTCTTTGCGACCCAGCTGGAGGTGCTTGGATTAGCTTGGCTAGTAGTGACAAGCCTGAATCTACAGCCATGGTGAACATGATCCGCACTGAGAGCCCTGCTGGCTCAGTAGTGGCACAGAGAAGCAGAAGATCTTGTGCTTTCTCAGAAGACTAGGGAGAACACAATGCGGTGGTTCCAACGCCCAGCACTTGAGCACTAACAAGGATTTAATCCTACATAACCTCAAATATCTCCAACTTTGTTGCCCAAGTCATCTTCAGGTTTCCTTCAGCCTAGAGAAGGTTAATTTTTGTCAGTCCAAAAAGGTTGAAGTTGATCACCAGCTGGAGGGCTTGTTTCACCCAGATCCTCAAGGAAGGCATGACAGACAGCCAAGCTTTCAGACAGCAGAAGGGACTGCAAGGTGTTCCACCTGCTGAAACATCCCACCATTAGGGACTGAAAGGCCCAATGTACTAGGAGGGGATTATTTCCCTTCTGAGAGCTTTAAAAGAAAATCGCTACATTCCCAAATGCAGCCTAAGATCCACCAGTGCTATGCTTCTTCATGACCACAAGCCACATTCTTCCATATCAGCATCACCCTGGAACTCCAAATTCTGTCCCTTGTAGGCTGTGCTTCCTAGAGACTCTAGCTCCCTGTCCAACTCATGCATGAGCCTTGTACCCTTTGAATCTTCCTCAAGCTTTCCCTTTCTCTCTAAGACAATAGGCTTCCTCACCTTGTCTCTCTGTGTGACACCCCAGGAATGGCCTCACTGGATAGCAGAGTCTCAGGGAAGATGGGGATGCGGGCTATCATCTACTACATGGTGACCACAATCATAGCTGTCTTCATCGGCATTTTCATGGTGATCATCATACACCCAGGAAAAGGATCTAAGGACAAACTTCACCGAGAAGGCAGAATTGAGCAGGTGCAGACCACAGATGCCTTCATGGACTTGGTGAGGTAGGTAAACAAGATGGTCACGTTGAGACCATATCAGTGAGATTACATTCTTCCATGGAGTGTCCTTTTGAAGTATCACAACTTTAGGCATACAGTCTTAGGGAAAGAGGTTAATGGCTGAGTCTTGGCAAGCCTACTACTTCTAGCTCAGTCTAACTAACTGGCTTTGCCACTCTGAGACTGAGTGCTTGGCCTGGAGTCCAGCCCTTCTCCAGAGGTATTAATGTAAGAGGTCATGGTGTGCTCAACAAACCAAGTAATGAAAACTATCAGTGGCTACCTACCTTTCAGAAATTCACCTGGCAAATTGGAGTGATATACCCATCTTCAATGGACCAAAGGAAATCAAGGAAGTGGTTCCCAAGGCATTGCCTCTTCTTCCCTTGCTGTGACCTTACTCAGTGAATTGCAAAGCTGTACCATCTCAAGTGGTACAAAGCCGTGTTTTTGAGGTACAGGATAACAGAGAGCTCACATGACATCTGTAGAGGTGAGGCTGAGAGCAAGGCAGGCAATTAAACATTGTAATATGGTATTGTTTCAAGGTTTGGTTGGGTTTGATGATGGTTTTACAATGTACCTGTATCGCAGGGCGGTACGTGTGTCATCTCTTTCCACATACCTGAATAACTTCTGGAGTCTGAAAACATGCAGTGAGCGTCTGACAAGATGCAAGAGGTGCTGGGTCCAGATCAGCATATTCCCTTCTTCTGTCAGTCAGACCGAAAGGGCTTGAGTGAACATTGTGAAAACTGTGACCTCAGACACTGCTCCAGGACAAAGAAATTGGCCAGGAAGCCCAAGTTTTCTTCCTAGTTCAACAGGACAATAACTCTTTCCTTGTTTTATCTACTGCAGGAATATGTTCCCGCCCAACCTGGTAGAAGCCTGCTTCAAACAGGTATGAAATCTCATCTTTGCACCCTGTGCCCTGGACCATGGTCCTATCTACTTCTCTGAGGGATGGAATAGCACTTTATTCCCCAGGTCCGACTGCTACAGGAGGCACTGCAGAAGTTAGTCTGTATTATAGCATCCCCCATGCAAGCTTTTCAAACTGTCTGTAGATAAGGGCTTCAACCTCCATCCCATCCCACAGAGGCAGGAAGGGTTTGCATGATCTCAGGTAGCTTGGACTGGCAGTGATATGGAGCAGATCCTCCAAGAATCTGTCTCTTCTGGAGTGCTAGTGCCCTTAGAAGCAGCACAAAGGGTTATCAGAGAAGCCAGAATATCTCAGTCCTAGTGACATGCGATGCTCTAATGGTCTGTTTTGACCTTCTGTTCTGTGAACTTTCTGAACTTTCTGATGAAAGCACTACACTGGGGACCTTGAGAACAGGCAAAGCAAGTTTCCCCCACAGGTCAGCAGCAACTTGCAGTACTCTCCTTACTTTAAGAAGGGATGTAAGAGCCTAGCATGTGTCCTGAGCATCTGAACTAGGGCCTGTGAGTGCATCTGATAATCTGTGTCTTTTCAGTACAAGACTCAGTACAGCACCAGGGTCTTCACCAGAACCATCCTCCACAGCAGCAATGTCACAGCAGGTGTGACAACCACTCAGATCCCTGTGCCTGAGAATTTCACCAGCATCATGGAGAATGTCACTCAGGCCCTGGGAACCATCTCCGAGGTGCTGACCTTTGAAGAAGTCATTCCCATCCCAGGCTCAGCCAATGGGGTGAACGCGCTGGGGCTGGTAGTGTTCTCCATGTGCTTCGGTTTGATGATCGGCAGCATGAAGCAGAAGGGACGGGCCCTGCGGGAGTTCTTTAACTGCCTCAACGAAGCCATCATGAGGCTGGTGGCCATTATCATCTGGTGAGGAGCACGGCCGGTTGGAGCAGGAGGTCTGCAGGTGCAGTTTCCATTGACATGATGAGAAGTGGGGTAGCTTTAAGCATTTAATACACAAGACAGGAAAAGCAGATGGGCACAGCTCTACTTTGGCTCCATCAAGCTGGAAGGAAAAGTCTGGATGGGATATTTGTTCACATTTCATTTCCTATTCTTTTTGTTTTTACCTTAGAAATATCAGGTACACCAGGACTTGCTTTTCTTGAGGCTTCTGGGAACATCCTTGGAAGACCAGAGAGCTGGAGTGGAAGAGCTCTTAGCCTTACCAACAGGAGTAGGGTGTGAGGCTTCCTCACCGAAAGCTTTCCTTCCAGCTGTGTTCCAGGAGTCTGACTTAGCTATGAATCACAGTAACCCCTTGCCCCTTTCCTGCTTTCAAGGTGGCAGCTGTATGCAGTAATGCAATAGCTCTGAGAGCTGAGCTGGGTTGAGAGGATCAGCTCAAAGTTACTGCCTTTCAGTTTGAGGTCTCCCAGATCATGACTCCTCTGGAGCTCAGCTGCTCATTGCTTTCTGTGTAAGGCTGCCTATGACACATGGTCCAGACAAACAAGGCACTGCTGAGACAAGTTTACTCTAGAAGGCAGCATTTTACCAAATCTTGTTATTTTAAGCTTTTTACCCAGTTAGGGCTCAAAGTTTTGTCAGGTACTGCAAAAGAGGACAGATGTGGTTCTGGCAGAATACACGCAAATGTCTGACAGTGAAGAAATCTGTCAGCCTGACACTCTCTCCCATTTTAGATCACTCCAGCTTCCTTTCCTTGGTCTTATGAGTCACAATCTTTTTGATCCTGAGCACAGTAGGACAGACCTTACAGAAAAAGGCACAAAGGGGAAGACTATTCCTGAGCTCATAGCAGGGGAACGCTCATAGCGTTGGGAAGCCCCACGCCCCTGGGATCTTTTACTCCATGTCTGAACCAGAACTTGGGGCTTTGCTTTCCTAAGAACAGGTAAGACTTGCCTGAGGGCACAGAAGCAAGAGTATGAGCACAGTGGAACAAGTAGACCTGCCCACTACTCCAAAGACCTTCGACACCCCTCCTTAAACCTCCCTTTAGATGAAGGAAGGCAGAGTGTTTATGTATATAACATTGGTTACACTTGTGACACTGCCTGTGCATGCCTTTCTGCAGCCACAGTCTGCAGACCATCTCCCAGGAACTTGTTTTTCCTGGGGAGATCTGGTCACTGGCTGCAGCCAAGGATGTGTTCTAATAGGAAGGTCAGAGGAAATGGAATATTTATTAAATCCTTTCCTGAAACTTTTCCAAACCTCCCAGGTGTCGTGGGTTGACAGGTTTCTAGGTGAATTTCACCCTGCCAGGTCCTGTGGACGTGGCAGGGTGTCGTGGGCCAATGACATTTAAGGTACGCCCTCTGCGAGATACAGTATTTAAGGAGCTGGACACTGGAAACTTCCTCTTTGGCTTCTGGCGTTCCAACAAGTAACAGGGGACCGGAGAGAGAGTTTCTTGCCAGGCTAGGCCTTCGGGCCTGCCTGGCTGGCCCTCTCCCCTCTCCTCCGGCTCCCCGAGAGCCGGGCCTGGCCCCCTTTTACCATCTGCCTGGCCGAGCCTTTCACCCTGGCAGGGTGAAATTCACCTAGAAACCTGTCAACCCACGACACCAGGCTAAGCTGGAGTTTGGCATGTGGACCTCTGAGCCTTGTGCATGAGTTGCATGTGAGCTCTTGAGCTGCAGAGGCCCAGCCCTGAGAGGTGTGGCCATGGAGCTGGAATTTTCTTTGATCCAATTATTATATTAGTGCCCATGATTCTCTCCATATCTGACTTATGTCTTCTTTTCTGTGAAGCCTCACTGCTGCTTGTCAGCTGCATTGTTATGGAGGGGGTGAAAAGACACGAGGAATGGAAAAGATAGTAGGGTACCTCAAAATGGGGTTTTATATGAGCCATGGCTGCTTTTACAGGTGTTGGTGTGCCCAGTCCTTGTTATACCAGATCTGGAATCCCTAGATGTTCATATGCCCTAAATGTGAGCATCTTAAGACAGCAAGGCTGATATCTCAGAGCCTATAGGACACTCTTGCTTTTACTCCTTGATTCCCTGTTTCTCCTGTACTTTCCTGTGCCTCTCAGGAAAAAAAAATACTCTCAGCCCAAGCTCTGTTAGGAAAGGAAGAGATTCTCTCAAGGTTTCTCTACGTAACCTTCCTTATCAATTCTACAAGGAGTGTTGTAGAAACGTAGAAAACCCAAAAGGAGGAGGAAACCACCAATGCCCATGCTGTGTGCACAACATAGTGCTGGGGTCCCCAGGTGTGCACCAAGAGCTGATTTTTGACTATGGGATGAACAAGTCCCAGCTCTCTCCAGGTTTCTAGAAAAGAAACCAGCAGTACAATCAAGTGATTAGGCTCAGTAAGCACTTACGGTATGCTGGCTTATTGGGGATTTATCCAGACAGCATGTGTTAAAGCTGGTATGAAAATGTGGGAGCCAGTCCTGACCTTGTGTTTCTGTCACAGGTATGCTCCAGTTGGGATCATGTTTTTAATTGCGGGCAAGATCCTGGAGATGGATGACCTAGCAGTGATGGGAGGCCAGCTGGGGATGTACACGCTCACTGTCATCGTTGGACTCCTCATTCATGCCCTCTGCATCCTGCCCCTGCTCTACTTCATTGTCACTCACCAAAACCCCTGGGTGTTCATTGCAGGGCTCCTACAGGCTCTCATCACAGCCCTGGGCACCTCCTCCAGGTACGATGGCTATGTAGGAGTGGAGTTTGGGCTGATGTAGATACTACATCTCAGCACTCCATTGCTCTCAATGCAGCACTGTGGTCTCACAATTTCTAGCACTAGCGGCTTTTTGCAGTGGACCAGCCAAACTAATTTGGGAGTGGGAAGGTTCCCATTGCCCTGCTCAGGAGCCCTAGTCACATGACCAGCTCTGACCATCACTGAATGGCCCATATTTCTCCTGACCAAACAGGAGCCTTTGCTTACCACTGAAATGCTGAGCTCGGGACAAATATCCTGCTGAATCACTGCATTATTCCACATGCACATACCTCTCACACACATGTACTTGCACACATTTTCACATCTGTCTCTCCCAGGCACACAGACTGTACGCAGCTGTCAATAAACTTCCTAGAAACCTGGGCAAAGGCATCAACACCAGTGTGTTCAGTGACTCACACTGCCATGTCACATAGCCAAAGCAAGAGATGGTAGGTAACTGTTGTTTCACTAAGTGCTATGTTTCTTGTTATATTGGTTTCCTGGGAAGCACATAGCAGGCTCTTCCACATACATTCTCATACCAAAACACATAGCATTTTTCCTGCTCAAATTCTCTTTCAGAAACAGTTCTTTGCTTTCTCTGCAAGATATATTCTCAAACCTGTGTCATTCTTGTCTTGTGAACTGAGAGGGGTGAGAAAGGGCTCAAGTTTTTTTAATAGCAGAAAAAGGAGTTCTCGTCTTGAGGCTCTGCCCTATGTACCCTGAATCCTTCTTTTGGTGTTATACCAGCATCATCAGCCTCAGGGTTATACAGACCCTGTCCCAGCCCCCTGAGGAAAGCCATGTCTGAATGTGCAACTGCAGTGTGCATCATATCTGAGGAAGCCTTGCTTAGACTGTTCTTTCTCCTAGCAGCTTCTGGCCTCTGGCTCACATGACAGGGTGAAAAAGCAGGTGGGTAAGGTCATAAACCAGGCAGAGGCTTAGTCCTTCTTCCAAAGTCAGCATACATGCAATTCATGTCATTTTGTAAATTCCTTTCAGCTCAGCGACTCTGCCCATAACCTTCAGGTGCCTGGAAGAAAACAATGGTGTGGACAGGCGCATCACAAGGTTTGTGCTGCCTGTGGGAGCCACAATTAACATGGACGGCACTGCTCTGTACGAGGCCCTTGCAGCCATCTTCATTGCACAAGTCAACAACTATGAACTTGACTTTGGGCAAATCATCACAATAAGGTGATTTTTGAAAGAGTTTTGGGACTACAGAAAGGGTTTCAGTTTTGTTGGCTTATCTGAGGTGTGATCAGGTTCTTCTTTTGCTCAGAAGAGACAATAAGGGAAAAAAAAGTATTGGAAAGAAGGATTGTACTACAGCTCCACGTGTCAAAGCACATGTGGACACCATGTCTTTGAGGCTCTTGCATGCACTTGAGCCCTTCTTGCATGTCCAGGTCTTAGGAAAAGCTGTGGTGTGCAGTCTGTTATGAGGGGGTGTCTGGCAGGGGCAGCCTGGCATTGTGTTGATGTTCCATATGTCACCATCCTTCTTGGTGACCAGGGCAGTAAGGCTGCCAAGATGATGATGAGTTTGAGCTACTTTCTGACATTTCTGCAAATGCGACCACCTCTTTTCTTCCCTTTACTGACAGCTCTGCTTTCCTGTTCCCTCCAGCATCACTGCCACGGCAGCCAGCATCGGAGCCGCAGGTATTCCCCAGGCAGGACTGGTGACAATGGTTATAGTGCTGACATCAGTGGGGCTGCCTACTGAAGACATTACACTGATCATCGCTGTGGACTGGTTTCTGTAAGTTCCTTGCTCAGCAGGCATGTGCTCCTGTGCACTCTTGCTAGTGCTTACGGACCTCATCTGTACTCCCAATGTCTCTGCCAAAAGCAGGCTCACTGACCTGTACCATTAAGCTTAAAACACACCTGTATCCATGAGACCTTTGCACAGTAGCCCTCTCTGCCCATGCTGGAGTCTTCGCCGTGTGCTTCAGTGACCCAAGGCATCAGAGGTCACTTGCTGATCAGCCTGGTGACCAAACGGAATGTCCTCCATTTGCTTTATTTAAAATGCACCCAGAAATTGTCTGCAGAGTCATAGGAAAAGGTTGTGCCAATAATAAGCAAATCCACGCTACAGAATGATAGTTCTGGGTTACCAAACACTGAAAGAGGGATGAGACTGGGCTGTACAAAGTTGAAGAGTGTTTAGATGGGTACAGCTAGTCAGCCACACTGCTACATTTCAGCTTTCTTTCCCTTTTAAATCAAATCACTTGGGACAAGTGATTTTATAGGAGTGCTCTTAGGAACCAGATTGAAGAATGCATTTGTGCACAGTCCCACCTCTCTGTCTTCTCAAACACCAAAATCCTGACAGATGGATACACTGTCAGCGTTTCCTCTGTTCTTCTGCATCTTGTATTGCTGGTTTGTAGCCAAAGCAGCCAAAATCTGCTCCTAGCCATGGCTGACCAGTTGGAAACAGTTTTGCCCAACATCTCCACTTCTTCTGTGGATTGCGCATAAGAACAGACTTGGCTGGGAAGAGCCCTGCCTCCTAATACACCAGGTTACTTCTTGTGTTTACTCAGAGCAGATTATTTCAATCAGGTGCCACTGTTACCACTGAAGGATCTGATGGGGTGCTGGACTGGTTACAGCTTCAGCAGCTCTGACATACTGTTGTGTTGTGGAGAATATCTCATTGTAAAGGGTCTTCTGGATGTGCTGTTTTGCACAAAGAATCTGGTGCCTTGTCTTAACGCATGCTGTCCATGCTGAGGAAATCTAAGTCCACAGCAGTGCTGTCATAGGTTTGCACCAGAATTTCAGCACTTCTTGTAAAACAAAATGCAACTTAAGTGAAACAGATGTGGTGAGGCCATCTGAGTCTGCAGCAAGGCCTTTGGAAAGGACGGTGTCCACGTAGAAACAGAGCAACCTTCCTCTTGATTTGTGTCAAGTCCAAAACTTTTCAGTAAGAAATTGGGAATGCAATAAAACAGGAATGAACGTGAAGCTTGAGCTCAAGGATGTCAATCAAGGAAGGCTCTCTGAGAGTCATTTACCTGTCAGTGTTGAAGTACCCATTATTAAAGTGACTTAGAAAGTAGAAAAAGTTTCACTGAACATGTTTCTTGAAATAATCTTCATCCCCTTAGCCGCTACTATGAAACTGTATTTAGTTTTTCTCTCTGATTTTCCAGGGACCGCCTTAGAACAACTACCAACGTCCTGGGGGATTCACTGGGGGCTGGCATTGTGGAGCATCTCTCCCGGCATGAGCTGGATGCGCAAGACTGCGAACTTGGTAATTCTGGGATAGAGGAGAAAGAACAGCTCTCCCACCTGGTTTGCCCACAGAACGACACCCACAGGCACTCCAGGAGGGAGACAGCACTGTGAAATCGGGCAGCAGAGTGCAGATTAATGCTGTAAAAAACCAAAACTTGAAACAGAAGTCCAGAGTGGAGGACAGAGAAAGACCCATTATGCAAGACACTCCCTTTTCTATCGCCTCTGCCACATGCAGTCTTCCCTTATCTTGTTGCTCCCCCATTTCTCTCTGACTGGCATTAAAGGGGAGAAAATTAAACTGCAAAGAAAGCCTGATTAAGTCATTCTTAGGAGGCCCAATAGTTAGACCTAAAAAGAAGACTCAGTGAAGGAGCTGCACTAGGAGCTCCTTTATTTCTGAACTAAGTAGCCAGGTGAGTTGGGAACACCACCATCTGTGGACTGGCACCAAAATGTTGCCGTAACTCTGTCCTGCCAAATACAGCTGCAAAGTCTTCACTTGGTTAGTACCTTCACCCAAACAAGCTTTTAGCATTGACCTCCTTGCTCACAGTCCTGGTGTTTGCACAGATATGCACTTGATGCTTCCTGAGAGCTCCTCTGGCAGCCTGTTTGGCTGCAGATACTAGAGTCACCCACCTCCCGAAGGAATGTGGGATCATACAGCAGGGACAGCTGGCTGGTAGCACCAATAGGGGTCAATAGGCTTCTCATTAGTGGAAGATCCTAAAGGATTGTGAAAGAAGCAAACAGTTTAAAAATTTATTATATCCGTTATTCAGTCTTGAAACAGCTCTCCCCTCTACCAAGTTCTGCCAAAACCCAGTTAACTTCATTTCTCTTTAGCAAGCTCTTCTCCTCCTGCTGAAACCAGGAGGGGAAACACAAAGTTTAAGAACAATTTGCCTACCTGAGCAGCTGAGTGGTAAATCTATGCCAGGAACGACTCCATTCCATGCCAGATTTGCTCAGAAAACACTTTCACTCCTCATCACAGGATTCCTAAGGAAATGATTCCTGTGCTCATCTCTGCCTGTTTTCAGAAGTGGCTTCCCCTCAGACACATTTTTCTAAAATGTGCTTTTAAATACCTGTCTTTCTACAGCTCCTTATCTTTTATAGGCAGAACCAAATCACTTCTTAGCGCTTGCACAAGTTTGCCAGACCCCAGAGTTAAAAAGTCAGGACATATTATTCATTTCCTACCAAATGGAATTCAGCTTCTGTTTAACACACTTGGACATAAGTCCAAATTACATCCATAACATCTCAGAGTCTAAAGATAGAAGTAGGGACCTGCTTCATCCATGCTCTCTCCCCCTTCCTTGGCATGGCCAGGAATACAGCTGGTATCTCTCACACCAGTGAACAGGACCACTAGGACTTGTTCCATAACATCCAGGTCCATGAACATCCAGAAAATGAATGCCTATACTCAACCAGGAAGATGTTAAGGATCCACAGTGTTGGGGTTGCTCCAGTGTAGCTGTCCTGCTTTTGACAATGGCTAAGAGTAGGAACAGCAGTGAGCAGCTTCCTGACCCACCGAGGAACTATCTAAACTGGGCAGCTTTCACTTGAGGTCTGCTCATTTTTCCCAACCCACTGTGTCACTTACACCCCTCCACCCTGGCTTTACACACTGATGTTTTTCATCCCTAGCCATAGCCATACACTCAGAGGTACACATCGTGGAAGGAAGACCTCAGAGGCATTGCTGGAGTCAACTTTGCCAATCACAACTGCACACCTGCCCATGCTGCCCTCCCCAGCACTAACAAAGCTTCCTCAAACACATTTCTTGAGACGTTCAAAGCCAGATCCTGAGGCTCTTTTTAGTTGTTCAGAAACTGCAGGGTTATATATTGGTGCTGCCACATTCCACATCCTGTAGGCAGAGTATTCTATTTTTATGGGCTGGACAATTATTGGGAACCTGAGATAAATGCAAAAATGCATCTCTTTCATGTAAGATTGGTAGCAGAACAGGGTAACTAGAAGTGTGTGGTAGTTCTGTTTAGCAGTGGCTGGCTCCAGACTATAAGGCAGCAAGTTGTTCGCTGACTGTGGAAGGCAGGTTGCTTATTTTGACAAGATCTACTCTAGCAGAAGACAAGTGAGCTGGATAACAAATGGTTATCCTCCTCTTTGTAGCACTTTTTAAATCTTGTTTGAATACTTTTATAATGTCTGCTCTTCTCCTTTCTAGACTAAACAGATCCCGTATGTATATCACAGGTAATAATCATTCACGTTCCTCTCCTCTGGACTTTCTCCTTGCAGTTCCACATCTTTCTTGAAGTGTAATGACTAAAATTTGATGCAACAATCCAACTAAATATTTATTATTACTGAGCACTGAGGAAAGAATTGTTCCTGTACGTTAAGATTTAGACCTTGGACTCGTTACCATGGTTGTTAGCATGCTATGCATTGGCTAATCAGGATAACTGTCCCTGATGCATACATACAGCAAACTCAAGTCTGTTCATCTTATCCTAACTCTTAGCGAGGTTAGACTCTTACTTTGATGAGATGGCTCTATCTAAGGACTGGATCTTAATCAAAGAGTTTTAAGATACACTGCATTAGCTTGTATCTATAGTGAGCTAAGACAGCACTAGCTTATCAATAATACCGCTCAGCTGACATGAGTCTAAACCTTCATAAAGAACAGACCTGCTTATAAAACCAAATGAAGTGCTTTATTTTTTAACAACAGCATGACAGCATTGACCCTACTCCAGTGGTAATATGTGATAATTCCCACATCATTTTAAGCAGAACTGCTGCCTATCAAGCAATTTCCCAGCCTATGTTTGTGCAGTTGATTATTATTATTGAAGTATAGTAATTTCAATTTGTCCATATTGAACTGCTTCTTGGTCTTCTTTTTATTTTCCAGACTATTTGTCCAACTTTTCAAGGAAACATTGAATTCTAATCCTGAAGAGACTTCCTGTATAAAAAGGGCAAACTGAAGGACGAATCAGAAGATTGCTGGATTGCATTCTAGCTCAAATGGGAATTAATTCTGGGAAGTCCTATGGCTTGGGTTACACAGACAGTCACACTAGATGGTCATAAGGGTCCCTTCCAGCTTTATAATATATGCACGTGCTTTCTGGCTTAGAGATATTGCAAAGGATCTTTCCAGCCCAATCATTTCTAAAGGCTAGCTGGAAGGATCCTAATGATACTTTAATAAAACTCAGCAGAAGTCTAACCTGTTTTCAGTTCTTGTTAGCAGACATGTACACATATCACAAAAGGAACTCTCTCCTTACCATATTGCATCCACATGTTCACAGATGTTCCCACAAAGCAGTACACACCAAGCCTTGCCATTTGTGATTTCCTGCTTTCCACACAAGATTAACAGAGCACAAACAAGTAGAGGCCTCATTTTCCAACAATGCGAACCAGTCCTCCTTTGGGAATTTAAGAATTCAGTTGATAGCTTTTAGCTCTGGTGTTTACCCATGTTGTTAACCAGATTATGATTGGGATTATCTGTTTACAGTACCTGAACATCAAAGTGTTGTCAGAAATTTGCATATACTTACATATATATATATATATGTATGTATATGAAAGGGGTGCATGTGTGCAAGCATACATATACACAGAGTCAAATTTTTTGTTACTAATCCAAGAAGGAAAGCAAATATTACTGTCTCACTGTGTGTAAAGCTGCATATTTCATTTTGGTGCCTATCTTGGTTTACTCATTTAACCTCATACTAAAAACAAAAAACTGAGGATGTTCTACTTCATTCCAGAAATGAGTCTTCCAAAGCTAGATTTCCCAGAAAGGAGCCCAATGCATGCCAACTTTGACTTGTACCTGCTGGTGATGAAATGAGAACTTCTCAATGTATAGAGAAAATTCTCCACTGTTTCCTTGTCTATACACATCCCAAAGACCCCCATGCACACTGCATCTGTCTTGGTAAAGGACAAGCTTTCAGAGCTTAGTCAAGAATACTAAAGTGTTTGTACTCCTTCCAAATCCAGTGCTGACCTTGTATTAACTCAGACTTCAAAACCTGATAATTGAAAGGTATTTTATAATTTTATCCACTGTCTTTTAAAATTACCAGATATTTGTGAGCTTATGCAGTCGTTACTGCAGTCCTGCTTCTTCTACTTGCAGAAACTTTCTAAGTTTCTCCTATTTGCAAACAGATCTCTTCCTAATGATTACAGATGGGATGAAACACAGAGCTATCTCAATGCATAAATACACAAGGTAGTTCTTGGATTAGGACATATCTCTTCAATACTAATTTGAAGAGAGAAAATCCAGGAAGAACATGGATTTTCAGTTAGGCCACATGTCACTTTATGTATGTGATACATGCACATTGTTCCAGGAGTCAGAGCTGCCCATGAAAACTCAACTGAAATTGTATGTCCTTCTGCTCTGCACAAAGATGAACTGGAAATCAGTACTGTACAGTGTGTTTATGGCATTCGTGCAATTTGACTCTGTTTATTCCTGAGGGCTTTTTCTCCATGCTGTTATTTTCAGTGTTAATATAGATAGTTTCCATATTTGAAAAATAAAGGGAATTTTTTCCACAATACTTTTCCATGATGTTTTTTTTCTGTTATTTTTCCTTAGGACTGTGACTCGCCAAAGTCAGAGACATTACTTTTTGCATGATGTGTTATACTTTCTTATCTCCATGTCCCTACCTCATGGGTCAGATACTAATCTCAGATTTTGACAAGGCCTTTCCCTAAAGCTTCTTCTTTGATGCCATCTTTGGCATATGTCCATAAACTGACAAAGCTACATGAGGTTTGCTTCATCTGCAGCAGACAGCACATAGGCACATACTTCCATCTGGAAAATCCACCCCCAGAAAAGGTTATGTGGAAGAGGTCTCAGAGGCTTAAACAATAATGGGTTTACATTACTTGCTAAAATGTTGCATTAATTGCATGGCATCTGCACAAAGTGAAAGCTGTTTGTTCTCCCCTTGATATCCCTTTTTCTTGTCTTCTGTTCCCAAAGGGAATCAAGCTGACTAACAGGGCTGCTGGGGAAAGGGCACCCCCAGTCCCACAGCACCCAAGAAAGGCAACAGCACAGACTCAGAGGTCAGACCATAAAACAACAGCAGGTGATGAGCAGGTCTGAGATGTGGGTCCCAAGGGAGGCTGTCCAGGGCCATTAAGGCCTAATAGTCCACTTGGAGTGCATCTGCAATCTAGTCCACCCCTCCTGCCCTCCCAGTCTCACAGACTCCTGTGTGGTACCACTAGCTTGGCTGAGGGGTCCCTGAAGATCCCCAGTCAAACCCCTCTGCTCAGAGCAGGAGCAACTAGCGCAGGCTGCTCAGGACTTTGTCTGATTGAATTTTGAACATCTCCAAGGATGCAGGTTCCACACACTGTTCCAGCACTCAATCACTCTGATGTCTGAAAGATAAGCTGGAAATAAATCCCCATAGACCGATGCCTATAGAGCAGGTATTTGTTCATTGCAGTGCTGGTGGCGAGGGGGATATCTCCACCTAACTCACCCAGCTTGGTCAAGTGCTGTGTCATATTTATAGAGAAAGTATTGCTCAGTGTTACTATGTCACTATAACATCATTGCATATGCACCAGAACTAATTTACATTAGTTATGTAAATAGTTATATTCATAGTTATTAGGTAGTTTTTTGCACTGCACTTGCACCTCCCCAATTCGGGGGTCATCGAGGATCTTTGATGAAGGCTTCCAAGGTCTTCTTCGCATCTGAACTTTTCGTCTTTGTCTTTGGAGCATGCGCGGTTACAGGGTTCCTTGGTCTGTCTGGTTCTAACTGGCCTAAATTCTATATTTTGTGGCTAATTGGCTTTACATTTGCCAACTTCTCATTAGTACTATACTTTGTCTATCTCTCAAGCTATCTGCCTGGTGAGTTTTTTCTTTTTTTTTTTGTCTATTCAGCATTAAGCAACTAGTTAACTATATACTAGCTATTACATTGTATAGAAAGTTATTTATATCGGGTTATATAGGTATAAAAGTTATGAAAAAGCTATGATTCAGGTTATATTGATATCAGGTTATATAGATATATAAAAAGCCATGATTCAGGTAATATTGCTATCTTATAACTCAAGCTATATAAGCACTCTGTAACTTTGACCTAACTTATATAGACATCAAATCCCATCATAAAAATGCTTTTCTTTGTTTAAATAGAATTTCTTGTCTTTCGACGTGTGCCCATTGCCTATTGTCTTTTCACCAAATACCACTGAGACAAGTCTCAAGGCTCCCTTGAATCTTTAAATTTAATTTAATCTTTCAACAGGATGGAAAGATAGGCTGACAGGAGTCATCATGAAATTCAGCGAAAAGAAATGCAACGCCCTGCACCTGGGGGGGAATAACCTCATGCACCAGGACACACGGGGGGCCAACCTGCTGAAGAGCAGCTCTGCGGAGAAGGACCCGAAGGCTTTGCCGGACCCTGAGTTGAACCCGAGCCACTGCTGTGCCCATGCCTGGTCCTGGCCTGGTGAGGTTTAGGGACGGTAGCCTCCCCTCAGCACTGGTGAGGCCACGGCCGGCGTACTGTGTCCAGCTGTAGGCTCCCCACTACGAGCGCCACGGACACACCGTGGACAGCCCAGAGAACTGCAGAGATGATGGAGGACTGGGCGTCCCGCGTGAGGAAAGGCCGGGGAAGCTGGCACTGCTGCCTGCTGAAGGGAAGGCTCGGGGGTGTCGTAAATGTAGAGCAATACCTGCCTAGGGGAGGTGTGAGGACAGAGCCAGGCTCTTCTCAGTAGTGCCTGGTGACAGAACGAGAGGCAATAGGCACAAAAAGAAACATGTGAGGCTCCCGCGGAATATGAGGAAACACTTTTTTACTGAGAGGCTGTGGGAGCAGTGATACAGGGTGATCAGAGAAATTATGGAGTCTCCATACTTGGAGATATTCGGAAGCTGTCTGGGCAGGCGACTGCAAGGAACCGAGGAAGAAAAGCAAAGCTGGCCAGTGGCCAAAGCCACACTCACCCCAGCCGTATCCCTCCCTCTGGCACGCGCCCGGCCGCGACCGGGGCTCGAACTTGCACTTACAGGCGGGCTCGGACGTGCGCGCCGCCACGCGACCCCGTGCGGGCGGGGCCGGCGCTGCCGGGAGGGCGGAAGTGTGGCGCGCGCGACGGCAGCATGGCGGCCGCGCGCTGGTGGCGGC
>VZTF01009730.1:4165-16070 GCA_013397755.1 Cnemophilus loriae | reverse complement strand
GCCCATCTCCTGCTTTGTTTTGTTGTTTCTTTCCTTCTCATTACTTGCACTGCCTTTCTGCCATCTCTGTAGCCATCTCTTACCCTTCCTTCACTGCCTCACAATGCCTTTCTCACCCCTCCCCCACCAGGAATGCAAGACCCCTTTTGTCCTGAAATTTCCTGGCCATTTCTTGCCCTGCCAGCTCACCTGAGGACTTCCAAAGCCTTCACAAACCCACATTGTTTCAGGAGCACGTAAGAGGCAACCCAGGGGACATGGGTTGAACATCATCAGATCATCATCAGATGTTCAGCCAGACCTGTCTGTCCTGGCAGCTTTTGTCTGGGAGGAAGCCTTGGCTCTCTTGAATTTTGGACATACAATCCACATTTCAACCATGCACTGAGGGACAAGAATGACATTTTCTTCCAGGAGAAGGAAAGCATGTACATCCGCTGTTTCAGGAGCACATTTCAAGAGGCCCAGAAGAGCTCATGTCCAGCCAGACCTACTTGTCCAGGCAGATTTTGTCTGGCACCAATCCTTGCGTGAATTGAATTTTGGACAGGCAATCCACATTTCACCCTTGGGATCTGGGAGCAAAACGACAGTTCTTTTACATATGAAGGAAAGCACCTACCTCCAGAGTTTTAGAGACAGCCCATGTGGGACCAAGACCAGAGAGACCAGTCTATCCTGGCTGCTTTCATCAGCCAGCAATGTTTGCATGTACCTCTAACCTGCCTTGCCTTGCCTTGGCAACACAACACTCTACTTGCCTTGCCCTGCTAACCCTCCCTAGCCTTGCAATCCCTTGCATGCCCATGCCCCTCCCTTGACCTGCCTACTGCTTTCCTCCAAGGCCTTGCATTGCCTAGCCCTTCCGGTTTCTGCCTGGCCTACCCATCATTGGACTCACCTTCTGATGCCCAGCCTTGCCTACAACGCCTGGGCCTTCTCTCACCTACCACTCTGTTTCCTCCCCGTCACTGCTCTGGCCTTGCCAGCCACTCCCTTGACTTGCCTACAATTGCCCACACTTGGTTTGCATTGCCTTGCCTACATGGAAGGCAATGCAAAGAGTGGTAGGCAAGGCAAAGCAAAGCAAGGAAGCTGTAGGTAGGTTGAGGCAAGGGAGGCATAGGGAAGGCAAAGCAAGGGTAGGCTAGGAAAAACTAGGCAAGATACCGAAGGCAAGGCAAGGCCAAGTGACTCGGAGTGCTTTTCCTTGGGAAGCAAAGGATGTAGTCCCCATGATGGTTAACCAGATGTTAAGGTACCATGGGGAGGTAGAGTCCAGCAAGACATTTCTGTCCTGGCTCCTTCCATGTAGAAGCAACTGTTGGACGTGTTCAATACTGGAGGTGGTATGCAACTTTCACTTGGTAAGTTCCTGAGGGAGAAGTGGCAACGCTTTTTTGTGGGAAAGAAAGCACGTAGCCCTAGTGTTGGAGGTGCAGACAAGAAGCTGCCTAGTGGAGGTAAAGAGTGGCAGCAATTTTCTGTCCTGGCATATTTGGTGTGGAAGCACTGCCTCAATTTGTACAATGACGGAGTCGGTATCCATCTTTGGAAGGTGGTCTCCTGAAAGATTCAATTTGGCATGTGATTTCCACTTCTCAGAGGTGACCTTCTGAAATTCTGGCAGGACACATCTTTTGGACAAAGTAAGAGCCACGCTGAGTCTTGGTGTGCAGCTGATCTAGTGCCCCAGGCAGGTAATGGCCAGTAACAGTGTTCTGGCAGCTTTGTATGGATGTACGTATTTTGGAGGAGGGGATGCCATTTCTGTTGAGATGGGCTTCTAGTTCCTCTCTTTGGCAAAGAAACCAGTTTTAGAACTGCACATTGGGTAGTCTCAGTGATTTTGACGGCTTTTGCCAATAGGCAATTCTCTGGGTTAAAGCTGTTGAACTGTTGCAGTGGGAATGCAAAAGCCGAGCTGCTGAGCTTTTTGCATCTTTAGTGTGTGAGCAGTCCCTGGTGCTGTTCCGTTTGGATCCTGACTCTGTTGAGACTGGAGGTTTAGGATGGTACCTAGAGCTGAGAAGAAAAGTGCCAATAGCAGGGTGTGTGCTGGGAGTTTGATGGGTGCAGTTGAAGTTGTGGGCGGCAAGAGCTTTCTCAGCTGGCACTTTTGTGAGCTCTGTTTTTGCCAGATGTTTCAAAGTTTGTGGCCGGACTCCACGAAAGTGAAAGGATTTGTTAGGGCAAAGGAGTTCGTGTTGCTGTTTGAGTGTGGTGCAAAGAAAAGTTTGCACTTGGAAGAGGAAGATCAGCGCAATCTTTTCGTGCTGGCACCGTAGATTTGAGAGCACGGACTTTCCCAGCCTGGCTCTGCCCTCGGGGTTGTCCCGAGCTGGGCTGGGTGCTTTTCCTTCTCTTGCGAGTAGACACCGCCATCGTGTGGTTGTTCTGATGAGCGCTGGCCGTGCCCACGACAAAGCCAAGCGCTTCTCTGGCCCGGCCCCATTCGTGTGGGAGCAGTGCGGGAAAGAGCTCCGCTGTGGATCCTGGCTCTTGGAGACTGAAAGAACGTGATCTTGCATGTGAGCTAGGAATGAAAAGGAATCGTCTCATTGCTGTCTGTGTAGTTTATAGGCTGCAAAAGAAAAGTGAATTGTAGCGTGGCTCCTTTCTTTTAAGAACCTTTTCTGTGCAATCAGCTGCTCAACATGTAAATCGTACCCACTGAACTGCATCAAATTCCCTGGAGATATGCACTTTCCCTCAAATGCTATGTACCCATCCTACCCTCTCACTCTCGTAGATCTTAAACTCCTTCAAAACATCCAGCAGCTTCTCTCAGAAAACTTTCTAGAACAAAATCCAGTGATTGCCTTAATAGTCTCCTCACAGTCTGTAAATCAGACGAAACAAAACTGTGATTTGCACTTTTCTTCTAAACTACATATGTAGGATCATCAAGTTGTCTCAAGGTTGTAGAGTCTATCACTAAAGTGAAGCATTTCCAGCTGCAGTTTGGACTGAGAGATATGCCAGGACAGAAAGCATTTGTTGACCTTCCCTTTTCCCTGTGAAACCTGACACTCGCAGCGCAATCACTTTCAGACGCTTTCAGTGTGGCCAAGTCCAAGCAGCTATATCTTGCAGAGAAGGACTTGTAGGGACAGAAGACGTTCCTAACGTACCCTCTTATCCTAGCAGCCTTTAAAGTGCGCAGAGTATACCGGGACTAGGCACCTTCTTTATCACATAGATGTGCCGTCACATTTTTCACTCCCGCAGCTCCGTTGCAAATGTCCAGCACCTGCTCCCATCAAATAGGCTCTAGAAGAAGAAGCCAGTGCTGAGATGCACCTTTCACTTGCCGCTTTTCACCCTCACCAAACATGGTTCTGTACTATGTACTTACCTTCTCAGCATCTTCTGCTGTCATAGTTTTGGATCTCGGAGCATAATGTTAAATAGAATTGTTTGGACATAGGGCTCAGTAGGAATATATGCGAAAACAGGTAGCTATCGTTGAATTTCCCCCTTACAACTGGCTAATTGAATTCGGCAGGCAAGCGAGTGGCAGCCACGCTCATCCTGCAACCTGTATGCTGCGAACACAACCACAATGCTCCGCAGCTTCATTCTTTGTCTTACGTAACTTCACATGCTTTCATTCTCCCAGAGTGCGAAACATCCATCTACTTCTTGCACAGAACACTGTGCCATCCGCGAAGCTCTCCAGCGCACTGCTACTGTCGAAACACGCCTGGGCCAGGCACTTTCTTTCTCAGCTCTATGTACCACCACTTTCTGCATCTCTTGTCTGAATCTAAACTGGAAGCTTTTCGGCTACGTCTCGCACAGAGAACTGTGCCAGGACAACAAGCTTGCTCAGATCTTGCCCCTTACACGTGGAAACTCGCATTTCCACCACTTTCAAGGGACAGTCCTCTTGCCTTCACACTCTGCAACCTGCCGTCAGATTACAGTGCTCGTTCCTTTCATTACTTCCAGCACGTTCCTTCTCAGATGGAAGTACCACCTCACACATTTACAGCCTCTCCAGGACCAAACATCCTGATGGACTTCTCGCACCCAAAAATATGCCAGGACAAAAACCTGTTTTTCGTTACTCTTTCTGGTTGCCCTGATTATGGTGCTGTGTTGAAAGTCTAGGACATAGTAACAGTAATCTAGCAACTACTTCTCTTCTGGCACATACAGCTGAGGCAAAACCTTGCATAGCACACTGTGGAGGTGTGCAGTATCCATACTGAAAACAGGCAAAGTTGAATGGCATCAGTGGGCTTCTCTTATTAGCGCTGTCGTATAGGAAGAGCTGCGGGCTGTTTCAAGGTTTGAATCGGGGATTTCTGAGACTGAAAAATGGGACGTTCCAGCTAGTTTGAAGGAAGGAGCGTGGCTCTAGAGCGTGGTGTATACTTGAAAGGCTGCCATGAGAAGGGGTAATGAAGCAAGTGCTTCTGTCCTGAGATCTTTGTCTCTGTGCGAAATAGGCACTTGACGATGCTGAAAGTACAGGATGGTACTAAGTTGAGCTTGAACATGCAGCAGCACACCATTGCCTGTGTGCAGTTCACAGACGGCAAACATTTGTGTATGCCACTTGAACGCCCCATGAGTGCAAGTTAGCAAAGGTAACAGGGAAACTCAGTGATACTAACTTCTCATGTTTTGATTCTCCCAGAGTGCAAAATGTCCATGTACTTCTCGCATAGAACACTGTGCTGGTACAGAAACTGTCCAGCACACATAAGGAGAAGAATGAAGCCGCAGAGCACCGGACTTCTGTGTACAGCGTAGAGAATTGCAAAAGTCTAGCCAAGAGCTCATTCACAGTCCACGTCAGTTGAGAATGCTCTTGTTGTTTCATGTAACTCGCTCACGTTGAACTACATCACACAACCTGGAGATAGGCACTTTCATACACCTTCAAGTTTACAGAGTCCAAGCAGCTATACCTCCACAGAGAAGTAAGTGTCAGCACAGAAGGTTTTCCTGAATTACTCGCTTCTCTTAGCAGCCTTTAAACTTCACACAACACACTTTGGATTTGTACCTTCTCAGATAGACGTGTCGTCACATTTTTCACTCTTGCAGCTCCATTGCAAATGTCCAGCATCTCCTCCCATCAAATAGGCTCTAGAAGAAGAAGCCAGTGCCAGGCTGCACCTTCTTCTTGCCGCATGTCACCTGCACAAAACATGATTCTGCACTATGTACTTACCTTCGCAGATTCTACTGCTATCATAGTTTTTGAATCTCGGCGTCTAAAGTTAGACAGAGCTGTTTCGCCATAAGGCTCAGGTAGGAATATGTACGAGCATAGGCAATCCATTTGCAGTCACGCTCCTCTTGAAACCTGTACAGTGCACACACAGTCACGATGCTCTGCAGTTTTTGTTCTCAGCCTTCTGAAGAATCATGCTTTTTCCTCCTCCTAGAGCTCGAAGTGTCCACCTACTTCTTACGCAGAACACATTTATATATGAAAGGATATGGACACGTTGGTCTATGGAATTTCTGATATGTGTGACCTTACCTGAAGCCAAGCAGAAAATTCCAGAGCAGCAGAGTTCATATGAAGCAATAGGAAAGAGCATTCCACTCATGGAATGAATATATGTTTCCACGACTAAGGTGCATGGTTCAATTAAGTTCCTTGTCTTGGCACAGTTCTCTGTGCGAGACATAGCCAAAAACTTTTTAGTTTAGATTCAGACTGCAAGAGCGACAGTTTGTAATGGTAAATAGAACTGAGAAGGCAAGTGCATTGCCCAGGTGTGTTTCGACAGAAGCAGTAGTGCACTGGAGCGCTTCTGTGTGAGAAGAAGATGGACATTTCTCACTCTGGGAGAATGAAAGCATGTGAAGTTACATAAGACGAAGAATGAAGCCGCAAAATACTGTGGTTATGTTTGCAGCGTACAGGTTGCAGGATTAGCGTGGCTGCCGCTCGCTTACCTGCCGAAATCAAGTGATCAACCATAAGGGTAAATTCAATGAAAGCTACGTGTTCTGGCACACATTCCTATTCGAATCCCAGTGGAAAGAATCCTTAGGCTCCGAGATCCAGAAAACAGTATGGTAGGTGCAGCAGAGAAGGAAAGTACATCGTACACTGGTGAGTTTGATGCTGCTTACATGCGGCAAGGGGGAGATTCAGCCCAGCACTGGCTTTTTCTTCTAGAGCCTTCCTATGGGAGCAGCTGCTGGATATATGAAAGGGATTTGTGAGAGTGGAAAAATGCGACAGAATATATACGTGAGAACGAAGGTGCATAGCACCAGTATGCTGTGCGCACTTTAAAGGCTGCTAGGAGAAGGCTGTAATTTAAGCCACCTTCTGCCCTTACACTTAGAGGTCTGTGAGATATAGCTCGTTTGAGTCTATGACACTGAAGGTGTATGAAAGTGCACTGCGCATATCAGTTTTCACACGTAAGAGGGAAGATCAGCCACTGCTTTCTGTCCTGGCACATCTGTCAGTCTGAACTGCAGCTGGAAACACTTTGGTTTAGCTCTGACACACTAAGAGAATGTGATGCTATCTAGTGTTGAGAAGGAAAGTGTTACTTACTAGTGTGTTGACTCTCGTTTACAGACTGCAAGTGGAAGATGAAGGCCAGCACTGGTATCTTGTTCTAGGACATTTTCTTTGCTAGCAGCTGCTGGATGTTTTGAAAGGGTTTGCTATCTGCAAGCATGAGCAAGTTGGATGGTACAGAGAGTTTGAGGGAAGGTCCATATCTCGGGATAGTTTGATGCAGCTGCAGGTTGCATGTTAAGCCAGCAAGAGAAAGGGGGTAATTTAGGAACGCACTCTGTTTGACACTTACTTCTCTGTGGAGATATAGCTGTTTGGACTCTATAACACTGAAAGTGCATATCTCCAGGTTATGTGATAGAGTTGAATGGGTGCGAGTTGCGTGTTGAACCAGCAAGAGTGTTCTCAGCTGACACTGATTGTGAACGAGCTTTTGGCTGAACATTTGCAATTTTGTCCCTGGGCATCGAACGTGACTGCAAATAGCTGAGAAAGAACACGCGTAGACCGATGCTGTGATGTGCAGTTTGAAAGCTGTGAAGTGCAGTGGTTATCCAGTGTTTCTTCCCCAGCACAGGAATTCTTCTTGCCACTTGATTGTTGCATTTCTAATGGAAAGCGAAGTTTCTTCTTACCAGCATCTTGAATCTCACCTAGAGTCCTCCAAGATCTGCTGCCTTTAACAAAAAGTCCTAGAAAAAAAGAGTCAGTGCTGGGTATCACTTTTCTTACACAGCTTTAAAACTGCACAACACACATTAGTATCATGCTTCTTTTTTTCTGCTACATGCACCTTTATGTTTTTCCTCCCTCACTGAGCCCAGCTCCATAATTTTCTTCTGGAAAAAGTAAACTGCGTTTCCCATTCACTTTGAAAGCTATCAACCACATGCAAACTAGGGCTATGAGTTTTTCCTATAAAACTAAATATACTATCACTTTTATTACTTCAATCACGCAGAGCACCTGAACTCAAACTAACTCTTTCAAGAGGAAATACTGGTCCCGAAATGTGCCTGCTCAGCAAGATGTTGCCATCTCCATCTTGAATTTACATCCTGTGAAAAGCAACACACTCTCTGGAGCTATGCACTTTCTCATTCAGCGACATGTCCCATCACATTCCTTCACTCTTCTGAGCCCAGCTTCAAAACTTACTGTGTCTAGCTGCCACAGCAAAGCTCCAAGGACAAAAAGGAAGAGCTGGCCTTCACTTTCCCACTGCAGCCTATAAAGTGCAGCACACACAGGTCTGTGCACTCAGGTCTATGGGCCCTCGTGCACAGTCAGTCTCACTAAGACCAGTAACAAAACCAGAGATGTTCAGCTGCTGGTCCTACAGAAAAGATTCTAGAAGAAAGGAGTCGCGCTAGAATTCACTTTTCTTTTGCAGCCTATAAACTACACAAACAGCAATGAGACGATTCCTTTTCATTCCCAACTCACATGCAAGATCACGTTCTTTCAGTCTCCAAGAGCCAGGATCCACAGCGGAGCTCTTTCCCGCACTGCTCCCACACGAATGGGGCCGGGCCAGAGAAGCGCTTGGCTTTGTCGTGGGCACGGCCAGCGCTCATCAGAACAACCACACGATGGCGGTGTCTACTCGCAAGAGAAGGAAAAGCACCCAGCCCAGCTCGGGACAACCCCGAGGGCAGAGCCAGGCTGGGAAAGTCCGTGCTCTCAAATCTACGGTGCCAGCACGAAAAGATTGCGCTGATCTTCCTCTTCCAAGTGCAAACTTTTCTTTGCACCACACTCAAACAGCAACACGAACTCCTTTGCCCTAACAAATCCTTTCACTTTCGTGGAGTCCGGCCACAAACTTTGAAACATCTGGCAAAAACAGAGCTCACAAAAGTGCCAGCTGAGAAAGCTCTTGCCGCCCACAACTTCAACTGCACCCATCAAACTCCCAGCACACACCCTGCTATTGGCACTTTTCTTCTCAGCTCTAGGTACCATCCTAAACCTCCAGTCTCAACAGAGTCAGGATCCAAACGGAACAGCACCAGGGACTGCTCACACACTAAAGATGCAAAAAGCTCAGCAGCTCGGCTTTTGCATTCCCACTGCAACAGTTCAACAGCTTTAACCCAGAGAATTGCCTATTGGCAAAAGCCGTCAAAATCACTGAGACTACCCAATGTGCAGTTCTAAAACTGGTTTCTTTGCCAAAGAGAGGAACTAGAAGCCCATCTCAACAGAAATGGCATCCCCTCCTCCAAAATACGTACATCCATACAAAGCTGCCAGAACACTGTTACTGGCCATTACCTGCCTGGGGCACTAGATCAGCTGCACACCAAGACTCAGCGTGGCTCTTACTTTGTCCAAAAGATGTGTCCTGCCAGAATTTCAGAAGGTCACCTCTGAGAAGTGGAAATCACATGCCAAATTGAATCTTTCAGGAGACCACCTTCCAAAGATGGATACCGACTCCGTCATTGTACAAATTGAGGCAGTGCTTCCACACCAAATATGCCAGGACAGAAAATTGCTGCCACTCTTTACCTCCACTAGGCAGCTTCTTGTCTGCACCTCCAACACTAGGGCTACGTGCTTTCTTTCCCACAAAAAAGCGTTGCCACTTCTCCCTCAGGAACTTACCAAGTGAAAGTTGCATACCACCTCCAGTATTGAACATGTCCAACAGTTGCTTCTACATGGAAGGAGCCAGGACAGAAATGTCTTGCTGGACTCTACCTCCCCATGGTACCTTAACATCTGGTTAACCATCATGGGGACTACATCCTTTGCTTCCCAAGGAAAAGCACTCCGAGTCACTTGGCCTTGCCTTGCCTTCGGTATCTTGCCTAGTTTTTCCTAGCCTACCCTTGCTTTGCCTTCCCTTGCCTACGCCTCCCTTGCCTATGTCTCCCTTGCTTTGCCTTGCCTACCACTTGCTTTGTTTTGCCTTGCCTTCCATGCAGGCAAGGCAATGCAAACCAAGTGTAGGCAGTTCTAGGCAAGTCAAGGGAGAGATAGGCAAGGCCAGAGCAGTGAGAGAAAGCAAGTGGAGTGGTAGATGAGAGAAGGCCCAGGCGTCGTAGGCAAGGCTGGGCATCGGAAGGTAAGTCCAATGATGGGTAGGACAGGCAGGGACAGGAAGGGCTAGGAAAGGCAAGACCAGGCAAGAAAATGACAGGCAAGTCAAGGCAGGGAATGAGTATACAAGCCAAGGCAAGGCAAAGGACGAGTTAGCAAGGCAAGGCAATAACACAGAAGGGGTGATAAGGTAAGGTAAGGGAGGGATAGGAAACCAAGGCAAGTCACAGGAGAGGAAGACATGGCATTGCAATGCCAAGGAAGAAGACAGTGGGCGGGGGCTGGGTATGAAAGGCAGCGCAAGGCAAGGTAGTGGTAGGCAAGAGAAGGCCAGAAATCTGTAGGCAAGGGAAAGCAGAACAGAGAAAGTCCAGTGTTCTGTAGACAAGGCAGGGATAGGGAGGGGAAGGCAAGGGAAAGCAAGGCCAATTCAGAAAGGGGTGTCACTGCCGGGAAGGCCGTGACACATACATACACGATGCTTCTGATAAGGGCAAAAAGGCCGTTTATTCAAAGAAACAGTGCCTTTTATACACTTTTGTATATTATCATTCATGTTACATACTCATTGGCTGCTAAATGACTACAGTAGATTCATTGGCTATTATTTAACTACAATATACCACCATTGGCTAGCTATAACCTAAGCCTACAGGCACTCAGGAAAATAGCAGGTATGATATGTTGCTGTTTTCTCCTTCTATTGTTCATGCTTCGTGCTTTTGCTAATCTTACAATTCCCACAGGTAAAACTGAATTCTCAGGGATACACAGCGACTGTGCCTAAGTCGAGACCTGAGAAAGTTTCAGACCAGCAGTCTTTTCCCACAAAGGGGCACTAATGTCAAGGAGGCTGAGGATTATGCAAAGCAATGCAAGGCAATGGAAGGGTAGGCAGGTCAAGGGAAAGCCATGGAGTGTAAGACAAGCAAGACAAGACAAGACAAGACAGAGGGGTCAGTAAGGCAAGGCGAGGGGGTGCGTAGGAAAGGTAGTGGCTGGATAGGCAAGGCAATGAAAGTCAAAGAGGGTAGGCCTGGCTAGGCTAGGCCAGGGAAGAAAGTTGTAGGCAGGTCAAGGTGGCGGGATGAGCATGCAAGGAAATACAAGGGAAAGGAGGGGTAGCAAGGCAAGGCAACTGTCAGCTTTGCAAGGCAAGGCAGGTGAGAGGAAGGCAAGAAAAAGACAGTCCTAGGAGGAGCAGGCAAGACAAGGCCAGGAAACAAGGGATAAGGAAGTCAAGATGGGAGATGGGTGAGCAAAGCAATGCAAGGTGATGGAGAGGTGGGAAGGGCAAGGCAAATACACAGAGGTGCCAGTAAGGCAATGAAAGGCTGGGCTTTGCAAGGTAAGGCAATGCAACACAAGGGATTATCAGGTATGGCAAAGAAATACAAGGTTGGATAGGCAGTTCAAGGCAAGTGAGAGCAGTGGGAGGGAAGGCAGGCAAGACAAATGAGAGGACAGCAAAGCGAGGCAATTGAGTGGTGGGCAAGAGAAGGCTCAGAAGTTGTGGTCAAGGCACGGCATAGGAAGGTAAGTCCAGTGATGGGTAGGCTAGGCAGGGACACGGAGGGCTAAGAAAGGCAAGGCCAGGCAAGAAAGGGGCAGGCAAGTCAAGGCAGGGACTGGGTATACAGGGCAATGCAAGGCAAGGTCCGGGTTTGAAGGAAAAGGCAAGGTGGGGAAGTGGTCAGTAAGTCAATGCAAGTTTGGGGCATGCAAGACAAGGTAAGAGTAGGCAAGGCAAATGAAGGAAGTTCAGGGAAAGGCAAGGCAAAACAATGACACAGCAGGAAGAGGGGTAAGGCAAGGCAAGAGAAGGATAGGAAAGGCAAGGCCAGTTGAAGGAGAGGAATGCAAAGTGAGGCAACATCTGGGAAGAGAAGACTAGGCAGTTAAAGGCAGGGGATGGGTATGAATGGCAATGCAAAACATGACATGGGTGGGCAAGGCAAGACAAGGCAAGGGATGGAGAGGAATTGCAAGGAAAAGTAAGGTTTGGTAGGAATGGCAAGGCAAGGCAATGGAGTCATAGGCAAGAGGAGGCCCAGAATTTGTATGTATGGCAAGGCAGAGGGAAGCAAGTCCAGTGATGGCTAGGCAAGACAAGTCAATGGCAGGGCAGTAAAGGCAAAGGAAGGAAACGGAAGAAAGGGGTAGGCAAATCAAGGAGGGGGATGAGTAGGAAGTCCAGGGAAGTAAGTTCAAGGAAAGGAAGTTGTTAAAGAAAGGGAAGGTTTCGGGAAGGTTTCGGGAAGGGAAGGTTTCGGGAAGGTTTCCGGAAGGTTTCGGGAAGGTTTTGGGAAGGTTTCGGGAAGGGAAGGTTTCGGGAAGGTTTCGGGAAGG
>VZTF01009726.1:0-30517 GCA_013397755.1 Cnemophilus loriae | reverse complement strand
TATTTTTAACCTAGGACAATGGAAAAAAATGAATTGAAACTGTATTGGAAGCAGAGACCTATTGCTTCTACAATGGCTGAAGAGAATGTCAGAATGTCTGCCTCAAGTAGCTGTGGAATAGATGATGTGATTCTAATTTCTAGGGGAAAAAAAATGAGGAAAAATATCAGCTAAGCCTAAATAAAATATTGGCTTAAGATGAAACGTACACAGATGGTTAATAAAGTTTGGTTTGGAGTCTAAAAGGTCTTCCTGAGTATTACAGCCTGTAGATTCTGGGATAAAAGGAGAGTTTGGCAGAGGAAGGAACTAGACTGGATTTGAGAGCTTTGTGATAGGTCTTTGCTTGGGATTTGGGGCTGTTGGATCCCAAGGAGCTTTGCGGGGTGTGTCTTTAAGCAGTTTGTGCCCTCTAGTGAGAGTCTTGGGTAATAATCTTGGTCCTGGTTTTGCAGGATGTTAACAACCCTTAACCGTACTTAGGTTTGCTACCCATCTGAAAGGAGCTTTGGTATTAAAAATGCAGGAGTGGGATCAGAGTATGAAGAAAGATTCTATAAATGCGAGTCATGGAATGGCTTGGATTGGAAGGAACCTTTAAAGGTTTATGTAAGTGTAACCTCCTTCTCATGTGGACTGTGTCCAAAAATCTTAAGTACTTCTTAAGATGACCACTGAGGTTTTTGCAGTTCAATGTAAAGCAGAAGATGTCAGCAGACTTATGGTTTCAGTTTTGACAACTGAAGAATCACTGCATTACATATCTGTGGAACAAAGTGGCAGGATTAGAAGTACCAAACTCCTGGCAGAGTAGATGCTTCTATTTTGAAATGAGCCCATCATTTAAAAGGATAAATCATACGTGTTAAAGATGAAAATCACGGCTTTCTTAGAAATCAAAACGTTACAGCTACTTCTTTTTATATTTTTTTTTAAAGGTTACAAAACTCCATTGGAAAAAAATCCTGGAGATGATAAAACAGATGAAGAGATGGAGGGGACACATTCAGAGGATGAAATGTTTGCTCAGAGAGGCCTTCGAAGAACTCAGAGTATGAAATCTGTGAAAACTATTAAAGGCCGTAAAGAGGCAAGTATAATCCTGGTTAATTGAGTTTGTTTTTTCAGTGTATATTGGCATTTTTCATAGTGCAGAAATTTGTTTGTATTTTTAATCTTGGAGAAGTTGTCAACAATAACTGGGTTGTAGAATGCTAAATGGGGAAGGAAGTATGTGATAACAATATCTAAGTTTGGAGGTTTTGTAGTTTGGGGTGTTTAGGGGTAATACATTGATGAAATTAAGTAAGCGAGGAGCAAGGGAGAGGAGATGAAACAGACTCTGTGCTTCTAATGCTAGTTCTGGCACCACCAAGCCCAATTTCAGGAACTGCTCACCTTGAAAGGGGTATGGATAGCAATACTATCATCTGCATGTTGCGCACACTTAAACATCTGTTGTTTAATAGATAAAGAATATTTGGAATTTTTTAGTTCCCATAGGCACATGGCCTGACTCTTTGTGATCTCCAAAGAGAAGATCCTAGTTAGCGTTCAATGCACTTTATATGTGTGTGCGTCACAAAATTTAAAGATACTTCAGGATAAATCTCTGTGGAGTCTCATAAAAGTTTTTGGGTCGTTCCAGGAAAACAGTTGATACTTACTCTTCTTGCCCAGTTCTGTTGAAACTTTATCTTATTCAGTCATAGGTAGATTCTCATAGTGAAACTGGGGTGTCCAAAGCACATTGCAAGACATTTGCTAAATAGGATTAGTGGGGAGGTGAATTATATTTCTGCTTGGTGTGACTCAACTCTTTGTAATAATTTTATCTTTCCCCTCAGATACGGTATGGATCACTGAAATACAGAGTAAAGAAGAGACCCGTTGTATACTTTTAAGTGTACTGCACAATGCCTGCAAGAGAAACTGCTGTACTATAATAACTTTAATTCAAGTGTTAAAGATCTGTGTACAGTTCCTAGAATGAGTCTGTGTGAACAGATACGGTAGGACTTGATTTTGTGAGCCTAAGTGATCAGATAAAGTACTCTGTTTTTCTATAATTACTTATTGTTTAGATTTAAATCTGGACAAGTTACAGGATGAATTTCAGCACTCCTTAAATAGGAGTTAAATGAGTAACAGGAAACACTATTTTGCCAGAGGTATTGAACAGACTGAAATAATTGCAACTCCAGTTGAATTAGCAGAAGCTGTAAGTATCTAGAGCTTGTGAAAATGGAACCATCGTGTCCCCAAGTTTACATTGAAAGATAGATATACTTGAAATATTTTTCTGAACTACAATTCCTGAAAAGGCCTTTGTGTAATTTTTAAATGTACAGTTTAAAGGACAGTGGGTGATGGTGGGAAAGAAAAAGGAAAGACGAGGTAGGTAGGATACATCCTTAACATCATCATCTGGCATCATATTGCCAAGCTTAACAAATTTATGTAATACTAATAGGTGCAAACTGGGGGTACATATAGCACTTTATGCAAAACTGTATAGTTTTGCACACTCTTAATGATTTACAACTGCACATGTCATTTTAGTGACTTGCTAGATAGGTTAGAGTTATGTTTTGAATGCCAGCAATTCTTGTATTTCATGATCTTTTTAAAATTTATCTTGATTGCTTAAGTACACTTAGGATGCTGTAGATATTTGCTACTAACAATATTATCAGGTGCCTTTCTATGTATTATAGGGCTGTATGGGTTTTGTCTGTGTGTGTGTTTTTTGGGGAGTTTTGGGGGTTTGTTTGTGGGGCTGTTTTGTTTTGTTTGTGTTTGTCTTCCTCCATCTAAAGAGGTGTAACATGATTTAAGTCAGTTTTTGGTTAAAATTGTGGTAAGTAAAATTTGTAGCAATTCCAGTGATAGGCCTCAGGGATCTGATCAGCCCATGAACTGTGTGTTAAAGTCATGCTGCCATAAAGGCATGTATGATAGGTTAGTCAGGCCCTGGTTTGGTTTTGCTCTACATTGCTTTAAGAACGAATATAGTTGTATACATACGTACTTCAGAACATGTATGAGGGTATATTTCATACCATATGTGGATTCTAAAATGGTCTGTGTAGTACTTTCTTTTATTGCTAAAGTTATTACTAAAATATTTGCGTATAAATAGCTTCTTCTAAAAGTCTAGTTGATTTAGTCAGTCATTTTATAACCTAGAGTCCCATGGCATATCTGCACAGAGATTAATTTTGAAATGTCTTTCAAGGCAGTGACTTGTCAAAATTACTTTTTTAGGTCACCTTTGGTACTATTTTCTGCAGTTCTGAGAATTAGGCTGATTTTAGTTTTCTGTGTGACTATATTTCTACTGTGGATTCATTCAGGGAGACCCACACAATTTTTGCAGATAGTATTTTATTATGTATCTTTGGGACAGACCTTGTTACTTCCCTTGAAGAGAAAATGGCATGGATTCCTCTTATCCTTGGATTCCTGACTTCAATCCTTAGACCCTCCCCCAGGTATTGACAGTCATCTGCAAGTCTACTGCAGAGATTTTAAATATATTCCTGAGGCTTGAGCCTGCTGCAGTTCTTTTTCTGTTACAGCCATAGCAATTCAGTGCTGGTAGGCACTTGATGGTCTGCTGGCACAGACCGGCATTCAAAGTAGTCCTCTGCACACTCAGGCCAGGGTTTGAATTCTATGGGTATGGATGCAGCTGGGCTGTGTTGGTGTTGTTTCTTCCTGGCTGTAGGAGGTGTCTGCAAGCCCTGTGCAAAGCTATGCTCAAATGCAGCAGCACTTTTAGCATCTCTGAGGAACCTCAGTGCTTTCATGAGAAGTCCCAGCAGGCCATGTGTGATTAAACAGCTAAAGCTTGTAATACTTAACTCAGAAAGTTTAATACCAGAAGACAGGAAGGCTGCTCTCTCCCAAATGAGTACAGTGCAAAAATCCCATCCCCTAACCACAACTACCTTGTTATCCAGCTTTTCTGAGGAACTGTGGGCAGGGAGTGATCTCAAAGGCAGCCTCCCCGGGAGTGTGGGACTTCTGCCCGAGGAATGTTTGTGCTTCTCATCTGTTTCCCTGAGGCTTGTCTGTGTGTTAAGGTATGTAAGACCTTAAGGAACCTGAAGCTCTTGTATTTGCATCTCACCCCTCCCTGAATAGTAGACTAACCTGGGCCTGGGATGGAATCTCTCTTACTGTACAGTTGAGCACTTACTGACACATTTTGCTGTAACTAATCATGCTTGTTTTACCAGCAAGCATGGCAAAAAAATGATCATCTTTCTACAAATCAGAATCCTGCATGAAGGAGTATGGTAAGCCGTTTTCTCAGAATTACAGCTCCTGTTACAGGTTCATGTAGATCCTCTTTTGGGGGTTGTGTTTTTAACACATTTCTAGGGCTAGAGATCACTGAAGTATTTTAGGTTCTACCACACTCCTGTCAGGAAGTTGCTCTATGTGTCTCTATGTACTCTATGTAACTTCCAGCAGACTTAACTTGCTAACTCAGTAGTGATAAAGGCCAAATAAATCCTCCTCTTTCTGGAACTTTCATGGAATTAGGAAAGCTGGCAGTATTATTCATATTCATTACTGTTTGCATATAAATGTACTTCCGTTCTCTCAGATAACTGTCTTAGATGATCAAACCTTTAATGTTTTCCTAGCTGTTTTCTTCAATCTAATAGCCAACTATAAAAATATTTTCTTGCCAGCCTGATTTTGCTCTTTGAATTCATCCTCAAACTGGTTCACTGGATTACCTTCATTTTTTTTCTTCTTACTGTTCATTGTTAGCTGATGCTTGTCAGGGCACAATGGCATGATTAGCTTTCATCCCAGTGATATGTAATTCTCTCTCCTTGTTGAATTTAGTTTAGTTTGGTTTTGAAACATTACAATCTTTTAACTTTGGTTACAGGGAATTTTCAAACTTTTCTTGCCTTAGAAACTGCAGAAGTCATCTGTCTAGCTCTTGCCAGGAAACTTCTTGAAAAAAAGTTAAAAGTTGATGTTTAATATTCTTTTTGGGTTTGGAATGTAAAATGTAGTTCATGTCAAATTATCTAATCTTCCGAACAAAGTGTTTCCTGAGAATTGACTGACTGCCACCAACAGGACTGCTAATGTAGTTAAACAAAGACTTGGGGGTTAAAAGTGCTTTAAAAGAGAATATGTATGTCCATTTAAATCATATCAAGGTTTCAAGCCTTTCCAAAATATATCTGAACTGACTCAGCTTTCTTGGCAAGAGCCTACTGTACTTGTTAAAATACCCAGTCTGAGATGAGGATTAAATTGGTGGCCTCAGCAACAAATAAGCTTAGGCTGGGCTTTGATTACAATGTAATTGCCGATATTGCTAATTCCTTTGGTATATGAAAGTTAACCGAATAATATCCAACATACATTTTTGCAAACTATAATGAATTTTAAAATAGAAAATAGCTTGGTAAAAGAGAATGGTGGAGAAAATGCTTGACACATTCAACGTGCTGTTCATGACAAAAATATGTTTTATTTTTGGTGTTGCTATTATTAATGAGAAGTTGGTATTTTTAAGTATTTTTTCTACAAAAATGTATATGCAAAGGCAATACTTTAACATTTTTCAAGAACTTGTATTTTTAAATGCTACAAACCAGAGAATATACATTTGGACTGAAGGTAGTAGCTTTAAAAAAATGCAATGTAAGCTTTAATTTTTATATTGTAATAATAACTTGCTGTCAACTTGTTTACATATTTGTAGAATGCAAAGCTTCATTATGCATTGACTTATCTTGATGCTATCTTTAATAAATGCTGCTTTGAGCAAGATGCAGTGGATATTTTATTACCTGAATTACTATTAACAAACTAGTCACTACGTAATCTGTATTCTATTATTTCTTATAATACTTCAAGCATGAAAACAACCTATCTGAACTTTGGGGAGACTTTTAAAACTCTTCGAAGTATGACTAAACTGCCCTTGAGGTTCTGCCATGAAATCCGAAGCTGATTTAGGCTGAAATGAAATGTATCCTGCTTAAGGCAACTTGAACATGCTATAGCGTCACCTGTTTTGATTAGGTGTTTGGTTCAGAGTAAATTAAAGTCAAGATGTTCAGTGTCCCAAAAGAGTGTAATTTCCTGGGGAACTGCTGGACATCAAACTGATTTTGTTTTGTATTCCCTAGTCAGGGTTCTTCTGGTAATCCAGAGGAGGAGATGTACAGGTGAATTTGGCCCTTTCCTTTTCCAAACCTCCCTTCGAGTCATCTGTTAACATTCCTACTAAAACCCAAGCAAAAAACCTCAGTAACCACATTTTCTGGGCTTTGTTTGCAAGGCTTCCTGGCTTACTCCCTCAAAGAAAAGAATTTCTTGATACGGTTGAGGAGAAAGATTTAAAAGACAGTAACGATAAATCGTTTTTAAGCATTATGAAAATCCATCCCAGAAGCACAGACTGACTGTTAAGGGACCTTGCAGTGATTCAGTTCCTGATGTCAGAACAGTTGATGCAGTACAAGCACCCTGCCAAGAAATTGTGAATGTCAGAAAACAATGCTGACTTTTTTTCCTTTATTTCTTCAACTGATATTTAGCAGGTAGCGGGAACACTCCCAAATGTGGGCTAGAAGCTGTCTTCCTTCTGTTTAACATGATGCTGGTAAGACCCACTGAGGGAATAATCTGATAATTCAAAACTAGTGCTGGTACATACATCCTAAGTTAAAACATTAAAGATTCAGCAGCAGCAATGGTAACAGGTCTTTCAGGGACTTTTTTTTTTTTAAAGTTCTGAGGCATTGTGTATTTTCGTCACTAGTATGGGAAAACAGAGGGCGGAATATGAGGGGAAGTCTAATAGGTATTGTAAAATCAGTAGACTTCCAAAACTATTTTCCTCCTTTCTGTAGATGTATTCAGGAACAGAATGGGAGCCTGTCTTATTGTCTGCCTTCCTTTGCCAAAGTTCAGCAACAGATTGCTCTGTTTGCACTAGGATAGGAATCATGAAAGCAGCTGGAGCAGAGATTACAAGGAGTTCAAAATGTAGGATTTCACTACTGTCTGCTAATGTACGGTGACTACATGGATGGAGAAGCTTAGAAATTATTTAGAAAGTTTGTTTTTTCCAGGCTGTCACAGTTCCAAGGTAAGCAGCACTTTGACCCTCACTTAGCTGTTCGTGTGGACCACACTCACTATGTTGCGTAGCACTCACTGCTTCCTCGGGGAGCTGCATCGCCCCAGCCAATCTTTCTACTAATTTTAGTTCTCCTGATCTAAGAATGAGGGAAAGTCATCATACCTTACTGCCTCAAACAATACAATTTCTTGATATGACTGAGGAGAAAGACTTAAAAAAAAAAAGCCCCAAAGCAAGCCTAAAACCCTATATAAATTAGTGCGATTGTAAACAAATGTAATGCTAGGAAAAATGCAGCCATAACCATGTGTGTTAGTCTTGAAGGAACTGTACCAAAGGCCACTCACTGTGCTTTCGTCAAACCCCTTTTTGCCAAGTTTAATTAATGATAGTAAATGTCTCTATTCTTGCTAATTTGAAGGGAGTTTCTCCTGCTGTTCATAGGATGTGGAGTTTTTAGGTGTTACTCTGCAAGCCTCTGGGTGAAGAGAGCATTTATAGTAGTTCAAATTGATCATTGAATTGGCAGGACAATCTCTTGGCCTTTGGAGAAGGCTACCCAGCAAAATAAACCTTTAGTAGAAGCCTGCAATTATCTAGTCTAGATTAAATCTTGATGAAAAACAATGCTTCTCTTAAAATCGAGGTCATGAAAGAAGGAAAGCTGCTCCCTTGTTCAAACCACGGTGGAACAACTGCCAAGCTGTTCTGCTCTTCTCTGGGTGTTTCTCGCAGCTCCACTGTGAGTGCCTGTTTGCTGGAGAGATGTGGCCATATCCCCGTGCATCCTGCCTGGACTAACCTCCTCTCTTGGCAACCCTTTCTCCCTGGAGCAGCGGCGAGGCTTTCCCCACCGCCTGATGCTGATGCCCCTCACTCCGCTCACCTCACACCGCAGCTGTTCGGGCTCGCTTGTTTTACAGTAAGGAAACGAGTGCAGCCGTGCAGGGGCTGGTTCTGCCCACCGTGTGTGAGCGCTTTATCGGCGGGGCGCGGCGACCGGGACTCGGCTCCGGGCTGGCGCTGGCGCTAGGGATGGAGATGGAGATGATGGAGGAGGCCGTCGTAGTGGCGGGGGGCGTTCAGCGCTGGGCAGCGGCGCCTCACGGCGCTGCCGGTGAAGCGGTGCCGCCGGGGCTCCCCACGGCCGCTCCGGCCGCCCGCTCCCGCTTCTGTGTTCTCGGCGTTTGGGGAGCTGGGGCGCAGTTTTAGTTTCTCTTTCCGCAGCCCGAGAATCATCCCGGAGGGTGCAGGCAGAGCCGGGACGGCGATGCCGCTCCCGGGCACAGGCTGCTGCTGGCGCGGCCGCCTGGCCCCGCTATGCCGGGATACTCCGCGCCCACTTACCGCCCCGCTCCCGCGCACCCCTCCCCGCTGGCGGCTGCTGGTGGCTCGGTCATCCCGCTGGGAAAGGGGGTCACACAGGAGCCCGAGGTCCTCTGTCCCCGCCGCGTTCCTCCGGCTCTGAGGACCTTCCCCTTGCTGGTCCCGGCCGCTGTGCCTTGCCCATGGGCTGCTCCACTGGCTCCTGCGGGGGCTGGCACAGGAGCCCTCCCCTAGCACCTCCGTGGCAGCAAAGATCCTCTTGGAGCCCCGCTTGGATTCATGGGCGTTTCAAAACAGATTTGTTTCTTTGCTAAATTGCCTGTCAAACCTCTTGCTTGCCTCAGTGCTGTCTTACATGCTTAACTTGTCAAAATTTATGATCTGTTTTTCCTATTCCTATGCACGTCTTTTTATCTAGTTCATTTTCTGAAGAGTGACTTTTAAACTTCTGCTGACTGGAGGGAAATGGAGTTGCCCCACCAATTTTTTTTTCTGTTTCTTCCTTTTTTTTTCCTTCTTAATCTCTTGTGAAAGTGGTATGCAGGGTGCTCTCTTTAAATAGTGTCCACAGCCCAGCATGCAAACATTTATGTTTCACTCCCTTAGTTTTTTTCCTCCTATTAGTGTAGTTCTGCATTTTGAATTAAACACTGTTGGGAGACTGGGCTGATTGCAGGTTTTTGTTTGTAACTTGTTTCTGCAAGAGTGTCCATGGTAAGCACGAGATTAAATGGTACATTAAAACAACATCCAGCCAAGTGCACCAGCCAAAGATTTGTGGCCTAATGAAGAGAGCCATTCTAGAAGCAAAAGATTTCCATCAGTGGTAACCTCCTAAAAATCACTAATATGTGGATAGGCTTAAGGGTAATGTTATTTTAGGTTAGAAAAGATAAAATAGCATGCAAAGCCTGGGAGATGTTCGGAACATCTTGAGGCCCATCTCAGTCAATCAATATTCTCATATGGGTTTCTTTATGAAAATATTTTTTATTCCTGCACATTCAAGTTTTCCTGACGATCAGGTTAAGAATTCAGTCCCTGAAATGGAAAGAACTAACAAAGACTTAAAAAAAAAAATCTCGGATAACTTTTTTTTTTTTACTTGTTACTGCAGGTTTTATTCTCTAGAATATAGTAAGTAAAACCTTTATTATATAAAAAGTTTTAGTCTTAGATTTCACTTATGAAACTATAATGAAGTTTTTAATTCCTTCCCTTCTCATGTCTGGCTACAAAACTGCAAGAACAAACTGAACAACTCTACAACAGATAGGAGGGTAGCAAGATAAAGCTTTCATTGGAAGTGCACCTGCCTCCCTGAAGTGGTACTTGCTGCTCTCAATGGCTTCCATGGCCACATTCAGGGATTTAAACACTGACTGTTTTTCCTTTGGGATGCTGGGTAAAGGGAATTTGTTAATTGTTGGTTTAATGAAAAGCTTGCAGTATTCCATCAGGTCTCTTGGGATTGTTCAGGGTAAATGATCATGTTTTATTTTATCACGTTTATATGTGGCTTGTCAGTCAATGCTTACTGTGCTTGTGGGAGCTGTACCCGAGTATCATAGAGACCAAGAAGGAATTCTGGTGAGCAGAGCGGAGCTTGCCAAGCATAGCCATTTTGCCAGGAATTTCACATCCATCATAACTGAGGCAAGTACTTCTCTCATTCATGATCAGTTCTCCTTCTCTTTGGATTTGTGTCACTAGTGCATCACATGGTGCTTGGGAAAGCCAAGCAGAGTTCACTGTAATGTTTTGCTCATGGTACTAAAAATTTTTGGAATGCACCTTTCTCTTTCATTTTATCATTTTAAAATCTGAAGGTATGTAACTGAATAAATCTACCACTTATTAATTTAGACTGAACTTTCTGTATATTATTTGTTTTCAGTTTTACTTTCAGCTGTTTCAGAAAGTCACTAATGAAGAATGATCATTTAATTATGGCATGGTTTGACACTGGCTAAAAGCCAGGCACCCACGAAAAACCATTCACTCATTCTCCTCTGCTATAGTTGAGCAAGAAAAATCAAAGGGTTCATGGGGTGAGATAAGGATTAGGAGAAAATACTCTAAGGGCAAAACAAGCTCAAAAGCTTACACAGTATAAAGAAAAATTTATTATTAACAGAATTAAAAGTGGGTAATGAGAACTAAAATAAACCTTTAGAACACCTTTTTTCCCAGTCCCTCCATCTTTCCCACCGACAGTGCAGAGAGACAAAACATGAGGTCTTTAGTCAGTTTGTTGCTTCTAAAAATCTTTCTTCAGTTTGCTTAGGGAAAGGAGTTTCTTTTTTCTGCTGTGCTGTAGGGTCCTTCCCACGGGAGATAGTTCTTTGTGAACTTTTCCAGCATGGTTTTAATTTTACGGGTAGCAGTCCCTCCCGACCTGCTGCAACGTGAGTCCCTCCCACAGTCAAAATAGTCTTACCAAACTACGTGACGTGGGTCATTTTAGTTCATGGGCTATAGTCTTTTAAGGATAAGCTACTCTAGTTTAGAAGCAAGGGTCCTCTTTCTCTATCTTTGGAAGCAAAGGTCTTCTCTCTCTGTTCGGGTTTCTTACTAGATTACAGTTTTTCAGCATCCACTCGCTCCAGTGTGAGCACCTTTCCTCATGGGCTGCAAATAGATCCCTGTATCCCATCATGCACTTCATGAATTATAGGGAAACGGTTTGTTGTATTATAATCCTCATCATGGCTTGTAAAAGAATCTCAGCTCCAACACCCAGAGCACCTCCTGTCTCTCCCTCCTTTCACCGACGTTAGTGTCACCATGTTGTTCTCCTCGCGTGTCTTCACCTTTTCCTTTTCTGTGACTCAGGAGAAAATTGTTGTCTGTAGGTTCGTTTATTCTCAAGTTCTATCAGTTGAAAAGTTCTTACGGAGTTTTGCAACGCTGAAAGGTTGATCTTGCCTGGGCTCCATACCAGGGAATTGCTCGTCATGCCTCTTGTTGTCAGCCATGTGGTCCCTGCTGGCACCGCGAGGGTGGCGCTGGCTGCCGCTGCCCTTCTGCTCGCAGCACTTCAGTTTAAAAGCAGCTAACCAGGCAAAGTTCATTGCGAGCCGTGCTGACATGGCCCTGGCCACGCAGCATCAGCCGCAGCACTGGGATGGCCCCCGGCGGCATGGCCCCAGCCACGCCGGGATGGCCCCCCGCGGCCACCTCGCCACCCCTCAGAAGAGCAGAAGCAAAGAGAAACTGCATCTGTTTTTCCTTCTTAAATATGTCATCACAGAGGCGTTACCAACTTCTCTAATTGGCTTTGCAGCATGTCTGTTCTCAGAGCCAGCCCGGGATTGGCTTTGCCAGGCACGGAGGAAGCTTCTAGCAGCTTCCCATAGAAAAATCACTTCCAGGGCTGACTTCTTCCCTCCTCACCAAAAATCAAGCCGTGCAAAACCAACACAAATTAGCAATTTATAACTCCAGAGTTTAGAATGAGCTCCTCCTAGTGTCTGCTTTGTACTGAGAAAAAATTCAGTCTGTCACGTCTGCACAATCTGCTGTGCATGTAAGCTTTGACATGAGTTGCATTAGTTACTCACAGAAGATACATATTAAAGACTATAACGATTGAAATGGAGCTCATGCACCACATGTGTCACGATCCGCTAACACGAGCGGGAGTCGNGGTCTTTCAGTCTCTATCCCCGCTGATGATCGTGAGACAGATGAGGGATTTTCGGACCGTCTCTTACAACATGTCTGGATATTTTTGCATAGTGAAAGTGGAAGATGGAACAGATTGGAGTTTGCCAAGTGGGACAGAAGCTTGACCGTTCACCCTCACGCCTTATGAATTCCAGGCAAGAGGCTGTGCTTGCTTTTTCCTGGTCTCTGGGCTATAATCACTCAAGCAAGCATAAGTGACCTCGGCATCACTGCCAGTGTCAGAAAAAAGGCTGTGTGGGTGGCTTGGCTGGTAGTGTGAACTGCGGGAGTTCTGCTGATGGAATTCTTGGAGCAGTTGTCAGTAAACTCCTATAAGACAGGTTAGCACTTGGTGTGTAGTTAATGTCAAATTCCGCTTCCTTCCTGTTATCCTAACTGGGCCTGTGTAATGTTAATCTTGGAAAAATGTAGTGACTAGACATAAGAAGGAATTATGCAATATTGGATCATATTGTCTGTCAGAAACGGATATTTTTGATTAGACTGTTTTCCAAGATCACCCCTCAGTTTCAGACTCTCATCAGGATGCCTAATATGGGATAGTGTTTAATTTATAATCAGAAGTTATCAAATTTTAACTAATACTGTGGTTTTAAATGTAGAAGTCAGTGTCCCTATTTTCAAAATATGTGGCAATACCCAAGATTGATAAAAATAAAATTATGTTCCTACACATTTTGTTAACTTTAAGATTTCTGAAGACTGTATTGTTAATAGTTTTTTTATGAAATCTTTAGATGCTGGCCAGCATTTTGCTGCTAGCGGTCTAGTAACTAAATGAGACTGCCACGTGGATTAAAAGAGCTCAGAGGATATCTGTTTTGGGGAGAGCAAAATTGGCAACATTTCTGTTGGCAAGCTACAATTAATTTTGAAGAATATTGAACAAACTCCCTTTGTGCAAATAAAGTAGATAGATGCATTCTTTTAAAAGTTCTGTTCTTCACAGATCACTATATCAGACTTGTTAAAATACAAACATGCAGCCACTAAGCAGCAGAAGTACCAGTTTGCAAAAGCAATCTTTTCTCTTATTCTGCCTTGCAAGAGCTGCTTCTGTAAAGTTTATTTCCTTTGTTTTGTTGATGGAGATTAAACTTCATGGAGCTTAAATATTCTCAGTTCTGTCCCGGTTTTGCAGGGACAGTTTTCTCAAAAAAACTCCGGAGTGGCTCTTATTTTCTGCTTCAAGAACTAATCATTGTGCAAGCTGTCTGCAAGCCTTGCCCCACTGGGAAATAGTATTTTCAATCCACTCTCAGTTAATTTTCTTCTCTTTGATGACTTGTGATCTGTCTCAGTTTAGATTTTGGATGAGGTAGAAAGTATATTTTATAAAGAAACCTATAATTTATTTATAACTATTTTTTTATTATAAATGCACATGCACAATAAGATACCAAAATACCAATGAGTGGCCCATAACTAGTTCTGAGCATTTTAATGAAACAAGGACATTTTGCTGTAATCCCTTTCTGGTTCTCTTCAAGAATTCAACATGTGTTGGCGAGGAAAGGCACCAGGGATCACTCATTGTTCAGGAAACACAGCATTAACTCTCTAAGTACTGAAGTAGTGAATATGCACTATACTTCTTAATGAAGAAATTTTAATACCTGTTCATTGAAATAACTGTGCTGATTTAGTGGTGAAATAGCTAAGCTTTTCACAGGTCCTTGTTTTAATAGCCTAAGATAAGCTGCCTTGCCAAAGTTTGGGAATTGGGGTGCAGCTAATGCTGCTTACCATGTGGAGCAATTTTAATTCATTACAATGACATTTCCAGGAGGAGACATGTTAGAATCTGTTATGGAGGAAAGAATATGACTACTGTTAGCTTACCTATCAAACTTTAATGGGATATAAAACAAGAAGTGGGAAATGGTAAGAGAATTATTTTGATTGTTTTTTATTATTGGAGGAAGGGCATACTTTTAATAAAGATTTTTTTTTTTTTTAACAGTGGTACCTAATTGAACAAGAAGCCTACAAAGTAAGCCTTGCATCGTCCCTGTTTTTTGCTGGATTGCTCATTGGAAATATCACATTTGGCCCTTTGTCAGATAAACTGGGCAGGAAACCAGTGTATATCTCGGGTTAGACTGTTAAAAGGTTTTTCTTAAGTATTCTATATGGAAAACATCTTTTTCTTGCCTGCCCCTGGGCCACCCTACTCAAACGCTGCTTGTGGGTCCCTTGCTCTGTCAATGACCTGTATAAGCATTTCACTCGGAGTGGAGCGGCGCTGAAACTGGTTAGTGTCAGTGTGATGAGCAGCACAGAGGTCATGGAGAATTAGTGGGAGGTGAAAAAACCTGGTTTTGCCATGGCTTATCTCTATCGAAGCACAGTATTCCACACATTACCTAACTATATTCTTCCAAATAAAAAATATTTTGCTTTTCTTTTTCAAGGGGGTGGGGGAGACTGAATTACCTAAGCATCTTCAGGAGTGGGTTACTCATGTCCTGGTGTTTTGTTTTCCAGCTGCATTTGCAACCAAAGGGTCTTGTTGTTAAATGAGAACATTGTCTCACGAAAATGCCTTCTTTGGCATTGCAGACCTCAAGTTTGTGACTTGAAAATTATTGTAATTTTCATATGGTGTGATTTCAGAAAGCCAAATATAAGAGATGAGAGACAAGAACTCCAGAATAATCATTACAGTCACTAGCTGGCTGTAGTCTCTTCCCTTCTTTTGAAGTTCAAGCTGTGTAGGAGAAGTACTAATTACATTTTATTCTGTCTCTGCTGGTCTATTTTTTGATGCCATTTTTAGGCATGTCACAGCCTTAGCTCCGAATTATGACATATTTGTAGTTTCATGAGTTTTTGCTCGAATTGTGAATGGTGGAATGGCTCTTGTGTCTTTTGTCCTAACACAAGAATATGTAGAAAAATAATTTTGGTCATTTACAGGTGGGATTTGGGATATATTTAGTCATTGTTACTGTGACACATATTGTTCTGTCAGTACCTTTTTATGTTCTTACCAAGTCAAGAGAGTTATAGTATAAGTCAGATGACTGTGATGTGATTCATCCAAGTTCTGATTTCTGTGGGAAAGGTGCCTGAATAAGGAAGATGGGACTGATAAATATTGTTTGATAAATAGCCAAACCGAGGTTTTCAAATTGATACATTAATTCCTAAAATTTCTAAATTTGTACACTTCATTACATTTAAAAAAAAAATTTTTGGCAGATCCTGCCTAATTCCACTGTATATATACCTTGGGAAGGTATTCTGGGAGGTTTCTCTGAACCACAAAACGAATTAGTGCCTGAATTGTGTTTTTTCCACCACTGCATGTGCTGACTATCCGGTATTTTTAAATGTCCTTCTTTCATATGCCGCTGCCAAGACCTAAATAAGTTTAACACTTGCATATGAGTTGCAAAGCTGGAGTAGCTCAGGCTGTAACTCCTTTCTGGCTTGTACAACATGGAGAAAACCATTCTCCAAATGCTAACTTGATGTGGCTGCAACCATATTTCTCTCCCTCATTTATTCAGTTGCTTCATTCTACTTTTTTTCTTATGTTTTTCTCTGGAGTCCTGGGGATGTATGAGACAGTTGTGGTTTAGTTATAACCTTCTACTTTTTTTTTTTTTTAAAGTACTGGATTTTCCTTTTCTCCTGAGTTCACTTTTCTAACTTATGCTTTCCCTCTCTCCCACCCTTTCTTCTCCCTTGCCCTGTTGTGTCTCCGCTCTTACCTGCCTTTTCCCTGCAGGGCCAGCCTCCTGATGGACGGAAGAGACAGGCCATTTCCTGCTGCTTGTTGCTCTAGGTGCTCTATTCTAATTCTGCTCAGTGCAGAGAAGGAGGGGCTGAAGGAGAGGGAGCTGCTGGATGCAGCTCAGCTATGCTGGAGCAGCTGTCCTGGGTGTTGGTGGGAGCTGGCCCTTGCGGGCAACAGCTGAGAGTTGTCTGGGTTCCTACAGGATCTCCTGTATTAGGCCGCAGGAGGTTTGTTGCTAGGCTTTTGGAGTTCCACTTGACCCCATATTCTAAACATTTTTATTTATGCTTGTTCATCAGACATCTGCTGTAGTAAACCTCTGGCTTGGCAGCTGGTTTCGTACTGAGCTCAGTCCTTGTACTTCTATAACTTAGTTTCAGTTTCTGCTCCAGCCTGCCACTTCTATTCAAGATTGCCCTAACAGACCTAAACAAAGCACTCATTCTCAATGCTTCCCCTTCCTGCCCCAGGTTTTCTCTCTGGTCTGTAGGTTCCTGTTACTTTCTTGCTCTCTTCTGTGTCCTACTCTTTATGTTTCAAAGGGGGGGAAAAAAACCCCAACCCTCCCACACACTACACAAAGCTGTTCTTCGTTGGGATTGCATAATAGACTTAAGCCAGCTGGTTCACAAGTGCTATAAACATAGCTCATAAAATCGCTATTTTATTTAGGTGTGTCATGGATACATGGACTTCTGGGCTTCTGCTTAAGAAATTATTTTCTTTTGCCTGTGGTTTCTGTAGTGACAGGTTTGATCTTGTATTTTCATGTTCCTTAACTAATTTGACGTTTGCAGTTGGAATTGCTTTTTATGCTTTGCTGGGTTACTGTGTCAGAGAATGGCACTACCTTGCCTTTGTGTCGAATACTCCAGGAATCTTCTTCCTCCTCCTTTCTTTGTAAGTGGTTCACATGCATTATAATGATAAGAAAAGAGATGCAGTAATTGAGTTACTTTTTCTTGTCATTGTTTGAGTGAGTGGCAAAAATGAGGATGACATTCTTCTTTATGGGTTTGTGAACCAAGCAAGATTAAAATCATATTGTGCAGGAAGAAGGGGTGTTAAATGAAGCAGAAAGCCAGGGTTACCCAAAAGACAAGCCTGTGTTTCTGAATGCTGTTACAGCTGTGGTGGCCAGCACTGCGAAGAGCTGCTGTGTGCCAGCTGTCCAAGAAAACTCGATTATAAATCTGCTTGGGGAAGGGAAGGAAGGCCTGCCAGAGGCTGCGAACTGGAGCATCTGCCAGGAGCACTGCCTCTTGGCAAGGCAGGGCTTCAGCACTTGAGAACTTTTGGAAGTCATCCTAGAGGGATTTTAGAGTTTCTTTCCATGAGATGCATGCAAAGGGAAATAAGTGGGAGCACTGGGAATTACCTTTTTAGCATGTTCTGCTTGTATCTGCTTGCTTTTGAGGTTCCTTGTGCCTGTTCCTAGTGCTGGGTGATCCTGTTTTGAATTCCTACGCTGGCACTATCATAATAAAGATTATAAGCTGCATCACTATGTAAGGAATTAAGTGCTGGGTTTGTCTGGCCTGTATTCTTAGAGAATGTTCTTTTAACATAAAAAGTTACACACCTCATATGTTCGTGATTACGAGTTAAAGCTGTAGAAGAAATAAAAGAATTAGCGTTGTAGGTTGCCTGCACATTAATACAAGGAATGTCTGGCATACAGCACGGATTGAAAAAAGCTCTTCTGATTTAATTTTTTTAGATAGATCTGATCTTGAAAGAAGTTCTGTTAAAGACTACACTGAAAAACCCACCTCTCTTCCTGTAGTCAAAGAATACAAAGCCTGAGGACATCATAAAGAAGTTCTGCTTGATATATTTTCCTCTGTGTTGTTCTGGTTCTGACGAAGTAGAATTATTTCCCCAAATACTAAAAATACTAGGATACTTCGAAGTAATGAAAGTTAAGTTTGGTTGCAGGATGTATATCTCTGTTAAGAGTGCCAGAGAAAATAAATGTTCAGTTCAAAATATTCCATTCCTAATTTTATGGCTCATATAAAACCTGCAACAGGGGGAAAAAAAAAAAGCAGGAATCATGAAGTTCTGATAAGCAAGGATATTCTGATTATATGTGGGAATAAGAGATTTAAAACTTACATCAGCAGCAATAAGCTGGTACTGGAGCCTGACAATTAATTCCCTGGGAAGGTTTCCTCCCTTTTCACTCTAACTCAGAGCCCTTCCCATAATGGGAAGCTTGAAATAAACTTTATGAGAATGAAGTTTTGTCCAGGCTGCTCAGATAATAGAGGTTTGAGATGCTTCCTGGGCCATGGTAGTGTAGCATTGCCTAAGAAGTCAGTTCAGCACAAGCCAAGATTTAGATGTCAACTCTTCTAACATCGAGTGCGTTGTCAAGCATCTCCCAATGATCCATCTGTAAGGTTAACTGTTATCATCAGGCTACTTGGAACTGAATATGCAGAATACTGCAACTAGAATGTTTTCCTCTGAATTTTGTACCGGTACCTTTTTTTCAAGTATCAGTCTGAAAAATGGAAAGACTTACTTTAGCGCTGTGTTCATAGGAATGAACTTCACATTGTTGATTTTCTGTTCTGTCCTGTTAGCACGCTCCCAGAATCATCATAATGGCTATACTCCCAAGGGAAAATGGCAGAAGCTGATGTGCTGCAGTACATTGCCCTTGGTAATGGAAAAGAGAGATTAAATCTAAAATTAAAGCCAAGTGCAATAACTTTGAAACAGGATGAATCAGCAGCTGGTATCCTCAACTTGGTGAAACACCTGGTCCTCTGGTGGTGAACCCTCATTCTGATGTACTTCTGATAGGTAATAAGAGGATGCTGAGGTGCTGTGAGTCAGACAGAAGGAAGCAATCCAAATTTTCATAATTTTCTCTTAATAATTATGTCCTAAGAAATCATAAATTTGTCAGTTGATGGCAGGCAACAGTCACCTGAAATGACGTCTTGTAAGGTTGATGTTTCGTTATTGTTGCTGGTGGCGTTTTATTTTCAGTGTGTTGCTCAGAAGCTGTTTCAAAAGCTAAGAAATAATCTTTACTAAGAAATAATCTGGTGAGAGCATAATATTTATGCAGATTGAAATGAGAAGCTGAAGGAGAAATAACTAAAAGGATATGTGTTTGAACCAGTCTTGGGAAGAAAAGGGCAGCATGGAGAGCAACCATAGAGATCTGGATTAAGAAGAAGCCCAAAATTACATTACATAGATTCAGTGGAGGAAAATTGTGAGCAAAATAAAATGCAAACTGTTGCCAGGGTAAGCCTCGCCCCTTGTGCCTGGCTGGCGAGTGAGGAAGGGGCAGCACCTGCCCAGCTGCCTTGGCAATCGCCCCCCTGGTGGCCAGGAGGAACCCCTCCGATGGCAGGGGGAAGGCACGCTCCCTGTGCCTGAATGGCAGGCAGGAGGGGGGGAAGCACCTGCCCACCTGCCTGGTCAATTGCCCCTCTGATGGCCGGGGCAAGCCCTGCCCCCTGTGCCTGAATGGCGGGTGAGAGGGGAGGCAGCAGCTGCTCAGCTGCCCTGTCAATCATCACCCCTCCAATGGCTGGGGGAGTGAAACCTAAGTGATATATAACAAAAGGTTAACCTCAAGTAAAATTGTAACAAGATGTGCAGGTAAAGCAAGTAAGATAGCAGAGCAAGCGAGATAACGCACGCAAGCAAAAGCAAGCAAGATAGTAAGTTTTAATGGAACTTGCAAACTGCGAAATTGGCTAAAAACTATTTAGACTGAAAAACAAGAGCACAAAAGTAAAAAGTTCAAATGTGAGGAAGACTACAGAAGTCTTCATCAAAAGACCACCCAGGAGACTGACGACCACCACAGAAGGAACTGACGCATGTGCGAAAGCAACAAACTGTTATAAAACCATTACACAGCTTTATGCAAATATGAGTTACGTAATCGTGACATTGCACAGAAGGACTTTTAAAATGTAATTGAAGGCTAAAGAAGATTGAGTGAGTTTTGTGGGGGGGTGACTCCCTCACTCCCAGCGCTGAATAAACAAATACCTGCTCTGTAGCCAAGTTGACTATAAAGTTTTATTTTCTTTCCTAGTTTTGAGCATCAGTTTGGTGAGCCGGCCAGGAGGAACTCTCTGCCCGGCTGCAAGGTCCGCTGGAGCTACCGACTCCCTTGGCGTGCCCCGAGAATTTCTCAGAGGGATTCTGCTCTTCACCAGCTCTCTGCAGGGGTAGACAAGGACCAGCTGAAGGAAATATAAGGTATTTGTTGATTGTTTTGAATTTTGTTTCTGGTCATGGTTAAGTAACTCTCATAAGATGTGTGTGATGACTCATGCAGGGCGCTGTATCACAGGTGAAATTCCTGATGTTGATACATAAGGGGTTATAGTCCCCTAAAAGGAAGTCTAATAACTCTAAGTATTGGCCTAGGTGTGGGAAGAGACAGGATGGAGTTGAGCTGCGGGCTGTGGGACACGCCTGCAGAAGCACATGGCAGCACAAAAGAGCACATGGCAGCACAAAGGACAAAGGAGCACATGGCCTCACAGAGAGGCTTGTCTCAGCTTGTCCTTGGGGGGAGGAGGTGTCACGTGGCAGACCCCTGCAGGAGAGGAGCCTGCCGGAAGCTGACAGGCGGGGGAACGGCGCGTGATCACCCCCTAGAAGGGCATTGAGAGAGCGTGCTTGGTGACGTGGCAACATGGGATAGGTCATTACCATGTAAGGAAATACGGTGCTTTGAAAAATGTATAAAACCAGCTCGTTTCTTTGAATAAGTGACTCAGATGCCCTGCCGGTCTGGGTCCGTGCCTCCATCGTTTACACCTAGGTCTTGGAATTTTGGTTTGATTGTTATATGTGTCATTTTGCATTTTCTATATAAGATTAGTGTTTCTTTTCCATGTGTCTGTTAATAAGATTTCANAAGGAGCACATGGCCTCACAGAGAGGCTTGTCTCAGCTTGTCCTTGGGGGGAGGAGGTGTCACGTGGCAGACCCCTGCAGGAGAGGAGCCTGCCGGAAGCTGACAGGCGGGTGAACGGCGCGTGATCACCCCCTAGAAGGGCATTGAGAGAGCGTGCTTGGTGACGTGGCAACATGGGATAGGTCATTACCATGTAAGGAAATACGGTGCTTTGAAAAATGTATAAAACCAGCTCGTTTCTTTGAATAAGTGACTCAGATTCCCTGCCGGTCTGGGTCCGTGCCTCCATCGTTTACACCTAGGTCTTGGAATTTTGGTTTGATTGTTATATGTGTCATTTTGCATTTTCTATATAAGATTAGTGTTTCTTTTCCATGTGTCTGTTAATAAGATTTCATTTCTTGCCTGTGTGTCTGTTAAAAGGTTTTCGGCCTACGCCACATCGTACTCCATTACCTTGTTTGTTGTGGAGATCAGGACGGTGTAGATTGTGTGGGAGTGGACTGTGTGATCCTTCTGTGTTTATTGCTTGCCAACATCATAAACGCAAATACTGGTGCAGGTTGAAACTAAGATTCCCAATTTGTGGTCGGTGCAGTATCTGCAGAAGAAGAGTAAAGAAAGGAACACAAGTAATAATTTTCGCTGTAAAGTGCGGGCATCTGGATAGCACCAGGAATGGGTAGCAATGACAGTAAGGAGATTGTCAAAAAGAGTCCATTGGGGTGTGTTTTGGCTCACTGGAAGGATTTAGGAGGGATCCCTGGAGGCAATTTAAAGAAAAGTGATTTAATTAATTATTGTAATCAATGGTGGCCACTATATAAATTAGAAAATGAGGAAAAGTGGCCTATAAACAGGACCTTACAATAAAATACTCTATTGCAGTTAATGTTGTTTTTAAGAAGAGAGGGCAAATGGAATGAGGCTATGTACCTGGATATGTTTTTCACTCTGAGAAACAAGCCTGAGTGGCAGAGAGGGTGTGGTATTAATTCACCCCCACAAGATCCCTTAGTTTTGGCCCTAGAAAAGGACAGAGGTAAAAGAAAAATGAGGTGTTGTTCTGCATGTAGTATAGGTCAGAGATGTCTTAAGCTGTGAGATAGATAAGATAGTGAAGCTGATCTTTTAGAAGTACAATCTAATCTCATCAGGAGAGTCCCTGGAGCCCCTCAATTATCACCTAATGGTAGTAGATTAGAAAGTGAGAAAGGAGATGGCTCAGATGACCCAGATGAGGGAATGAGCCCAAGTGACTCCAGTAACAGCTCACACTAGAAGCAAGACTAAAAATGTTTTACCAATTACTGCTCCTTTGAGACAAGGGGTAGGGCCCGTGGGAAATGCCATGAGAGTAAAAGCACCTTTTTCCACTAGTAATTTGAATAGTTGGAGAGAAGAGGTTAAAAATTTCAGGGAACACCCCAGTAAAGTGGCAAAACTATTTGAGTTGATAGTCAAGAACCGGGACCCAGATTGGGGTGATTACCGATTTAATGCTGACAGAATTAACAGAAACTGAAAAAGAATTAGTGATTAAAACAGTTAAAGCACATGTGCAGGGACAAATTGCCAGTGGAGCCCTACAGGGTAATATGGACATGCTGTTCCCTACCACAAATTCTCTGTGGGATCCGAACGATCCAGGTGAATATGCCTCGTTAACCAGATACCGGGAGTTAGTCAAATTTGGTTTAGAGAATGCCATTCCAAAAGCAGTAAATCGGGCATTAATGTATAATGTTAAACAGGGACAGCATGAGTCTCCTACCAACTTTGCAGATAGGCTCCAAGCGGCAATGTGAAAGTTTACAACCCTTGATCCTGCTTCAGAAATGGGGAAGCAGCAGTTGGTCTCCTTGATGCTAGGACAGTCCAGCCCAGACATCATACAGAAAATACAGAAATTAAAAGAGCCAGATAATAGAAATTTAGAAGCATTAATGGGAGAAGCCTGGAGGGTATATAACAATTGAGACAAGAGAAGGAAAAACTCACAGGGGCCATAGTGGCAGCTTTAGAGCAACATCAAAGACAACGTAGTTGGGGACAAGGCAGAGGCAGAGGTAAAAGTGGAAATAGTAGAGGCAGCTCAAATCAGTCCCAACAGAGGTTAGGACCAAATCAGTGTGCTTACAGTAAGAAAGAAGGGTATTGGAAATGCCAGTGCCCAGATTCACCGAACACTACACAGGAAACTGTTGTTGCAGCAATAGAAAACAGCAAGTGACAGGGACTGGCAGATCTTTCCCTAGCGGACCCGCTGGTTAAGATACAGCTAGAGAATGATAAAGAAGTTGAATTCTTAATAGATACAGGGGCCACTTTTTTGTTTTAAATCAAGCTTTAATGCCTAAAAGTGAAAAACATATCCAGGTAATGGGAAGCACAGGCCAACCAGAGAATGCTTTTTTCTTAAAACTGTTAGAATACAAAATTGGGAAAAGGATGGGAATTCATTCATTCATTCCTCTATCTGCCAAATTCGCCTAAATCCCTATTAGGCAGGGATCTCCTTGAAAATTTAGAGGCAACAATTGAGTTTAAAGAGGGAAAAGGAAATTTAAAGTATGTGAAAGCAAATTGATTTTAGCATTAGAATTGGCAACTGATACAGGACCAGCAAACAACAGGAACTATTTGGAGCAAAAAGTGAATGAGGTATACCTAGGAGTATTGAATACCGATGCTCCTGGGAGATCGAAATTGGCTGACCCTATTAAGACTGAATTACAGATAGGAGCCAGGCCAGTGTTTAGGAGACGATATCTCTTGAGGATAGAGGACAGAAAAGGGATCGAACCAATTATTAGCAAATTTTTGACACTAGGATTGTTGAAAGAATGTGAATCCCAATTTAATACTCCTCTACTACCAGTGAAAAAACCTAATGGAACTTACAGATTGGCGCAAGATTTGTGAGCAGTCAATGGGATTGCTAAAAGTATCCACCCAGTGGTTGCAAATCCCTACACTTTGCTAACTAAACTCCAAGATGATCTCATTTGGTTCTCGGTGATAGGTCTCAAAGATCTTCTTGCAGAAGAAAGTCAAAACATATTTGCTTTTGAATTTCCTAGCACAGGCAGGAAAAACCGACTTACCTGGACAGTGTTACCTCAGGGGTTCAAAAACAGTCCCACAATTTTTGGGAATCAATTGGCCAAAGAATTGGAACAATGGCAGTCTCTGCCTGGGGAGGGAATACTCCTGCAATATGTAGATGATCTACTAATTACTACAAAAATTATCGAAGAGTGCCTTGTATGGACAATAAGTCTGTTGAATTTTCTTGGACTAAATAGTTACCGAGTGTCTCAACAGAAAGCTCAACTGGTGCAACAACAGGTGATGTATCTCAGATATGAAGTCTCTGGAGGACAACAATCCCTACGAACTGCACAAAAGGTTCCCCGTTGGATGACACCTGTGTGGAAGAGATCCTTCTCTTCCTTTGTCCAAAATCTGATGGCAAAGGATTGAATAACTCACAAGTGGGGCCTGGAATGAAAATGGTTCTGTTCAAATTAGGCAAAGAATGCAATAAGAAAAAATGGGCATCCTTTTTATGTATGAAAAAAGTAGGGAAAAAAAGATTGGAAAAAGAGCAGTTTTATTTGGTGCCACCTCTCATTTTTTATGGATAAAATCCTATAGAGAGCAATCAGAACAGAAGTGGGAAAGCCAGGAGCCTTTGATTTCCACAGTGGACTTAATTTCCATTTTCTCCTCTGTTTCAGGACAGGAAAACCCACTTCTATGAAGTTAACAAAACCTTGAAAATAGACTTTGCAAAAGGAACATTTTTTTCCTACTAGTACTAGAGACGAGCATAGTCACCTTGTCATCAAGAAAGTAAAGGTTACCTATTTTTCTCCAAGATCATCAAGTGCTTTTGATCAGCGTTTGTGTGCATGTATTAGCCTCGTTCTTGTCTTCCTTGGAGAACTTTCACAATACTCACACAGAATTGAGGAACATAGAAAGACCTGTCACAATTTTGAAGAAGGCCATATAAACTGCTACACTTACTTTGCCAACAGCCCCAGTAACATCATCTGCAAATACTGACTACATGCAGTTCTGGTTGATACAAACCCCCATTACCTAAGAAAGGAATAACTCGGCAAGCAGTTGGCAAAGATAAACAACTTAGCATTACTGTGGCTGATTACATGTTCTGACTTTTTTTGCCTTCAGCAATGGATGCTATAGTTCCCAGGCCAGCAGGCCACTCGTGTCGACAGCTGAAAGGGACTTTGCATGGCCATCCTCCCTTTGGCCTCCCAACGCTGCTTTTGGCCCCAAGCACACCCCACCCTGTGGCATGAGGGTGGCACAGGGCTTGCCGTCAGGTGATTGAGTGGGGCTGGGCTTTATAGCAAGTGTATGCTGGGGCTCGGGTTCCTGGCTGAGATGAAGCGCACCTTTGGCCTTTAAGCAGTGCAAGAGCGGAGATGGCCTCGAGAAGAGACTTTCAGATTCCGCCGTCATTTGGAGGACAGGAGTTTACTGCGGAGCTTGCTCCCTCCCACCTTCCCCCCCACGCCTCCACTCTGGATCTCCTCCCGTGATGGCAGTGACTGTAAGAAAGGGGCACCCCCTCAGTGGGACATTTCTGAGTCAGCTCTAGACAGAAGTGTCAGAGGCAAACTGTCTGGCAGGGGGCTTTGGGCCTCAAAGCTGCCAAAGCCAGGCTTTGCAGGGAGCTGGGTGGTGGCATGGCCCTGGCTGTTTCCCAGAGAGGGCTGGCCTTGCAGAGGGGCTCAGTCTCACCAGGCACAGGGAGCTGCAGCATGTGGGGAATGAATCCCTGCCAGCCTTCTGCCCCAGAATGGCAGCAGGGAGCAGCCGTGCTCCAGGCCGTGACTGTAACCTGCACACTTGAGGATTCGGACCTGAGGACTCAGACCAGGTGTTACACACCATGGCTGTGGCAGGGATAGAGTCAGGTGTGGCCACAGAAGTGGCTATGGCACTGTCTGCACACTGTCCCTGCTGCTTCTCCTCCAGCCACCGGCTTGGCAGCAGCTGCCAGCTACCCGCTCCTGCGGCCAAGGGACCACTGGGACACTGCGGGGGCTTGTGGCACCCAGGGGCATTGTGACTGAGCAGGGCCGCATGGAACCCATGGTGTGTTGTGACCCTGTGGCACCCAGGAGACTCTTTGTGATGCTGTGGAACTTCACAGAACCCTGGCTCCACTGTGACCTCACAGAACCTCAGGGAACCCTGGAGACTGTGGGGACACTACGGAACCTGATGGAACCCTAGGGACCACTGTGACGCTATGGAACCTGGTGGAACCAAGGGGCCATAGTGACGCTGTGGGGCCTTTTGGAAGCCAGGAGACCCTGGTGGGAACCCACGTGATCATTAATCCTGGCAGGAACCTGTTCCAGGTGGGCTCCTCTCTCCCAGCTTGCACAGGTCCTGCCAGGATCCTGCTCCAGCACTGGCTTGCCACGGGCTCGCAGCTTCCTTTGGGGATGGCTCTGCTCCAGGATGGCATCCTGCAGAGAATGGAGGTGGATTTTGTGCTCCCTCGTAGCATGCAGGTGGACAGTAAAGGCTGAGCCAGCCCCCACCCAGTCCGTGTCTGGGTGTGTCATTGGGGCAGGAGAAATTTGGGAGCAGCCCCCGCAGCCCCAGCCCTGCTCCTCATCCTGGCTGGGCATGCAGCTGCTGGGATATGGGTGTGTCCTGATACCCCTGCCCAACCCTACACCCATGGACAAGATGTGGGGTCCTTTGAAGCCTTTTTAGGGGTGAATCAGGCTCATTCAGGGAGGGCAAAGGGACAATTTGGGGGCTTTCTGGGGCGTTCCTGTGTCCCCCTGTCATGGTTTGACACTGGCCCAACACCAGGCACCCACAAGAGTCGCTCACTCACCCTCTTCTGTTACAGCTGGGCAGAAGAGGGAAAAGTAAAAAAAAAATTAATTAAGACTTCATGAGGGAGATAAGGACAGGAGGAATACTTCAAGGGCAAAACAGTATCAACTTAAAGCTGCAAACTGAATTTATTACTAACAGAATCAGAGGAGGATAATGAGAAGTAAAATAAGCCCTTAAAACACCTTTCCCCCCAGCCCCTCCCTCCTTCCCACTGACAGCACAGGGAGACAGGGTGTGGGGGTTGTGGTCAGTTCATCACCAAGATTTTCTTCCACTGCTCTGGGAGTGGAGTACTTCCCCTGTGAAGTCATGGGGTCCCTCCCACCGGAGACAGTTCTCCGTGAACTTCTCTGGTGTGCGTCCACTCTCATGAGCAGCAGCCATACCGCACCTGCTGCAACATGAACTCCCCCCACGGGCAGACAGACCTCCCAAAACTGCTGCGACATAGGTCTCTCTTTCCACGGTGTGCAGTCCTCCAAGGACAGGCTGCTCCAGCCTGGAAGCAGAGGCCCCCTCTCTCCTCCGGGTCTTCCACTGTACCACAGCCTTCTCCAGGCATCCACCCACTCTGGCGTGGGCACCTCCCCATGGGCCGCGGGTAGATCTCTGCATTCCCCATGGATCCATGGGCTGCAGGGGGACAACCTAGTTCACCATGGTCTTCACCACGGCCTGTAGAGGAATCTCGGCTCTGGCACCTGGAGCACCTTCTTCCCCTCCTTCTCCACTGACCTTGCTGTCACCATGTTGTTTTCCCTTAACATGTTCTCACCTCCTCCTCTTCTCTGACTAGGAGCAAAACCTGTGACTTTGTTTTGATTTTCTTCTTAAATATGTCTTCACAGAAGTGTTACCAGCCTCTCTGATTGGCTCAGTTTTGGCCAGCAGCATGTCCATCTTCAGAGCCATCAGCCATTGGCTTTGCCAGACGTGGCTGGAAGCTTCCAGCAGCTTCTCACGGGAGCCATCTTTGTGGCCCCCCTGCTACCTAAAACCAGGCCATGCCAAACCAATACACTCCCCCACCCCAAATCTCCCCCTCCTTTTGGCACTCCCTTCCCCACCCCTGCTGGTCCCTCCTGTGCTCCCCAAAACCCCCACGGAAGGGGAGGGACCCCCAATATCCACCGTGCCTTCTCCTTAATAATGCACGGGAGTTGGCAATCCAGGCATGAAATGGAGTTGATTTCATCACTTTGCAAACACAAATTTGGGCCTGGCTGTGTGCTGTCCTGGTCAATGTGACATGTGACCGCTGCTAATGGACTGCTGGGAAATAACACAAAACCGAACTGTGGTACTTGGAGGAGCAGACCTGGAATCAGCAGATCTTCCTCAGGTCAGAGTGCTGCCATGATGAATTTTTTGCCTGTTCTTTTATACACCCTTTTCTGTATTCTCAGTGCTCTTGGCATGCATACTTGTAACTCCTTAAGTCTGATAACTTAGCACAGTCCTGGTGTTCTGTTAGGCCAGAAGACCAAACATCCTGAAGGCCTCACATTTGGAGGCCGGAAAGCCCTACGCTATCTTGGGGAACCAAGGTCCCTTCTAGAACACATCCTGTAGTTGAGTCTAGGCCTATCCAGGGGGGAATACCTCAGGATGGGGGGATATCACGCTATTCATTCAAGTCTCTCATTGGAGCATCTTAGATATTCTAATTTGTAAAGTCTATAAAATGGTGCACATGAGCTATCGTGTGTGTGCATTTCAGCGCATTCCACCTTGGCAAAGCATTGCACCATAAGGATCTTTATTAAATACTGAGGTAAAAATCCCTTTTTCCCTTAACCGTGTCTGGCTCTTGATTTTAAGACCACAGGATAAGGCGTCAAGAGGACATTGTAACTGACCCATTGACGGAGATTTGATTTGCCACTTTATGCACAGCAGACATCAGCTTTAAAAATTACCAGATTATGCATATAATGTCTGCTCAGGAAGAAGCCCCTTTCTCCCTGCCTCTCTTCTCCCTCTGCTCCTGCCTACGGTCTGTGCAGTGCCTTTGTTTCCCACAGCTTCCTTTTCAATCCTCTGTGCTAACGTGGCTCAGGATTCCTTGTGGTTGTGAGAGCCAGAGCTTCATCATTCAGAGCGTCCAAACAAGGGACAGAAAAATACATTTGCTATCAGAGGTTTAAAATAGACTCCACGAAAGGCAGGGACTCATAGGATGATAACTGCCAGCTTGGTGTATTTGTTCTGGGTTGTGAGGGTGATGCCATTTTGGTTTTTATCTTTTTTTCTTTTATATATTCTCCGTATTCTTTACATGTATATTTGTAGCTTTGTAGCTTCTTATTGTAGCTTAGCTTCAGCATTTTCTTAGGCAGGAAGACAAAACAAATTCCAGGACCCCTATGCTATCTTGGTTCTCCCTGGCTACCAAGGTTCAAAACAGCTCTTTGAGACACATTTTCATAAACAAAGTACAGTTAGTACCAAGTGGGTGGGGACTCCAGAAAAGAGTTGAACCAGAAGGGATAAATACCTCATCACCTGTGCTCCTAATTGGTGCTTTTTTGTCAATTATGCTAATTTACCTGACGTATAAAAAGTGTATGCACCCCAGTAGGGGGTGGGCTTTTACTGACATTTTTCCATAACTGCTCCTGGAGGCCTCCAGTAAAGATCCACTTCTATATTACCTCCCATACTAATATTATCTGGAAAGTGTGTCGTTTCTTTTCTAGGCTGAAAAAGGCATCAAGGGCACCTCGGGACACCCCAAGGAGCAGGAGTTGATTGAAGTTGCTGAATAAATCCTCCAGTGGCACAGCACTTGCCTGCTAACCCTGTATCCATACACTGCCTGCTTTCAGGTATAGACAGGGAATGAATCACAAGGAGCAGTCAGCAGAGACCTGCCAGCTCCAGCTCCAGCTGCTCTAGGTCACCAACTCCTGTGCCTTTGATGGATCTATGCTGAGGAGCTGAAGAATCAGATGTAAAGTGTGATTAGATTAACTCTGCTCTCCCTGCAAACCTCCAGCTCTCCATGGGAGACTTCCATCTCCCAGAGGTTCCAGTTTAACCAAATAGTAGTTGAGAAAGAAGGAACAAGCCCCGAAAGTGAATGCAACTGCTGGAAAGTAGCATGCCAGGAATTCTGCATGATGGATGTTTAGGAAAGCCCGTGCACAAATCATCATTTTTGTACAAACTCGTGTGCAGTCTCTCAAGTGCTTGCAATAGGTGCTGAAACCCAATCATCATGCAAAAAACCAAACCCCGATGCACCCTTTGGCATCCAGAAGACCACACTCAGTGCGGCAGGGATATTCCAGTGTGAACAATCGCTGGGGTGGCCCCTCATACAAAGCAAACCATGTCAGCTGAGGGCATGGGGTTTGAAAGGGCCGGCACAGCCCCTTACCAAGTGGGAGAACCAGGGAGGCACTTCTGGCAAAGGACTGTGGAAAGTCCACATCATCTATAAATGTGGGTATGAGGTGTCCCATTTAGACAGGTTTTGTAGGAAAAGTGAGAAGGCGTTTTGTGGAGAAGGGATCTCAGCAAACAGACATTACTCTAAGCTTTCTCCTGTCATCTGCTCTCCTGCCAGGTTCGGTGCTCTCAGAGCCAGAAATCCTGCCTTGGGGAATTCCCGGCTCTGCTCTGCTGAGAAAAGAGAAAGGGGGAAAAGAGAAAAGGAGGGGAGACAGAGAAGGAGACGGAAAAGGGGGAGACAGAGAAGGAGACGGAAAAGGAGGAGACAGAGAACGAGACAGAAGGGGAAGGGGGGAAGGGTAAGGGGAGAAGGGAGGAAGGGAAGAAAGGATGGAAGGAGGGAGGCAGGCAGGCAGGAAGG
>VZTF01009725.1:2477-42827 GCA_013397755.1 Cnemophilus loriae | reverse complement strand
TCCAAGGAGAATATGGGCTAAAAATATCGGTAAGCCAGTCAGCAGAAAGGACCTGCAAGATACTGAGGGCTGCTAAAGATGAATCATTGTTTCAAAATATATTTAGATTTTAGGCTAGGTAGCTCTCAAGAATATCTATAGCAAAAAAGCATTGCAAATAGGTAAGGTTTTGCTCACACAGTTTAGTAAGTTCTGAAAATAATATAATAGAAATTATGCATTCTTTCTTTCCTTGTATTCCCATTTTTCTAAAGAGTTTGGAATATTGAACAGAACAACAGACATGCAGCTAGCATTGTTCCTCCTTACTATGCATAAATACAATTTTTAGCCTTGCTGCTGTACTTGACAGACCTTCAGGCAATTGAGATGTGCATGTGGGTGAGAGGCCACAGAAGAAGCAAATGACATAGCTTTAGTGGGCCATCAATAAATACACAACATCAAATATTCACAAAATAATATTTAGAACTGCTTCAATTTGCAGTGGCTCTTCTAATCCCTGCATATCTGCCTCTAAAAGAAATTTTCAGAAGATCCCATAAAACTTCCAGATGTTGAAATCATATCTGGAACACATCTTTCCTATTCACATAGTGTAATGAAGGACAGAGAATTACATAAAATTAACAATAAATGAAAATACATTAACATTTAAAGCATTTCCAGCAAAAAGTAAAACATTTTGCCATCATCCCTGGTTTTCTCTTACTATTAGCCATGTCACTTTATGGATCTAAGATACTTATAACTTCTATATAACACATATACTTGTAATGCAAAGAATTTTCTCTAATTTTCAGCTACATTGACATGCACAGATTTTACAGAATTTTAGTTAGTCTTACAAAAGCCATATCTTCACATTGCTTCACTCCTACAGAAATAATTTTTAGATCCATTAAGAAAGAGTCAAAAATGGTTCATTTTTATTAAGTAGATGAACTCAAATTTAGTCCCATGAAAAGTAGTGGAGTGAGAGAACCCAAGGTTTGCTAATTGGGTTAAGTCAATTCAGTCGTCCTTTTATGTGATGGTACATATTATTAGAAACGTTTTAGAATGGTACAATTTTTCTAGCACAAAGTAGAGAAGACAAATGGATGACTTTAGCAGTGAGCCTGAAAGATGATTACCACAATTCAGAAATTAGAGATATAAATCATCTAAGAAAAATGGTCTCTTAATCTGGAGAAAGCATGGCTTGTTCATGTAAAACGTATCTATTATAACCAAGCCAGGTACAAAAGTTGTAAAAATAACTCTTACTGACTTCAATAGGCTTTAGATCCGATTTCATGATCTTAAGATATGATTTTAGTGATTCTGTATCATATATTAAACGTTTCAGTCACAAAATCCAATCTGCAAGTAGCTTTCATCTGGTAATACTAGACAGAATCTTGAAAATGGAATAAAATAATAGTCTAGTATTGTGATGTGCTGAGTCAACCCCTGAGAAAGTCTTTAAGAACCACTTTATTTGAAATAGTAACTTGACTTTATATGGCTCCTTTCTATGGAACTGCATTGGTTTTGCACAGCCTGGTTTTTGGTAGTGGGGGGCCACAGAGGTGGCTTCTGTGGAAAGCTGCTGGAAGCTTCCACCATGACCGGCAGAGCCAATCCCTGATGGCTCTGAAGATGGACATGCTGCTGGCCAAAGCTGGGCCAGTGAGAGAGGTTCGCAGTGCCTCTGTGATGACATATTTAAGAAGAAAATCAAAGCGAAGTAGACACACTTTTTCTTCTAGTCAGGGAAGAGGAGGAGGTGAGAACATGTGAGGGAAACAACACGGAGACACCAAGGCCAGTGGAGAAGGAGGGGGAGGAGGTGCTCCAGGTGCTGGAGCTGAGATTCCTCTGCAGGCCGTAGTGAGACCGTGGTGAAGCAGCTGTGCCCCTGCAGCCCGTGGGGATCCACCGGGATGCAGAGATCCACCCACAGCCCATGGGGATCCACCGGGATGCAGAGATCCACCCACAGCCCGTGGGGATCCACGGGGGATGCAGAGATCCACCCACAGCCCGTGGGGATCCACGGGGGATGCAGAGATCCACCCACAGCCCGTGGGGATCCACAGGGATGCAGAGATCCACCTGCAGCCTGTGGGGATCCACGGGTGATGCAGAGATCCACCCACAGCCCGTGGGGGAGGTGCCCACAGGAGATGGTGGATGCCTGGAGGAGGCTGTGATCCAGTAATACTCTTCTCTTTACTTTGTATTTTCTTCAGAATTGACCAAGAAGATGAACCCTGCAGGAGTCCTTTTAATGCATTGAGACCCATGTATAGAAGTTAGCAGACAGAATTTCTCATCATCTGGATGGAGATTTAAAAAATATATGTCCATCCATAATTTTGTTGAAGAAAAACCTGATCAGGTTTGAATGTTTGAAGGACAAATGACTGTATTGATTCAGTCATACTACTTAAGAACAGTGTCCCTGAAAATAAATGCCACTTCTTTTTTATTTAAAAAGAATGCACATTTGTGTCTAGTCAATTCCACAGAAGAATTTTCTACATGATGTAAGTAATTATTGATTTTTTTATGACTATCTTTCACCCCAAACTGCAGTGAATGTTATAACCACACTTGGATATTCAATCTCTTTAAAATGTCACTGTAACAAGTGGCTTATAAAACATTTAATTGTAGACAATATAATTTTTCAATGCTGCTATTTGTTAGGTTACATTTTTAATATATTTTTTGAACTGTCATGATTTGTAAACCTCTAAGAAAACTTCAGCGAACTCACTTTAAATATTTCTAGCTCGGGCCATCCTGTGACTAGTCTGACAGTTTCATTAGAACACGTCATGGGAGTTGTAAAGAAAAAGATATTAAAACCTTGTTTCTGTAGGCCAAGTAATCCCCAGGGACAAAATAGAACCATAGCTGTCTGAAATTTCACTTTATGACACCGAAAAGAGTAGGAAAATACTATTCTGTACTAGTCTTAATCTTTTATGGGTGAGGGGAACAGAGCAATTTTGCTCTTTAATGTGAGGCTTTTTTCTGTAATGATTGGGCCTGGAATCAGCATGACAATCAACCTGTGCAAGATCTTAAGAATACTTTCATACCTTAAGTTGAAGAAATTTTAAACACCAATTACACTGTGCAAGAGATTCTGAAGAATTCTGAATATTTTGGGTTTTTTTTTCCAGATACTAAATGTGCAAGACTGAAGACTACGATCTGCCATGCAAAATGATGTGTCTTTTCTAACAAATGTGTTTTATTAAGCTCTTGAATTTTAAAGCCAAAATTGCTCATGGTTTGATTGATTTATTTTTGTTGCCTTGTGTTTGACTTCCTCCTTTCCTTTCTGATCACTTGTGAGAAAGTGAAAATAAAACCTCCACTATTTTTACGAAACCAGAAAACTTTGTTTACTTAGAGTAATAGCAAATCAAATGTAGAGTCAAACAGTCATTCAGGCTAATATGTACAACCAGTTAAAACCTGACTTCTCCCCTCCAAGCTATTTTTGTACTTCAGTCTCCAAATTACTTCCCATTTTGTATTATTCAGAGATGATCACCAAATTTTAGCATACATTTTTCAACTTCTATTTTCCTACTTATGGTTACCAGCTAAGGTTTTGTGGTTAACACTGTAATTAGTATTAGAATTACTTTTGTGCATTATTAGAAATTGTATGAGTGGCAAATGTTAATATGAAGTGTACATGCAAGGTAATGCTCAATATTATTCAACATTATTATATCATAACTTTTATGACACTCTGTAGAGCACAGTAGGCATTCACACACATAGATTTCTCGTGTGGTCAGAAGGGGTTTTGTGTTTAGGTAGTTTCATATTTGATAGAAGACTCAATTTCAGAGGAATTAATCAAATTACTTCTGAAACTGATATTTTCTCTAATATTCTAACACTGATACTGCATCTTCTCAGGCCTTCACTGGAATATGTAATTTTTTGTATCTCTTATTTTTCCATGCTTCTCCTTTGCTGTTTCCTTGCTATTAAATTACTGCTTCCCTCTGATCACACAGTGCTCCGAGACAGATAAAACAAAATCATAAATCCAAGATATCAAATTCTTCTTTGCTAGTCTATCTTGAGACAAGTTGATTAAGCCATTTATGTCTTCTTTGTTTCAAGCATGAAATTCTATTGTAGAATTAGCTTCCAAAGGAATTCATTCTCTTATGCAGATTTTTTTAAATATCTTAAACTTCTGTAAATTGTGTGATTTAAACTTAAAAGCCTAAATAAAGTTTACACATTTAAAATTAATTTTTCTGTTGATATCATATCACTCTCAACTTGCCTAATTCTGATTTAAAAAATTGTAGCTATTCACAATAAGCGTGGCAAAAAAAAAAAATTAAAGTTTTAATCAGTCACATGAAAGATGTAATCAAGAGGTTTTCTGAATATTCAACACTGCTAATATCAGGACATTTATCAATTTATGTATATTTTACCACTAGTTCTTAGAAACAATGAACTGAGGATATGAATTATCCATTTAACATGAAAAATTTTAAAGGTGAAATAATCATATTAGTTCAGGTGGACATAAAATTATGACAGATGCAGAAGAATGCTTGTTGCGTGCCAAGTTCTCAGTTCACACCAATATTTTTTAATGACATTTAGAAACAAATTGCGTTCAAGGGAATTAATTGGCCCAAGCAGGAGTGAGAGTGGAAGTGAAAGCAAGAGAATGAAACTCAAATAGAGAAGGAAAAATTGCCCATACTTAGTCACACTTTTTACAGGGAAAGTTTTTGACACAAAAGTGTCTTTCTGAATAGTAACTGTAAAATAATCACTTCATGCTTTTTATCAGGAAAAAAAATGAAACATTCTCTCATTTAAATAGTTTCTACCTTCTAGAGGAGGAAACTGGGGTTTTACACTGAATGAAGTCAGGTCCACCTGGTCAATCCATATAAAATTTGGTATAAAACAATATATTTTTTCACAGAATGTTACAATCGTTCAGTATGCTCTTCTCTGATACTTGATATACTCTCGTACATCATCAATTCTAGATAAGTGTTCTGCCTTTTCATTTAATGACTGTAATGTAAAAGTGTTGAGTAAAAAGATAATGTGATTATGCACCTTTGTTGAAATTATTCAAAACACAAAAAATCCCCAAACCTACAGAATAAACAAATGAATAATATTCAGAAACTATTTTTGTTTCATAATGCTTAAAACAAAAATTTTCTGCTCAGACCCAAACTGGTCATGTATTTATTTTTTTCATATTTTCCCATTGTTAATGGTCATTGTCATCCTTTACATATAATAGTTCACAGAATTTCAAGAAGAAAAGCGTCCATCACTTCTAAACATTAGGAGATTTTACTTCATTTGTTCAAGGCTGTGTGGATAGTGTTTTAAAGCCTCTAAATGATAAAGAAAGGTATAATGAATTATTTTCTTGCTAAAGACAGTGAAGTTTTTGTTTCATTTCAAAAAGAATGGTAATTGATTGCTTTTTAGCTGGAAGGTGAGGACACTTGTGATTTTGAAAATGTTTCAGCTAACTCTAAGTAACCATTGTAAGTGTTTTCAGCCGTGCTTTTTCATTTTTAAATCAAGTTGGAAAATTCCACTTCTGTTTAATGTAATTCCATATTTCTTTCTTTGGATGAGTTTAGGTTTTTCCTACTGATTCAGATTTAAAGATAATCCAGACTTTTGATGGAGGTGATTTTGGAGTTTTGATGCTGAGCAGGTCTTCAGCCATGAAGTGCAATAAAACAATCATAATAGGAAAAGAAATAATTTATGCCTTATATCAGTAGTAAATCAGTAAGATACACTTTTTCTGATCCTTAAACATAGGGTTTAAGTGAAAAAGCTTTATCTCTCTGAAGAATTTAAAGTTAGGTGTAGCAGAAGGTAGAGTCATACTTGGGGAAACAGCTTTGCTGTAAGACACTTGAGACATATTATTCATATCTGTAAGGTTAAGAGAAAAAAAAGGAAGCTGTTTTTAATCAGCTGATCACTGTATAAACTAACATGTTTAAAACAGCATAACAGAAGTCCAGTAGTCACTAATGCATTTAATCTGTCATGATAGTTGGGATCTCCATAAGAAAGGTCACTTTTTCCATCTCTTTTTAGCACTATTTGGATAGACAAAAATGAGAGGCAAAGGAAGAATATGCAGTTCTTTCCCACTGTCTTTCATTCAGATATAGCTGCTGCCATCAGCTGCAGCTCCTAAACTTTTTCCTGCTGGATAAAATCAGGCAAATTTTTGAATTCTGAGCAATTTCCAACCCAATGATGAGAAGAGCGTCTGTACCAATTACCAGTTATGCAAATGCAGAATTACTTTGCACTGTTATTGCAGATGAGCAGAGACATTAGCCTTAGTGAAACAGGAAAATTACAATCACAAAAGAAACACGATTTAAAACATCAGCATGAAAGTAAAGCAAATGGTTCCATGAGGTATTAGAGAGCTGCTCTTGAATTCACTAATGCTTGCTACCTGTCCATCAGTTCAGAGTTCACTGGGTTTTCTTAGGGCGAACAGGGCAACCTGTATCTAGGAAATCCCCTAAAGGGACGTCAGAGGCCAGTCACAGCTTTCACCTCTGTTTTATGGAGGTTACTTGGGAACCTGAGAGGCTGAGGCAAACTACAGATGGGACGTAAAAAGCTGTGTGGAAAGGTAAATGTAGTTGGTGATAGAAGCGCGCTCTCTGATGTTCAGTATCGCATCACCTCTCCAGAGCAACCGGAGAAGTCTTCTGTGATACAAAATACTGAATGACACAGAGCACGTCCTTGTACTCAGAGACTCTTGAGGACTGTCAGCTAGTCTGTGCTGACACCCTCTCCCTTGAGAAGGAGAACACTGCCACCACTGCTGTCATTGCCAAGAAATCAGTGGAATACCACCAGATTAAAAATGGGTATTTCTCAGAATATCTATTGCTGAACAAGAACATTTGGTCAGCATTGTATGAATTTTCCGCCACCTATGTCCTCTAGTCACTTCTAAGCACATATTCAGCAAAACCTCTAGCCAGTTCTTACGTTCAGTTGCCTTTGGATCCCAAACCAGAAACCACAGTAACATGCACACAGGAGGCACCTATACAAGGATCATACTTCCTCGTTCCAGTCTATGACTTCCTAGTTGTAGGAGGGGCAGGTACCGATCTCTTCACTCTATTGACCTGTGACAGGATCCAAGCGAATGGGCTGAAGTTGACTCAGGGGAGGTTTTGGTTGGATATCAGGAAAAGCTTCTTCCCCCAGAGGGTGTTTGGGCACTGGCACAGGCTCCCCAGGGCAGTGCTCATAGCATCCAGCCTGTCCAAGAAGCATTTGTACAATACTCTCAGGCACACAGTCCTGTGCAGGGTCACAGCTGGACTCAATGATCCTTCTGGGTCTCTTCCAACTCAGCTGGTGGGAATCAGGTGATTCCATATTATTCTTTCTCTGTTACACATACCATTTTCTCTTTTTGATAATGCCTATTTCTAAGACCAAGCATGTCTGATGACCTGCACAAAATCAAGCACCCGTTTCAAGAGTAGCAGATATTAAACCTCTTTAAATAAGAATTTTCTCACAATCCACTCTAAATTTAGTAACAATTTCTAACTGCAAATGAGATTTGGAAACATGAGATTGAATTATCAGTCACTGGATAAGCACCTTATACTTACAATGCTGCCAAGCATAGAATAAGGAGCAAGGGTCTGACCCCTACATAAAATTTGAAAACTACAGTCAAATTACTTCACATCGACTCTCAAACTAAACTTACAGTAAGACCTAACATTTTAAAAGACTGAATGTGAATAGGAAAAAGAGAGGAAACATAGTAAAATTCAATAAACTTCACATGCTTTTTTCCTAATGGAGGAATAATTCTGGTTTATAAAGTCTGCTGTGAAAGGAGAAAAACTACACAGCCAAGCACATTCTTAAATAGCTCCCAAAAGCTTTGGCTTTCTCTTATGAGAATTACTCAGCAAGAACAGTAAATTTTCAAAGAGCTTTCATGCTATTTTTGATGTCTTAAAAAGTATAATAGGCACTTAATCTTCAGAATGCTCTTTGTTCACAAATTACTTTATAATAAATTGAAATAGAAGTTACAAGAAGCTCGTATCTCCCCAAGACAGAGTTTATGCCTTCACAAACTGTCTAATAAAAGGATGTTTCCCAAATTCTTAGATTATCTTTTACAGGAGCTATACAAATTGACTTTCAGGGGAAATAAATCCCACCTCATGCATTCTATACCTATCAACTTTTTTGATGTTATAGGTCCAGCAACGAAGCCCAGACTGAAATCTTTCACTTCACAAAGAGATGAAAACCTCTATCTCTAAAGAGCTGATTTACCAACGTGATGAATGTAACAAAGGTTAAGCCTTTTCTGTATGGTGTGAGAGCTCTAAAACCATGTGGAAAATCTAATTCAGTAATATCAATGTCCCCACTGACAACTTCTTTTCAGAGAGCAGTTAAAATTATTTTAAATTTCAAATGTTAATGACTAGACGTCTACTTCCTTATGAAATTAGCCTTGCATGTACCTGTATATAATTTTAATTTGTACTTATAGAAAATTAAATAAGTGTATCCAGTAGGTTTTAAATTATAACTGCATAGTCATAACTTCAAATATTAGCTCACTGTTTTTGGGGACAAGAGTAGTGGGAGTTAATATTTTCTGACTCTGCATTGTGATTTTATTATATTTGTATCATTTAGCCTCTTCTTATAAATAGACTCAAAGAATTGAAGGATAGCCTTTTTTTCCCTTTGTTGCAGCAGATACAGTCTAGAAACATGCTTAATTTGGAGTACAAATGCATGATGTGATATGATAAGTTTTGTTAAATATTTAATTAATAATGAATTGCTAAATTGATGTTTTTGTGAGTTTGAGAACAGGATACAGAGATAATATTTAATGGTAAGTAAATAAATAAATAAAAAGAAATCAGAAGTCTTTATACTAAGATAAATTCCTCCCATCATTGTAGTACACGGCTAGTCTACAAAGCACATTAATATGTAAGCAATTTATAGATAATTCACCAGAGGACATGATCAGTTACTTGTTTGAGAATTTTTCAAAGGTTATTTGAGAGAGAAATGGATAAATAAAGAAAATCTGAAAGAAATAGAAAGGAAAGAAGGCCAGTGGCCTATAGTGTTGCTGAAATGAATAAGCCCGAATTTAACTGTTGACACACAGCACGCTATGTGTCCAGCATCTTTGGGGATAGGTTAAACTCAATCTGTCTCTGTAGCGCATGATTTTATAGGAATATAAGACATACAAAAATTAAAACACACCATATCTGTGCAACAGTAGACAAAGGATACCAAATTCTTCTGCATGACAAGTACTGAATTCTGGACCGCGTTAATGCATTGTTTTTTCTTATTCTCATGGAAATCAGTCAGACCTCAGTGAATCTTCTGTCCCTGTAAATGCTCCTCTGAGTTATCAGTTTGAATGGGCAGTGGATCCCCCCTGAAGTTCAAATAAAACAGAAAAACTCCCCAAAGTAAACCTATTGTTATATCTGGGGCTTCAATCATCCTTACTCAGCAATGATATTTTGAGGAGACTGTATCACCATACCTGAAACATTCTATACACCTCTGCATTAGTTTCTAGAAGATTTCATGTAGACGTCAAACAATACACAAAGGAATGAGGGATTAAATACCCGGCCTTTTAGAATGGCAGTTGCCCATCATAATCTCTGGGTGCATTTTTTTCGCAAAATGTTGTCCAAGCACAGCCTTGAAGCCTAAAAAGAGAGTAGAATATTTAACGGCTCTAATCTACTCTGTACGCCTAAAAGGAAGGCTAAATATTTTAATGTAGCATTTCTTCTCTAAGAAATTGATGAGACTTACAGCATGTGAGTGTCTAAAACATTTGTTTAGAATCTAACTTATGTGTCCCATGCAAGCTGTATTGTTTGCAGTCTGTTAAGAGTAAGGCATATCACCTCTCTTGACAAGAAAAAAGGAAAGATAAGCTTTTTTGCTTTTTCAATCAAAGATAAATTCAGATGGGAAGTTTTAGAAGAATCATCAACGAGTTTTTGATTAAGGATTAAACAATTAAATATTACCTTCTACTATTTTTTTCCTCTCTCTTTCACTCCATTTATAGTTGTTGGCTACACTCAGAAGTAGTGAGTATAAAAGTGGAACGCTAAGATCTTGGACTGTCTCCTGAAATGATCAGCTGTTGTCTTGGTGGATTTTTGATGTTGACATGTCCTCTATAAATTGGATACAGGCCTTCAACTTTCTTCAAATTTGTGCCAAGCAGTTAAGATGGTAACAAAGATGCTACTGAGATGATAATGAATTTCTGTCAGTACATCATGTGTCATACTCAAATCTATGCTTGGCTGTTTCTGCTCTCTTGAGCTGCATATCCACTTGATGATCAGAGAAAAATGTTTCCTTTCATTTATTTATGCCTTTATTAAATAATTCAATGAAAATGACACTTTGTTTTTGTCTAGCCAATAAATCCATGTATTATAAAAAAGGAGAATCAACCTGTGTTTATTCTCAAATAGATGGGAGCCTGTGAAGTATTTTACATATTTAGACTCCCAGAAGTGAATGATAAATTAAAAGAGATAAATTATTCATAATTGTAGAAGGCTTAAAAATGAAGGCTTATAACCAGAAGGTCCTGTTCCAGCAAGGACATAACTAGTGCATAAGTAGTTTCTTTGAAGTCAGGCAAATAAGCCCATGTTTAAGTGCCTTTCTGGATAAAAACCGAAATTAAGAACAGAGCAAAATTAGAGAATTAACGACTACTTAATGCAAAGTGTGAAAGAAAGCACTGACTATCTAATCAGGGAGCATAACTGATTGATTTGATGGGGGAAATGCATTCATGAGACATCACGCTTTCTTATTTCAGAATAAAGTACCATGATAAAAGCATAGGGCTTCATGGAAAATCCAGGGCTTCAGTATGAGCATGGGAGTTGTTGAGGTGGACAAAATCCTCTTCTTTTTTTAATAAAATGAATGTTCTAGTGCCTGCTTACAAATGGTAGGTTATAAAGTTAAAATTTATCATTACTGAAAGAAACACCCAGACACGTCTGGGAATTACATGGTAATGTGCCAGAGAAATGTAAATGAAAAGAAATTAGCTGTCATTCCTGTGAATCTGAAAGATTACAAGTGATAGAGGTACCCTGATAAGCCAAGATAAGCTACTTACACTTAAAAGGATTTGGTCACCTGACAACAATTAAACACATAAGTAACATGAATTCTTGCTTTAAAAGCATCCTCTATGTTCCAACGGAGGGAGAGATTTGAGAGAAAATTTCAGCCCATTTGTGCTTATTAATAGTTGCAATCCTCCTGAGGCTGGAATCATGCAACAGATAATTCTAGAAGGAAAAGTTTAATTCTGTGGGTATGCATTGTTACTTCACAGCCAACAGTTAAATATCTGTCTTTGTCTTCTGCTCTTGCAAGGCCAAGAAACCTTCATGAGTTGACAAAATCTTCAGGAATTTTTCATAAATCCTTCTTACAGCACTTTTGGATTTTGTCGACTACACTATGTTTGTCTACTATAGGTTTCAGCTGCATCTTTGTATGTGAGCTGGCATCACATCCTACAAGTCATGTACAGAATACATGTAATGAGTGAAAATACTCATAAAAGTAATGTCACATATACCTTTTCAAAATTGTACACATGCTCATCATCATGAAAGTGGGTTTCAGTGATGCTTACAAATTGGGATTGCAAGAAATTGGTAATACATGACATGGAGGTGGTTGCCAGGATATGTAGCAAAATCCTGTGAATTTCTTAGAATAATGTTTGAAGTTATTTTTCAGGGAAAAGTACACATATGGAAAAATATATATGTAGATATTTCACCCTAAGAAGCCCATGTTTTATTTATATTTATTGTTGCATTGCACAGATGAAATACGTCTTTTTACATTACTGCACGCTGCTCTGGGGTCTCCAACATAAGAAGGACATGGATCTGCTGGACCTAATCCAGAAGAAGGACAAGAAGATAATCAGGAGGAGCTGGAGCACTTCTGCTATGACGACAGGTTGTGAGTTTAGGAGTTGTTAAGCCTGGAGGAGAGAAGGCTCTGGAGAAACCTTAGGACAGCCTTCCAGTACTTGAAGGGGGCCTACAAGAGAGCTGGAAAAGGACTTTTGACAAGGGCATGTGGTGACTGGACAAGGGGGAGTGGTTTTAAAGTGAAAGAGAGTAGGTTTAGGTTGAATATTAGGAAAAAATCTTTATTGTGACAGTGGTAAGGCCCTGGCACAAGCTGCCCAGAGGTGTGGCTGCCCCATCACTGGAAGTGTTCAGGACCAGGTTGGATGAGGTTCTGACCAATGTGGTCTAGCGGAAGGTGTCCCAGAGGGGTTGGAGCTTGGTGACCTTTAAGGTCCCTTCCAACCAAAGTGTTTTGTCAATCTATGATTTTTCCATGAAGAATAAAGGAAAACTGTCTGTTCCATCCCTTGTCTGTTCATTCCCTCCCACTACATCTCACCAGCTGGCAAGTGCTCACGGAGAACCTTTGCACACAACTCAGAAACCACAGTTCTCTATGTGACCTTCTTACGTCTGCTCCAGTATTCATGCAGTGGATATAAACTGGTTTTGCAGACAAAGTTCCCCTAAACTTTGAGTATATTCTCTAAAGATAATATATTCCATAGTCTTAGTTAATAAAGAGTTAAATAAAAGCAGAATAAACAGCATACTTTATAGCAAAACATCCTGTATTATTAACCTGAATATTTTAGAACTGTCATCTTTGATTCCAGAAAAAAAAAAGTCTGATAGAAGAAAACAATGTATTGATACAGTCATATGGAAGAATAATTTTTTGAGGGAAACTGCAGATACATTACAGATTCATATCTCTTACCTATATTGCAAGAGGGTTAAACAGCTATTCATGCTTGTACAAATCTGGTTTATACTGTCAGTTTTACTTTTATCTTCCCATGCTGAAGTAGGATTTCGGTGCGCTTCATTAATTGTGGTGTTTCTGCCCTTCCTCTCCATTATCACTCATTATCTAGGCATCTTACACATCTCAGCAAAAGCTGTTATAAGCTTATAAATCACTTACTGATGGGTCACAATCCCATACCCATCGACTTCTGTAGAAATGCCAGAAGCAGACCTGCAATTTTTTCGACAGTAGGTAGATGAAAGGATAGATGTGTTATTCTAGGTCACATATTCGAATATGTTTAATCAAGAAAGAATTTGTTAATTTTATTATCTGGCTGTAAATAACCGAGGTTTTATCCACATTTAGAAGTCTTTCTACCACAGTTATGAATGGTAGGAGTGAGAGTGCAAAGGTCATCTGATAATTGAGAAAAATTTCAGACAGAAGTGCACTTGTGCTTTAAAAAAAAAGTTTATTGCATTAGAGAAATTGCTTTGAGATGAGCTGAAATTAATTTGAAGCATGGACTCTATGGAAGTTACAAAGAGGAACAGAAGATATGTCTGCAAGCACATTCAGGGCCATCTGTGTGCAAGGTGATGCCCTGAAAATGGCTGGGACACTGACTCTTGGTGTTAGCTGCTCTGGGAAATGCGGGCTGGCACCCAGAAGAAAACAGATGACTGTGTCATCCACTCAGTTTACCAAGGAGCATTGCTGCAGGTTTTGAGAGGATTGTGCATATATCAGAAGTGTGTGGTGCAATACACTGGCATTTTGCTGGTAATTGGATAGCAACCTATATAATGTTAATGCCATTATACCACCAAAATTTTTGCACGTAAAAGAAAAAATTTTTAGAGTGTATGAGGATTTTAATGGCTTTCTACTATATTCTCTTCATCCTTTTAATTTTTTGGTCCTGAAGTTAAAAGGTGCTTGGATCTGCAGACCAATGAGGCAGGTGTTCCAGTCTCTGACGGTGAGCAAAGGGAACTAACTATCAATTTGATATGTAATGCTTTAGTCAGTTTCTTAAAATGCTGCATAATTCAAGATTAGCTTTTGTATAAATGTTTTTCCCTGCAAGAAAGCTAAATTACCTCAGAGGTTCCACAAAGCACTAAAATATAAGAATAGGTGACAATGTGTGTCTAGGAAGAAATATGAACACCTACAATTTAATTTCTTCTAACCTTGGCAAAGAACAGCAAGAATGGATAAAATGGAAAGGAAGGTTGCAGCTACTTCTTTTATCCTCTCCCAGAGGATAAGAGACTTGTTTGGAAGAGTGAATGTGCCCTTAAATCTGTAAGCCTGACTTGAAACAGTTTGATAGATTCACTTTTGTGAAGGTTTCATGACACTTGTCTTTAGCATGACTTTCTCCTCAGTATGAACTTATATTTGGCTAAAACTCTTGGATTTCTTGTCCATAAATCCGGAAATTTTGCATATTGTGAGCAACAAAGGAATGCAATTTACTTTTGCACATTTTTGGGCAGAGCTCAAAGTGGGTTTTTTTGCAGCCAAGAAAGAGCCTCTGATCAATCACACCTAGAAAAAGAAAGCTGAATGAGTGACTATCTACAAAGAAAGGCTTTATATGAAATAGCAGATGGCATCATCATCATCTCTGGTACCCACCCCATTTGAGCTGCTGAAATGGTAGAGAAAGAAAGTAACTTTTTGTATCTGCCAAGTTCTAGTGGAAAAGTGTAAAACCGCTAAACCCGTGGTGGTAAAGTGCCCCCCTCATCTGCACCTGTCCACCACACAGGCATGTAGCAAGAAGCAAGGTGAAATCAGCAAGGCAATAGACAAGAGCGCGTAGGTCCTTAAAGACAATTTCTGTGTGAAAGATGTCGTGCAGGAAGCCGTCATCAGGCAGAAACGCCTCAAGGCTAACGTCAAGGTGGTTTGGGAACTAAACTGCCAACACTGAATCCCATCTGACCACTGGTTCCCACCTCTTACAGAGAATATCCTAGTCCTGGTGGGCATCAACCTACTTTTTCTAACCAGCATTTCTCTTGTAGTTGCTATGTACTACAAATTGAGATGTTGAAAAAACGTAATTTTTTATGTTTCTAGGAAGAACTAAAGCTGAAAGGCAAATAAGGTAAGCTTAGAAAAAGTCCATTCCTAAGATTTTTTCAAAAGGATCACAGCTTCTGTAATTTCGCATTCACATATTTTAATATAAAGGTAATTTTAATTGAATACAGGGCTAGAAAGATACTACATATAAAAGCCAAAGCTTTTATTTCCAAAATTCTTTGCCTGTAGTTATTGCATGCTTTAACTAGTTCAAAAATCAGTTCCTTTTTTACTTCAATACAAATATATAAAATTGTTATTTATTATACAAATCATAATGTTCACGTGGGAAATTTTTTCTTAGAGGATTGATCAATGCAGCATTTGCAAACAAAGTTGGAGATAGGCTATTAGACATAAAAATAAACAATTTTTTTTTTTAAATCCAGACTTCCTTTATAAAGGGAAAGACCTAGCTGTATTTGTCAAAACATACTCAGCTTTTTGAGAGACATAATGCCAATAATTCTGTTCTGGATTGCTATACCAGTAAAAACATAATTTTGCTGTTGTTGTTGGTTTGTGGATTCACATACATGACAACAACAGTAGTATGTGCAAGTCAAGTGAAGAAATATCCCACACGTAATTTAATTTTATCTGCTAGACCTGAACAGGAAAAGAACATTTGGAATTCTTGTATTTCCTCAAAGTCAAACGAATGTGGTGTGTGTGTGCAAAAACATTTACTGTGGAACAATCTAAGAGCAACATAAATATTGGAATTAAGATTGCTGATTAGAGCATTTTACAGCTCTCCGTGAAATAAATGTGTTTCATATATTTCATTGCTTATGTTCTGTTGAGTTAGTTTGTTTTAATTTGTTTGTTTGTTTGTTTGTTTGTTTTCCTTTTTGTGATCCCCAGTTCATGCCAAACAAACTGAGATGTATTCTGAGAGCAATATACTGAGAGTATGTCTGCACCACACTCTTTAATGACACCTCAGTGCAAGGTTATTGTCAATGAATAACCTTGTGTGGAGCCTGGCATACTCAAGCAGTGTTCCAAGTCCCAGAGACAAATAGTTGGAATTACCCCTGTGCTATGGGTGTGGTAACAAGTGTGTTTTAGATTCAGCCAGCTGTGACAACAAAAGCTGCAAACTCACTTCTGCCAGCAATAAGAGCATGTGCTGAAAGACTTTGAGAGTAGGAATAAATAACAAACAAAAACAACAAAAAAAATCCAAAATACACACCAAGAAAAAAACCCCAACAAACCCAAAAAAGAACATCCAAACAAACAATGTTGAAAACCAGCCAGCATGAAGAAACTATTTCTGTCCCTAGCTTAGGTAGGACATACCTTAGTATAGGTAGAATTTTTTCATCGTGAAAACTCATGGAAACATTTTCATTTCTAATGAAAACTGATTAAAACATTCTCAGCAGTTTTTGAGATTCCTTCAAAAATACTTAGCTTAGAAAGTGGTAACAGAGGCATATTTTTGAAATTCATAAAACTGTCTTATTTTAATGTGTTATTTTACATTGATCAGATAGTCTTCAATTGGGTTTTGACACTAAATTTTATCCTTTTGTGGCCTAATAATGGTAATGAACTTAGCTTCCTCATTACTACTTTAGACTTCATATTGAGGTGAAAAGAGAGTTCCATTTTTCTGAATTCAGTAGGTTGATTTATCACTAGCATAGTTATTACTAGCAAACATATTGCTTGCATATGTAACACAATTATCTATTTGTAGTAGTTTATGAGGGGCATATGTGACAGTATGTGTTTGGAGAGGAATAGGATGGGATGTCACAACAAGAGCATGAAGAGAGATAAATTACCAATGCATAAGTTCAAAAAAATAAAATAAAATCTTTCAACAGTCACCATCAAGACTATGAAATAAATTGCTTTTGAATACTTTTGTAGCAGATGTCAGCCATCTTACTTATCACTGAACAAGCTACATTTGAACTAAGCAGCTCAGTATCACATTGAGGGATGTGGTTGCTGATTGAACACAGGTGTAATGGTTGATATACTGTCACACGGTCTGATGTTAACCTAAGATCTTTGTTGAAATACTTATTACTGATGGCACAAAATGTAATTGCTAATTTTCTGCCTGAATGGTTACATATTTTCTCCAAATCTTAAGAGTTATTCATCCCTTTTCCACTGCCCATTTCTCAGAGTTTAAGGCAGATGTGTCACTGGTCCACAGACCAGTAATTGAACCTGTCACTTGCAATCTACTGACTTCATTCCTCAGAAATGTATCCACTGCTTCATTCACCTTCCCGCTTATTTTTCTCTAGCTATCAAATGTCCAGTTTAAATCCGTGTTAACAGATATTCACTGTTTACTTTGCAAATCTGTGGTCACAGAGCAAAGTATTCAGAAGTGTTCTGGCCTGATTATTGGTTTGGATTCATTGAAGAACTCTTGTTCAAAATAAGCTGTCCACTACTAGGCTAATCTTAATAAATGAATCAATTAAGTTGCAGGAGTTAGAGTAAAACTAGGTAAAAGATATTATTCAAGAATGTGGCTACACAAAATTCAGGCCCACTGAATGTTTTTTTTTTAAGTCTTCCTGAAATCTGTATTACATGAGTGACTTTTGCCTAAATGAATAGCTACAATTACACAGTTTTGGTGACTAATGCTTTGAATGGTAGTACAAAGAATAAGTGTATCTGCAGAAACTCATAATAGGAATTCTGTAAAGTAATCAGAACCACACAATAAAATAATCCTGAAGTGATTACCTACACAATAATAATTGGGTGTTTTTAGGCTGTAGACTATTGTAGAGGTGAGTACCTGAAATTTGGTAATGTTCATTATGCAATGATAACTGAGGCCAGAAAACTGAAAAAGCAGAACCACTAATAGCACATGATTCAAGCAGAATCCAAGCTGGCTTTTTTCAAGTGGAAACTTTCTGATATGCTCATGAGTGTTCAACTTAAGCTTATCTGTCTATCTATCAATCTATCTATCCGTATGACAGTATAAAAGAAATCAACTCAGAAAATACTGAGGTAGTACAGACAGCCTGAAATACAGAACGGTACTGCCTGCAATGTCTAAAAAATTGTTTTTGAAGTATTATATTTTGGAAGAAGTTTCGCTGCCTTATCACAAATATATAGACTTGCACAATGGTTTACATCTAAAGGAGTTACCCATACAAGGTTTGAAATAGTTAATATTAACTGAATGGATTTGTTTAGCATGAATTCAGTATGCTGTCAGTCACTTACCAAGGATCTCTCTGTCTTGAGCAAGGAAGAATTTCCTAAAATCAAGTAAGGAATCTCCTGCCTCAAGAGGCATGCCTGCTCAAAGGGCGAGTCACCTGGCATGCAGTTACAATATAGAGAGAAATCAAACTGGACTTGTCCAAAAATCTGTCATTGTTATGAAGTCTCTCCACCTGGAAGAGAACCCTGAAAAGCATCCTAACTCCAGAGGAGAATACCACCATGCAGCCACACTGCCTAGAAAAGAGAGCTCAAATGTTCACTTAGCCAGGAATAGTTGCAGAATAAAATGGATGGCTCGTAGTTGAATTGCATGCAATGGGAGAAGTATCCACAAGACTCCTCGTGTCCACAAATTTCTTTGTTCCTTAATAAGTGAGTCTTGGAAAAAAGCTCATGAGAGTGCATGTTCACTAGGTCACTCTGCTCCTTTGTGGGTTTCCTAGAGGAGTGCTTTGCACAGGTATAGCTTGGGATTTTACCTCCTTTAAAACCTGTACCAAACTACTTCTTGTTTGGTCCAGGGTTCCCGTGCATAGGTCAAACTACATAATACTAGAAAATGTCTGAACAAAAGACAGAAGGAATTTAGTAACAGAAGTATACTGCAAGGCTTATTGAATAAAAACCAGAAACTTTAATATTTCCTCTATGCCACCTGTATGTTTCTTCCACCCTATTTTTGAAAGAGAGTATTTCACAGCAGTAATACCATCTATAAATACATTTTTTTTCAAAGTACAGGACATTAAGAAGGCTATTAACTGTAATGTTATTTAGAGAAGAATCCCTCACTCTTCTCATGTTAAACCTTCTGTCACTCTCTCAGAATGGGCACACACCCATTGGTTGGATTCTTGGAAATTCTACGCTATATGGGAAACTTCCTCAAGAAACAATTACACCACTTTGAAATGTACTACCAATGACTCTGAGAGGTGAAAAAAACTATCCTGAGATAGCACTTTCATCCTAACAAAACTTTATTGTAGGATTAGATATTTTACTACTTTCTAATTCAAATTTTCAAGCTTAATTGAGTTGAATCTAAATGGGTTGGAGTGGGTGGGGTTGACTGATGTATTGTACAAAGGAAAGAACACGCTGTGGAACCAATGAATTTTGATGCAAAAGTCACCAGTGCTCTTTTTAATATAATTTATTATATTTTTAATTATTTCTTTTTAAACTAAATTTAGGAATTGTTTTCACTAATTTTAGGAGTGCAGAAGAAAAAGTAATATGAGATGTGGAGACCTAAGATATGGTGGAATCTCGAGAGACTTCAATACAGACGGGCAATTCAGACCAAATAAATGTGGAACTTAGGTTATCTTTTTATTTAGTTGAAATGTTTTTAATTATACCAAAGGATTAACAGTGCATGTTTTGAAAAAAAAGAAGACAGATTGCATCAAATTTTAATTTTGATAAATTTCCATCATTTGAGTTTAAACCTCAAATGCCGATGAAATTGCTGATGCAGAATTATTCCTATTTCTTGTGCCAGTTAACCGTGTCCTACCAGGGTGAAAAATGTCTTATCAAAGACAGTATTCCTGGTTTATATTTAGTTGTAATACAGCACTGCACATTCTTCGCCATTCGCCATGAGTGGTGCCAGGGTGAGGTAAGATGTTTCCTTCTGCCATTCTTACATTAGGTAAAAAAAATTTTTCCCAAAGTTAGTAACTGACTGTGCTAGTGAGGGATTTTTCAAAGTTGGTTACGCATTTCTTTAGAGGTATTTATCTTGAGATTCTTCGGCTTCTGTGAATTTTGCACAAAACTCTTCAAAAATCATCAAACACCAGGCTCCTGATTCGTCAGACTGCTCTTTTTCTGAAAAGATGTAATGTGTATTAAACACTTGTAACACTCTCCGAAAAGTTTGAAAGGGAAATTCTAATTGTACCTGCTTAGTTGTGGGAATTTGTGATCTGGTATAAATGACCTGACAGTAAGAAGGCCAAGCTACAAGCATGGATTAAACTGGCTGAAGGAGGATGTCAGAGACAGAACAGATTCTGGCAAGGGAATGAGGTTTCTTTCGGTGCTGAGAAAATAAAATTCATCAGCATTGTCTTGTAGTCATCCTGGAACTGGAGTGCTCAGGATCCCAAGCTCAGGGCCCACTATTAGGCAGCAGAACTGGGCCGGGGGGTGAACCCATGGTTGGGCTGAGGTGCCCCATAAAACTGATTTCAGGATAGGTGTTGCTTGCAAGCATGATATCCTTATCTCTAAACTGGAGAAGCATAGATGTGACGGATGGCCCACTCAGTGGATAAAGAATTGCCTGGATGGTTGCGCTGGAAGAGCTGCTGTCAATGGCTCAATGTCCAAGTGGAGATCCGTGGTAAGTGGTGTTCCTCGGGGTTTGGTATTGGGAGTGGCTCTTTAACTTCTTTTTCAGTAACATGGACAGTGGGATCAGTGCACTCTTAGCAAGTTTGCTGAAAACACCAAGCTGTGTGGTGCAATCCACGTGCTGGAGAGAAGGGATGTCAGGAAAAGGGACCCTGACATGCTTGAGAGTTAGTCCAATGTGAACCTCATGAAGTTCAACAAGGACAAGGACAAAATCCTGCACCTGGCTTGGGGCAACTCCAAGCTCAAATACAGCCTTGAAGGAGAATGGAGTACCTAAAGGTGACCTACATGAAAGCTGAAGAAAGACTTTTTACAAGGGTATGCAGTGATAGGACAAGGGACAATTGCTTTAAACTGAAAGAGGATAGACTTAGATACTAGGGAGAAATTCTTTACTGTTACAGTGGTGAGGCACAGGTTGCCCAGAGAAACTGTGGATGGCCCATTCCTGGAAGTGTCCAAGGCCAGGCTGGATGGGGCTCTGAGCAGCCTGGTCTGATGAAAGGTGTCCCTTCCCATGGCAGAGGAGTTGGAATGACATGATCTCTAAGGTCCCTTCCAACCCAAGCCATTCTATGATTCTATAACTGATTCTATGAAGTGTATGTAAAGGAAACTGTGACACATCTTGGTAGACTCCATGCCAAACAGCTTAATGTGGTACAATTCAGCCCAATACACCCTTAGTTAAATTTTCTTTTTATATTTAAGCACTAATATGTGTTTAATTCACCTTGAGGTGGATCATAAAAATTCCCAAGCATGTTTCCCCTCAACAATTTTTGGTTTAAGTATATATTTCATGGCTAGATCACATTCTGCGTACTCTGCCTATGTGTGTTCAGAGCTTTTATGATCATGAGAACCTGTGTAAGAGTCAGCCTCAAAGCTTTATGAGACAACTTAATTGTTTTATTTGAATATTGTCTTCACAATTCATTTGCTGCTGGTAGGCTGGCATCTCATCATAAAGTAGATAGTGCTAATTAAGTAGTCAGTCTTAACATTAACATCCTTTATTTAACTGGTAATGATTAGGTGGAACAGTAGGATCCAGCTATATTAAACGCCTAATAAAAGTCTTACACATGCACCACTTGCAACATGAAGTATTATCCAACCTTGGAAACTATGTCTTTTTTATTCCTTTTTAGTTATTCTGTCTAATTTACAGAGTTTGCACTGATGATTAAGAAATGTAGTACATTTAATTAACTAGTTTTCTGCCGTGAAACACTTTAATTTAAATTCTATTTTGTTTTCAAATGGAGAAATAAATATTGTGTTCTGATTTTAGTTCCTAACACATATTTATCTCCACTAGTCCCCAAAATTCAGTATTCAAATCTGAATGACTGACAGAATTCACTAAACTTAAAAATTATGTATTTAGTATTTACCTTGAACTAAACCTTACAAAAATAAAGTTTGGTATTGGAGGGGAAAGCTAATCAGTTCTGTTTATTAGCAGAACAATAATATCAAGAAAAAATGTTCTGAAAGAATGATTTTGGAAAAGTTCATTTTGGACATTTTTAACACATTGTGACATATTCAGTTAAACAAAGATGACTTGAGAAGATAAGAGTCATTCTTAACACCAAAAGTTAATATATGGATCAAAATCAGACAAATAGGGGATACCTGTGCTTTGCTGATGATATGTAGATGATAGGAAGGAGAAGGCAGAATAACAAGAAGAAAGAAGAACTCCAAATCCAAAAGATGTTTGCTTTCAGACTCTTCTAGAAAACATTCCACAGCACAGATGATGACACTTTCAGAGGGGCCTTCAAATAAAAGTTAAATCAGAAAAATAAAAATAAACCCTGCCCCAAATTATTTTAAGATAAAATAATTTATAAAGATAGACAGGTGAATCCTTGCCTTCTTAGTTGATATTCTCATCTCTTTTTGCTTGTCTTCCTACTTTCTGTAGGCATGTCTCCTCTGCACAGATCTCTAGATAGTAAAGATGTAACAATGCAAATACAAGTAGGGATCAATTCATCCACACAAATGAAAAATGTTACATAGACAGATGATAATTTGTACAAGTATACTAAAATACAATTTTTTTCCTGGAGAGCATTTAACTACATTTCCACACAGACAACAGCAGAAAAAGATTTTAATGTCAATTGGAAATAAAGGTTTGAGGCTATAGCTCCTGATTTAAACAGAAACGGGTCTTCAGCAGCAGCTCAAAAGCTAGTTTTATTAGACTTTTTTTAATCACACAGCATGACATAATTGATTTTACTAGCCATTCTCATTTATATTTCTGTTAATCAAGTTTTAGTTTCCAGTTGAAAGCAAATTTATAATGTGAAGATAGAGTGAAATCATGGTTAAGAAAGATTGTGATAGCTTCATTTCTATAACAAGCGTGCTCTTCTCTGGCTAGAATTTAGTAAATTATTTAATAATTTTTCCAGGATCAGATGATTCTTATTACTTATTAATTTCGTATTGACTTACAGGAAAAAGATCTGCAAACTAAACACCAGAAAACTCTCAAAACGCAGTCACAAACTTGATGGAAGTAATGACTCCTTCACTACTTTGCAGAAATTTCCCTGTGTGGCAGATCTCTTTAGGTATGGTCAGAACACGATGAGATGTATGTTAATGGAAAATATGCTGTAGCAGGAACACAGAACTGTAGCTTGAATTAGCCAGTCAGTTTTGAGGTTCACATATTTGCTATTATAGGATAAAGATGATTCTTTCAAACTTTCTTTGCTTTGGCTCTTCTGCAAGACAAGATACTTCTAAAGCTTTGATTCTTTAGACAGCTTCTTGTATGATCTTAATATCATTTTGGTGTGTAATATTCATAAAAAGTACATCACAACCTAGAATAATACAGTAAGAATTCTTTTTCCTTTAGCTCTCTAGCTCTCTTGACTACTGGATATCTCTTCAACCCTAAACATCTCATTATAAGACAGAGGTAATTAAACTCTAAGAAGGTTAGCAAACAACATAAAATTACCATCAGGATGGAGAAAGTAGCATAAAGGAAAAAAATTAAGAAGGATAAATATGTATAAATTAGCCATGAAAATGAGGGAGAGACAGTTAGAAATCTCAATAGCAGTCAAGGCATACTGTAAGCACCAGAGGGAGTTTATTATTTTTTGAGCAGTTGGAAAATTAGAATATTTGAGTACTAGGAAATACTTCTTTGATAGTTGAATATATTAAGCCATTTAATATTTTTCCAAGTAGAATGTCAGAAGCTATGAAAGTTTGACTGAGTAAAGCATTAGACAATTTGTTACATTAAATTTTTCATCTTTGTTAAGCATCATTGTCATATATTAGAATTAGGAATTGTTAAAGTCAACAGATTTTTTCAGCTCATCCTAGAGTACCTCATTACTTCTTACTCATAAGTTTAATAGTGATTCCTACAAAGGGACATTTAGAGAGCAAGCAGTAAGAAGAATACTGGAAGCTCCAAACTCAACCAGAAATAAGGAATTAAAGAAACAACAAAAAAAGGACTTGGAACCAAGATTGTTTTGTAGGAAATGTACCGAGATGATTTTAAATTTCTGGAGAAGAAACACAGGATTTACTCTGATTATCAACTACTACTGAAAATTAAGTGACATAATGGTATAGAAATGTGGAAGTGTCTAAAAGTCGAGAAAAATATAGACAGAACAGCAAGTAAAGAGTAAATCTACTCTCTTTGAGTTTACAGACATGCCGCCCTTTGTCCTAGCACTACATGCACTTGTGAAGTCCCTCTCCAGTGTTCTTATAAGCCCCCTTCAGGTACTTAAATGCTGCTCTAAGGTCAACCCAGACCCTTCTTTTCTTTAGGCTGAACAACCTCAACTGTCTCAGTCTATCCTCATCCCTCTAATCATCTTCATGGGCCTCTTCCCAACTTACCCCAACAGCTCCATGTCCTTCCTGTGCTGTGACCCCAGGGCTGGAGGCAGCTCTGCCGGTGGGGTCTCACCAGAGCCGGGCAGAGGGGCAGAATCTCCTCCCTGCCCTGCTGCCCACGGGGCTTTGGATGCAGCCCAGGACACACTTGGCTTTCTGGGCTGGGAGTGCCCGTGGCTGGCTCATGTCCAGCTCTCACCCCCAGCACCCCCAGGTCCTTCTGGGCAGGGCTGCTCTCGATCTGTTCATCCCCAGCCTGGGCTGGCATCAGGGGTTGCCCTGACCCGGGTGCAGCACCAGCACCTGGCTTTGTTAAACCTCATGAGATTCCCAGGAGCCACTTCTTGAGCTTGTCCAGGTCCCTCTGGATGGCACCCCGTTTTCCAGGTGTGTCAGCTCCACCACTCAGCTTGGTGTCATCTGAGAACTTGCTGAGTGTGGACTCAATCTCTTCATCTGTGTCATTAATGAAGACATGAATAAGCATTTGTCCCAACACAGACCCCTGAGGGTCACCACTGGTCACAAGGCCCATCAGAACAAAGTCATTAAGCGTTACCTTCTGGATGTGACTGTCTAGTCAATTCCTCATCCACTGAACAGTCCAGCTGTCAAATCCTTCCTTCTTTGAGTTAGGGAGAATGTCATGTAGGACCACGTAAAAGTCCTTACAGAAGTCTGTAGCCCTTCCCTTGCTCACTGAAGTAGTCATTCCATCACAGAAGATGACTAGGTTGGTTAGGCAGGACTTCACTTTAGTGAAGCCATGCTAAGTGTCCCAAATCACCTCCCTCGTCTCCATGTGCTTTTGTATAGTTTCTAGAAGGGTCTGTTCATGATCTTCCCAGGCACAGAGGCGAGGCTGACAGGTCGGAAGTTCCCTGAGGTCTCCGTTTCTACTCTTTTTAAAGATGGGTACAATGTTTCCTTTTCCAATCAACTGAGATTTCAACCTGATTGCCATAAATTTCCAAATGTCATGGAGAGTGGCTTGGCAAGTACATTAGTCAGTCCCATCAGGACTCTAGGATGCATCTCGTCAGGTCCCATAGGTGCATGTGCCATCAACTTCCTCAGGTGGCCACTAACCCGATTTTCACTTCCAGTGGGAAGAACTTTGTTCCCTCAGTTCCCGTCTTACAATCCACCCACTCAAGAAGTGTGGAAAGAGAAGTTGCTATTGAAGACTGAGGCAAAAATGTTGCTGAGTACCTTAGCCTGCTCAGCTGTTGTTCTCAGTTTGACAGCTTTCTTTTTTGGGAGTGGAGCATGGGTGGGTGTACACCTTCTTTGATCTTCTTTTTCTGTCTAACCTACCTGTAGAAACTCTTGTCGTTANTCATGGAGAGTGGCTTGGCAAGTACATTAGTCAGTCCCATCAGGACTCTAGGATGCATCTCGTCAGGTCCCATAGGTGCATGTGCCATCAACTTCCTCAGGTGGCCACTAACCCGATTTTCACTTCCAGTGGGAAGAACTTTGTTCCCTCAGTTCCCGTCTTACAATCCACCCACTCAAGAAGTGTGGAAAGAGAAGTTGCTATTGAAGACTGAGGCAAAAATGTTGCTGAGTACCTTAGCCTGCTCAGCTGTTGTTCTCAGTTTGACAGCTTTCTTTTTTGGGAGTGGAGCATGGGTGGGTGTACACCTTCTTTGATCTTCTTTTTCTGTCTAACCTACCTGTAGAAACTCTTGTCGTTATTTGTATTCCTTGCCAAGTTCAGCTGCACCTCCTTCTTGGGCTTCTTCGTTCCATCCCTATGCAACCAAACATCGCCCTCACACTCTTTCCAGATACCTGTGCTTGCTTCTACCTCCTGTGCATTTGCTTATTGCCCTAAAATTTGACCAGCAGGTCTCAACTCAGCCATGCAAGTCTCTTGCCTTCTGTGCCTGATTTCTTGTGCCTCCAGATCATTGGTTGTTGCAACAACGGTAGAGATCCTTAAGGACCTGCTAGGTTGTTTCTCCTCCCTTGTTCATGAGAGTAGATTCTCAGGAGGTACCATTGACTATCTCCTCAGACAGCTGGAATTTTGTTTTCCTAAATTCAGGGTCCTGACTTTACTCTTTGCCTGGCTCATATCCCTCAGGACTGCAAACCCTACCAGTTCACGATCACTGGAGCCCAGGTGGCCTCCAGTCTTGGTGTCCCTGACTAGCTCTCTGCGTTGGTGACCTACAGATCCAGTATCACATCCCCTCCGGTTAAGCTATTTACCTGGCTTAAGAACTTACCCACCACGCATTCCACGAGTCTCCTGGATTCCCTAGAGCTCTTTATGCTACTTTCCTAGCAGATGTCTGTGTGGTTGAAGTCTCCCAGCAGGACAAGAGGCTGGAGCCTGCTGCCTTCTGCAGCTGAAGCAAGAAGGCTTTGCCAACAGGCCCCCGTTTGTCAGGGACCTGTAGTAGACACCAACCATGAGGGTCCCTTTGTTGCCGCAGTCTCTGGAGCAACAAACAGCTTTCAATTTGCTCATGGCTCTTCATCTCTTCACACTCTTTCCATCTTTTGATTCAGAGGATAAACCTACACCTGTAAAGGTGGTGCTTAGGGATACAACTCCTGATTTTTGTATTAAATTTAGGGTTACTGTGTCAACGATTGATGCGACTTATGAATTTGCATTAACATTTCACTCATTACTAAATTCAACGTTTTCATGCTTGCTGTAACAGCAGCAAACTGAACTTATGCCACCACATTTCTACAGCAGTCCCACCGCAGTCAAATCAAAGTGAAACAGTCAGTCCCTGCCTTTCAGTGTCATCTGGAGTAGGCCATGGGGTGTCTTCTGCACAAAACCAAAAAACACTTCAGTGAAGAACTTTAGAAGACACACTGTAAATGTACAAAGGCATTGTTTTTCTTAGAATTATCTATCCCAGTTTACTTTAACATAAATAAGTAAAATAATTTATTAATTCCAAAGGAATCTCAAACAGATGTTAAATCCATTTCAGGAGTTTAAAGGAGAATTACCTGCGAAAAGGGTAATACACCTGTTTTATTGCTTCTTTATGGTTTTGGTTTTGTGTGGTTGTATATATATTTTTTTTTTTTTTTTTTTTTTTTGCTTTCTGTGTATCATTTGTTCAAACCTTCAAGTTACATTGTTTTAATGTAGTCCATCTGCACATATATATTTAATTCCCCTCCAAACCTGTTTTAGTTATTTTCATTCTATATTTTTCTTTGCCTATATGTCTTTTTTTCTTATTTATTTTCTGTATCCATTATTTATGTGTGCAAAGTAATTTGGAATAATTTTAAGAAGATGCAAAACTAAATTAAAGTTTTATCCTATCAGTAGACCAATATATATTAATGATTTCCAATAACCTTACATTCTCTGCAGAAACTTATTTCATACTTACTAGCAGGGCAGCCTTCATTTTATCCATGTATTAAGACAGCTGAGCTACTGAGTGTATTTAAAAGATGATCTTCATCTGAATAGATGAAAAATTCTCAGTGGATAACTTCTGTGATGGGTGTATCCTCTCCTGCAGGAAAAATTTAATTGCTCAACATGCTTTGAAACATATAATTTTTTTCCTATAAAGAATTCAAAATAATGCACATTTTCTACAACTAGGATACTCACCTTTTTTCCCCTATTCATTCCAAAATAATTTTTTTTATTTGAAAGCCCATCATAGTATCTTTTTTTTATTTTTCCAGATGTAATTAGGCATATATTATAGCAAGTAGATAATAAAGTTATTAATTATTTTCACATACTTTCTAGAATATATGGCTCCTAGAGACATTTAGAGGTATCAAAGACATGCAAAGCAATTTTGCCTTCCTTTGTGTCCACTAAGAGGAAACACTGACAGTCCTGAAATAAAAAATACTTTATTTCAGCTTGTTCAATGTATCTTTAAAACCCTGTATCCCAGAATGATCCAACTTTATTTACTGTTCAGTGGAGTTGCAGTGTTAGGTGTGATCTGGCTGTCATTTGGGTGCCACAAAACCACATTCTTCTTTATAATAGATGCTCCTCAGCCAGCTCAATAAATTCTGGGTTACACTAATGCCTTGCAGTAGCTCAGGATGCTGAAGTCTGCATTATATCACAGTAGCACTATTCCAGCTGCAGGATGACTAGACCTTAGGAGAGAAGAGAACTATGACACAAATGAAACACTGATTCTATCAAGCATTTTGTCAGCAGAGAGAAACATTGAATGGCTGATAAACCCAAAATCAAACATAGCAGTTTGGCTGGAATATGTGGAATATTTCAATCTAGATAAGCTTGAAGCAGGTAGTTAGATTTGTCTATTTCTTACTTTTCTTTTTCCTTTTTAAAATTTTAATTAAAAGAGATTACATTTTCCTGTAGAAAGATTGTAGTATCTACTGAAAAACCTATAATTAATTTTTCCAATCAGTTATAACAAATCTTTAAGTATCTAGGGAAACCATTTCAGAAGGATACAAACCACTATTGCATAGTACAAATTCCTTCACGAGCTCTAAGTAATTATTTTCTTCAATACTGTTCAAGACAGAAACAGAGAAACAAGCTATTTTGCTAACAGGGAACTGAGGTTGTGTGGCAGGTTAAACATTTTCCAGATTCTTCTAGAAATTTTTACATATTAGCAAGAAAGAATAGATTTAATATGATTGTCATGACTTTTCAAATGTGTGGCTTGGCAAATACATCAGACAACTTCCTCAAGACTTTGGAATGTACTTGTGCATGTTCAGGAGACTCACATGGCCTCGAATCTGAACTTGCTTGTTGTCCTGTTGCCATCTTGATGTTAAGGAACTTAAGATGTGGGAAAAGATAGCACCCTTGAAAACAGAATAAAAAATATTGTGGAGTATTTCAGCTTTCTCCCTGTCAATTGTAACTAGTTCTCATATCCTGTTAATCAGATATATTTTTTTTAATCTTCATTTTCTGACCAAAACTCTTATTATTATTCCTAGCATCCCTCGCCAAATTAAACTCCGGCTTGCCCTGTCATTCCTTTTCCTCTCCCTACATACTTCACTGGACATATGTCCCAGTTGCCTCTGCCTATGTGTTTTATTCTTACATTTTGGGAATGTGGGAACTAGAATAAGAGTTCTTATGGTTTAAGAACAAAGTTCTTAAAGAGCTGCAAACTCTGTTATCTCAAGACCAGTTTTCCAGGGGATCACTTTCCTTAAACAATGGATAAGATGTTTTTTGAAAATTTAGTGTCCTGCCTAGTCTTCACCTGGCCTGTGCACCTCAAACCTGTGAATTTCAGCAGGTCATGATACTTTAAACCCAGGCTCAACCAATCTTGACCTCTCTAATTAGTTCATGTGTGGTGGTAAGCAACAAGTCTAGTAATTTCTCTCCTCCAATCCTGTGGTCTATCGCCCGGATTAAAAATTATCCTCAGCATACTCCAGGAATCCCCTGGACTGCTTTCATCTTGCTGTGCCTCTTTTCCAGTGTCTTGTCGGGCTGATTGAAGCCTTTCAGCAGGAACAGAGTCTGCAAGCAAGATGCTTCCAGTTAACAGTCTCCTCTTAGTCAGGTAACCTGTAGTAAACACCAGCCATGAAGTCTCCTTTGTTGTCTTGGCCTCTAAACTTTACCCAGAACTGTCCATTCATTCATCACAGTTTTTCGAAGAAAGCTCTTTGCAATCAAGTTTTTCTTTTACATGGAAGGCAATACCTCTATCCCTCTTTCTGGCCTGTCCTTGAAGGTAAATTCAAAACTGAGACAATTTTTTTTTTCATTTTATTAAGCTGACTTAAATTAAGTTTATTTGAACACCTGATAGTAAATCACCACCACACTTAAAATTTTTTGCTACTGTCCTTGTTAGTCAATAACCTCCAACACATTTTGCATTTGATAATATTTAACAGGGTAAGAAAGTAAATGAAGGCATAGCATTTGGCTCGACATTCCTAAAAATTCGAAAGTCCATGCTTTTATCGGATGCTAATAGTTACTGAGTAACACTTATATTGTAGATACCAACCCAGATAAGATACTGGAGTTCACAGGCACTAGCATCTAATTTCTAAGCCTGAAAATCCCACTTAAGATGTGTTTTTCTAAAGGTGGAGAGTGCTCTTATGAATGAGCAAGTCCCTAGGACGTGATTCCACACTGTGCATGGTATTGTACTATTCTCCAGTTCCCTCTGGCCTTATTTGTGCACGAAACTCTGGCATAAAAACTGAGGAGGAGCAGTGCTCTCCTCTAACACCCTTTATCTACAGCACTCCCTTCTTTTCTTTCTTTCTTTCTTTCTTTAGCCACCTGTCGGGCAAGAGTACACTCCACCATGCTGGATGATTCTTTGCAAATGCCAGGAAGGAGTTCAGCATTCATAAGGCAGAGAGAAGGAAAGTGAGAGAATGCGATAAGAAGGCATTGACTTGGTGCCTGGTGGATACAGCATTTTTCATGAGTAATTTTGACCTCATCAAATGGAAGGTTGAATTTAGGCTGACATGGCCATCTCCTTGGAAAACGCTGTCATATTAAATTGCAAATGATATTATTAAAAACTCCAGTAAGGAGTTCATATTCCATTAGGGTGAGTTAAGAAACAGTTTCTTGATCCTCACTGGATATAGGTATAAACCATTCACCATATTCCCTCTCCACGGGTGTTTCAGGTCAGCATAGTTCTTGCCATAGATATCTACGTCTATTTGTGAACCCAGTCCAATAAAATCTAGGGTTTTTCCATAGCACATCCTATCTGCCAGAGAAGGAATATGGAGATAAACCACTCAATATATTGTCCCAGCCTAACAAACTCATGATTATTTGCTCCTAGCTGCTGGGATATTTCTCTCCTATAAGGCTTCTGATGCTTGCTGACAACAAAGTTTTTAATATCCCCTAGACAAGTAGTCCACTTCCGAAGCCTAACTGATGAATTACTAGAAGCATCTGCAGAATTATAAGTACATGAAAAAGGGTAACTCTTTGTTTGCCAGTGAGTTTTAGGTATTAATCTATATTTATTTCTTTCTACAAAATACGTAGTAATTTATTTACCTCTGAAACTGTACGTATACAGAGAACAATCTCTTCCATAGATCTAATTGTTCATGAATTTCTGAAAAAGAGTGGGGAGGAATGATAACTTTTTTCTTAGGGTATTGATTTTGCTAATTGCCACCAGTGCAAAAGTAGTGGAAGATTGATATTTTGCCGGTCAAGAATATTGGATTAATTCTTGGAGATGTTTTTAAATGGTAGAATAGTTTGACCTATGGCCCATTATCTATGCAAGATGAAGTTATAACAAAATTTATTAAATTATTTATTTTCTTGATATGCTCTTTGGGACTGATGTATAACAAAGGTTATGTAAAGAGAAAGAGTAGCAGAATTTAGTTCTAAATAAAATTAGTTTGATGCGATTATCATTTCAGGGACTTTTTGTTCACAACTTGCCTAATTATAGTTAGAGACTTAATTGGTAAGAAAAACAATGGCATAAATTAATTTAATGTAGATTTTAATCAAGAAAAAAAGCTGTGTGAGTATATTCTATGCATACCAAGTATTGCTACTTCCAAATAACTGGAGACCTAACATTTTCCACTGTGGGATATTGTTTCAAATGCTGGTAAGCAAAAGGAGGATGAAGATTTTCTACTAGAAAGCTTAGTAAATGAAAGAAAAAGGTTTGATCAACATACCCTGTTTTATCTTACCAACAGTTTTGCTGAACTTCCCTTCTAAAAGTAGTCGTGGCTCTGGATGCCAAAGCAAGAATCTGAGCTTGACACAGAAGCATGGAGCTGTAAGTCTCTGTTTTAATGATGAGTCCACCCTTATGTGCTCAGTTCAGAAAAAAACCCATCAAAACAAGAAAGAAACAAAAAAATAAAACCACCCATCTTACATATACTAAACTTAATTTTCTTTAGCAGCTCCAACCTATTTAGATACCTTCTTTTGCAGCATTTTAACTGAGTATGTTCTATCCCAGTGCACCATTAAACCAAGCAATACAGAGCTGATGTCTCCTAACAGAAGTGCTCCTGGCAGCTAGAAGACGATGTATTTCGTGAACTCACAAGTGAACTCTTTGGCCATCCACGTCTTTTTTCGTCCTATTGCTAAACCAGACATGAGGGAAGAAAAAAAGTCTGTTAGGCAAATCCTTTCTTGAGAGAGGAAAATACAGCAAGGATGTATCTAAATGCGAAGGGTCCAAGACACTACTTCTGCTGCAGATGTGCCATCATCAACACACTTGAATTCTGTTCATCTTCAATACAGTTGGAAATAAAAAAAAAAGACATTTACATTACTTCCCTCTAACCCGCAAGCATAAGAACAGAATGTAACATAATTTGTGCCCCAAAGAAACGGAAAAGAGTTATGGGTCTTTAAAAATATATATCTTTTCAGAAGCCTGTGTCTGTTTCAGCTCGCACTTCATCACCTGTGTAGATTTATTCTATTCTTCTCAGCCCTAATAATATCCATGAGCTATTACCAGAACATTTGTAAACTCGAATTACATTGAGACAGAATCTACATCAAGTCTGATTAATAGAAGCCAAAAATCACATTAGTGACTGCATTTGATGGCAAGAAATCAGGTTTTAAGGCAGCCTATCCATGTTGAGAGACTCTAATAAGAGCAGAGCCCAAAAGATATTTCATATTGAATGTACTTGAAGACTGGGACACTTTTTGGGTCTCATCTAAACACATGTGGACTCCTAAAGCTTCTACTTATATTAATATCCTGATATTTGTATTCATAATTTAAAATAAGGGTTGGGATGGAAAGTATGCACGGGTAGTTTTCTTTTCTAGATGCTGTCAATTTTGATTTTCATTCCACAGACTTTGCCAAGTAATTCAAATGGGTGCTGTGGGAATACAAAGAAAGAAAAGATCAAGCTGAGATGAAGGAAAAAGTGATGAAGGCTTTTTTGTTAGCATAATTACAGGTTGTTTTTTATAGTTTTTGACCATATCCTGAGCAGGGAAGAGTCAAATGAAGACTCCAAAAAGGAAATCTAAGCTCTTTAGGAAAGTAAAAAAAAAAACCTAATTACTTCAGGTGTTCAGACAACCACACGGCCAGCACCGAAGTTGTAAATTTTTCTAGCATGTTTTGTGTACTCATATAACATTTCTATCAAAAATATAACACAAACCTATAATTCATTTTCCCTCAAGAAGGACTTTCAAAAGTCATAGTTTTAGAAGTTATGGCTTTAAAAGCAGATTAAATTATATTTTAAAAAGTCTGTCTGTCGGTCTACAGGTTGAAAATACATTCTTGCTTAACAAAAGACAATTATTAGCTAGCTGAATAGAAGTAAAAATTGAATATAAACTGAAACAGAAGAGTTAGAGACATCGAAAGGACTACAAACTGATAAAGATGGTTTTATTCATTGTTACATTCATTTTCTAAAGCAACAACAGAGAAAAAGAAGAAGACGAAGAAGAAGAAGAACAAGAACAAGAAGAAGAACAAGAAAAAGAACAAGAAGAAGAACAAGGACAAGGACAAGGACAAGATGATGATACTGGGTAATATCTTTAATAACGGCAACCTCACAATAGGTTTTCCTGAAGTTTTCATTAGCCACACGTTTATTTTCAGTGCTGCCCATAGAAAGGTATTTCCTCTGAAATGAGTACAGCTCAGAGAAAATATCACCTCCTTGTATCTCTGAGAAGCTGTTTCATTCACAGACTTTTTTTTAAGATCTTGAAAAAAGCGTAAAAGTGCCAAAGGACATGTCACTTTGGCCTATTCCTTTTGCAGAACACAACAACAGGAACAATAAACATCAAAATACAAACCCAAACCATCCAGTTGTGTGAGATAATTCAAAAGTTGCATTAAATTTTTATTAGCATTATGACAAATGACTCCATATCAGCAGCCTACCTGGCAAGCCTATGACCTTTATCATAGCATTTAAAGTGACCATAGTCTATGGTTTCTGCAATAAACCACAACAACCACAAATTCATTCTACATCAGATTACTTATTTCCTTCATAGTCCAGAATGATTACAATTGTATTGTATAACTACATCTCTGTCTTGTTGTTATATTTGATTTTATAGTGCTAAGTAACTTTCCTGGTGTCAGGTGAAGTGCTTTTTTCTGTTTGGTTTTTTGTCTGGTTTTGCAGGGGTATACATTAAGAGGGTTTTTTTGATTGGTTGATTGGCTGGTTTGGTTGGTTAATTTGGTTTGGATTGGGTTTTTTTAAGAGAAGAGTTCAAGGAAATTCAGCAGTTCAAGGACCTGATTCAGGATCTGATATTTAGTAAAGCATTTGAAGGCCTTGGTGAAATTGATAGTATTAAATTTTGAAGTAAAAATTGATAGTGGTTTTATACTTTGTGCTTGGATGCTTCTCAAATGCAGAGGTGAAGTTTTCAACTCATGTGAATGACATATTCTTTGACGCTTATTTCCCTACCAAACTGTATTATTGACACTCTTTTATCTAGATATCCATACACATTTGATTTTCTTCTTGCTCCAAGAAACAGTGCAAGTGATAGATCAAAATTCTTATGCTTTTCACTTTTAAGTCAAAGTGAAAATTTGACACATCAGCAAGTTGGCTGCTAGGAAAGATTACTGACCAAGGACAACTAATAGTAGATGTAAGAGTTGCTGTAGTTTGAGACTGTGGCAATGATCAAACATGTGGCTAAAACAGCTAGAGAATATTCACCTTTAAAGTTTGGAGTTGTTTGTGCACATAAACATATATTCCTACAAGTTATTTCCAAGCTTTTTGTAGTCTGTAAGCAATGATATGCTCCTCAGAGGTTCTTCACTGAGGGAAGAAAAAGAGAAGTCTGCTTAGCAGTAGCTATTTCTGTTATGGCAGATATTAATTCTCATTAGCTGTGTTTTGTGCTGTCATTTGGGAAATATTAGAGAGCCTTGAAGAACTGAAGGTACCCGTCACTTACTTGGTAGAGAAGAATGCTAGTTTTCCAGTTCCATTGCCTGATATTTCGTTGGTATATTGTGTATGCTCATCCATTTATATCCCTCTGAGACAAATATGTGGCATTTGAACTAAAGTGAAAGTGCGACTATGCTTAGGAAGGGAACTAAAATATAGGCATCTGCATAAGCTTAAGATAGGGGTTACTTTCTCCCCTGAGGTTACAAGAAAGTTGCCCTTGTCTTAACTCCACAGATGCTCAAGGGCCTGGGATTGTTTCTAAATGACTTATTAGTCTGACTTACTATACCAGAGGGGTAAATCCTAAACTCATTTGTTTTCTTCTGCTGACATCTGTGGCAATTTTGCACACCGAATGAATACAGAACTTTCCTCTTAGACTTTCACTCCACATAAGTTATCAGGATCCAGGGGCCGAAATGCTGTTTCTAATTTTAATGGAAGGTTGTATGTGGAATGAATAGAAAGTATTGCTCTGTGGTTTTACAGGTTAATTTCTTCTAGCCTCTTTAGATATACAAGGGAGTTTAGTTTTGGTTTTAATAGGAAGAAAAAGAAGAGTGTCTTTTTAATAGAGTAATGAGTACTCCTTCTCAGTAATGAACAAAATCTATGATTTTAATTGGCATATTGAGCAGTCATGGTCCACTTGATATAAAAGCTTTTTAAAATGTGACCTTATATAAAAGGATGCATTATCTTTGAAATAATCTTGTGAAAGATTAAGTGAAGGAAGAATGTAAAATTCTATAGAAATGTGTACGTACACAACCCTTGCTTTTTTCCTAATCAATTGAGTGGCATGCTTATTAGCAATTATGAAACATTCTAGTGCTTATCAATTAATATCATATGTATTGTTATTCATGCAAAACAATGCAAAAAGGAGCTTCAGAGTTTAAAATATTTCTGCCTGCATCACTTAATAAATTGGCTCCTGATTGTTAAGGCAGTGCCTAAAATCCTATTACAGAGTTGCCGTAATATAATCATCCCCTTTGTCAAAGTTATTGACTTTCTCTAGTGTCGTGGACCTATTGGCTTTGGTAATGCAGTCATAGTAAGTGGTTTATCACAAAAATTTTTGTCTGTGATAGTAGATAATTTTAACAAGTTTTTCTATTGTGTATACTTCCATGGTGGAGAAGCAGACACCATGCAGAAGCCACTAAATTTTTCATTGTTCAATGCAAATTATCCACTGGAAGAGAGTGCAGCACAGTAAAACCAAACAAACCTGCAGTGGAATTATTTAATAAGATTTGCCTCTTCATATAGGTGAGAAGATCTAGTATAAGTGACAACTCACAAGTCATTCAAGGCTCTGTAACAATATATATTGGAACATATTGCAGGCATTCAAATATAATTCAAAACTTTTTCAAGTCAGTGAAGGTGTTTAGAAAAGACTGAAAAAAAAGGGGAGGGACAATAGCCAAATAACTGTCTAATAAGCTAGGTACAGTGCGTTAAACACAGGAAATTTCTTTTTCCAACCTGAACTCTGAAAAGGTATGGTGTTTTGAAGATAAAGCACAAATTTTCATATAAGTAGAACATGACTTTTTCTTATGGTTTTTATTACATAAGAATTTAACATCATGACTTTTTGGGCTTTAAATGCATGAAGAAAAAATTTTAGCAATCCATACTCATGTTTCTGAACATCAGGAAAGCCCTGAAACCCTCACCTATTGCTCTTAGAAATGCATTTATAATTTAATAATTTTAAAGTATTTTATTTATTATTTTGTTCGTAGTTAGTATAATAGACTTATGTTCTTTTCTCTCATAGGCATATGCTGTGTAATTCATGGATATGGTCACATCAAATTAGACTGACAGTCACTGCTAAAGAGCAAATAAAATAACAATTTACTTATGGAAAGTGAATAAAATGTCAGACGTAAAATGGTAGTGCTTTTGCTAAAAAGGTCTTAAAGAAAGCAGCGTAAACTCTTTCTTTCTACCTGACCTAATAACATCCCTGAACACTTCCTGACTTGCCTGCCCCTTTTTCCAAAGGTCATACATAGTTCTTTTCTCCCTGACTTCCTGGGAAAGCTCTTTGCAGAGCCAGCCCAATCTGCTTTCCCACCAGTTCATATTTCAGCATGACAGGCACAAGCTGCTCCTCCGCCTTCAAGATTCCAGCCTTCCTGGGCCCCTTTGATTTTAAGGGCTGCTTTGCAAGGTACTCTTCAAAACAGTGACCTGAACAGGCCAAAGTCCACTCTTCAGAAGTTCAGGGTAGAGGTTTTGTTGACCTCTCTCCTTCCTTCATCAAGTACCGGAAAGTCCCTCATTTCCTGATAGCTGTGGCCCAGACAGCCTCTGACCACCACATCTCCCACCAGCCCTTGTCTGTTCGTAACCAGCAGCGGGGCACCGTCCCTGGTAGGGCCAATGCCAGTGGGGCACCTCCCTGAGCAGGAAGTCAGGAAGTTCTCTTCCACACACTCTAGGAACCTCCTAGACTGCCTCCTCTCTGCTGTGTTGAGTATCCAGCAGATATGCGGCAGGTCGAAGACTCCCACAACAACACTATTTTGAAACATCAGTCAGCCACTTTTATATAAGAGTTTATCCTGGTTCTGTGGCCTGTAAAAGACTCCCACCAGGATGTCTGCCTGGTTGGCCATTCCTCTGATTCCCACCCATACACACTCAACCTTAGTGTCACTGTCCTCAAGCTCTACAAGGTCAAAACACTCTCTAATGTACAAAGGTACTCCACCACCACTACCTCCTTCCTTGTCGCATCTGAAGACCTTCTGGCCTCCACTGAAGCACTCCAGTCATGCATTCCCTTAGTGAAGGGGGAGGACATTTAGTAAGGTCACAGTAAAGCCATTTGTGGAAATGTCAAAGTATTTCACTCTCCTTAAATAAGTACTTCACATGGGTAATATGTGAGAAAGAAAACAAGCCTGAAAAAAGTTTTCATTGATTCTTCAACTATGAGTAACTAATATAATCTAAATCTAAAGACTCCCATTAAACAGTCAATTTTAACTTTTGGATGTCTCCTTCAGACAGGGCTGTTATGTGCCCTTGGTTGCTGGAGAGCCCATAGCCGACCTCCTTAGGCAGCACATTCACTACATTCACAGTGCTTGCACTGGCAGCAGTGTCACCAAAGCTTCGGTAAAATTAAAATTCTCCTTAACACCAATGTAGCATTAAAAAAGAGGCACTCTTTATTTGGCCAGATGCACAGGGGAATAACACCTCTCAAAGCTGGGAATGCTGAGTGGAGGGAAGTTTCTGTTTATATACTGTATTTTACATATATATTCATTGAATGTCCTAGACTAAAAATACATGTGATAATAATTTCCCTGAAATCATTAACATATTTCCCATCACCTTTAAGCATATGTTCTTCTAATCTGGGGGTCTCCCTGGATGACACTGGTGCTGATAGACTCAAATAGTCGAGATGACCTGGCTGAGTTCGCAGGACAATGAGACACTGAGGTTGCTGAAGTTGCAGTTCTCTTTCTTCCACAATGGGCAATGTGCAGTTTCCATAGGCCAGTAGTTTCGGAAAACAATCGTTGTGTTCGCTAACCACGTGCAGGTGATTTATCATCTGGTAACAGCAGGAGGTTGCATCTGATTCTAGAGGCCAAGGCTGAAAGTCAAGGGTGACTCTTGAAGGGCAGGTGATTCACCCACACTCAGCCCCGAAAAACGGGACACGAGATAGGCCTAGAAGCACGGACGGGTTTGGGTTGGGCTGTCCCAAAACAAGGGAGATACCCTCTTGGATCAGGGCTTGCTTTCCTTTGCCCACTTTCCCAATGGCAATTGGAGCTTCCCTTAGCAGGCCCTCGCAGCGCCTCCTCCCCTAAAGTGTGGCTCCGTCGCCCACCCAAACCCTTTTCTGGTTTCTTGCCCCGCCTTTACGTAACCGGGGCTTCGGCTGGGCACGCCCGCCTGTTCTCCGCCAGCCCCCACCAGCACTCCTTGCCAAAACCCTCCTGGATCCCAAAGGCGGACATGTGCTCATTGCTGCCAATGACCCAAACCAACACCCGTTTCAGTGTCAGAGTTTCACTGATTGCACATTGCTCCAGCGGCGCTGCCCAGAGAGGAGTGCACCAAAGCCAGCTTGAGTTGAAAAAGGAAATGTATTACAGCTTGTTCTACCCGCGCTGCTTACATACAGTTAACAAGTTCTGTTACAAGCTTACTGCACATAGTTACGTCTCTGCCGACTCCTGGGCAAGTGACAAAGATCACTTTCAGTTCACACCAGCTCATGACCGACAGGCTACAAAGTGGCGCCCGTACAGATACACGTATGGAGCGAGAGTGACAAAGGTCCCTGGCCCTCTCTAAGTCCCCACAGAGTTAGAACAAAACTGCCCAACGCGACGCAGGTTTACAGAGACATTGGTACAGAGATAAAAGTGTACAACGCGACGCGTGTTTACGTGGGAATCGATACGCAGATAAAGGTAACATTCTGCGTCGTGTAAATAGATTGACTTGTGTACAAAAAGGGCTCTACACAACGCGGACTCCTACAGAACTATACAATTAGCAAAGTAGCCAGCTACACCTCCGCACCCCTGGAACTAAAGGTGTAGAACCGTGTACAGCTCTACCGCTCCATACGTACTGAGGCAGAACTGGAGACAGACAGAGACATAACTATATACAGGCACAGTGATAACCCGGTACGCGACGGGGCAGGACAAGATACAGAGGGAACGCGGCCGCCCCATTTCCCCCCGCTCCCCGTCGGTCGCTTGGTCCCACGCAGAGCGGCTCTTCTGGAAACAT
>VZTF01009724.1:350737-374864 GCA_013397755.1 Cnemophilus loriae | reverse complement strand
GGTTGCTTCTGTGCTGCTTTGCTCATCCTTGTGGATATGCAGCCAGGAAATGGAAAGGGAGAAGAGGGAGAGGGAAAGGGAAAAAGGGGAAAGGGAGAGGGAAAGGGAAAGGGAAAGGGAAAGGGAAAGGGAAAGGGAAAGGGAAAGGGAAAGGGAAAGGGAAAGGGAAAGGGAAAGGGAAAGGGAAAGGGAAAGGGGAGTCGCTTGAGACTCCCTGAGCAGATCCTGAAGGGGCCAGTGCCTGCTTTCCTGAGGAACAGGGGAAGAAAAGAAGCAGAGATGGAGGTTTGGGGCAGAACCTCCTCTCCTCTCATGCTCCTGCACACCCTTGCCCTGTGGAGAGCTGCAATCCCAGGAGAAGCTCTCCTGGGGGAGAGCAGCCCTGGCACAACCCTCTGCCAAAGGGCTTTCAGTAAATTCCCCCTCCTACAGCAAAGCATAACCTGTGCTCGCACTGTGGCTCTTTTGCTGGGCAGCATAAGCTCATCCCGCCCACGAGGGCTGGGTGTCAGCCTGCACTGGAGCCAGGGGGGGATTGAGGGACTGACTCTGTAATGGATCCTTGCCAGCTAATCGGTGTTTATAGGCTTAGATCTGCTGCTTAATTTTATTCCAGCCCCTCGATTGAATTTCTCACATGTAAGTGAGCCCCACGAGTCCATCCTAGCCATATATAATGGATGGTGGTGGAGGGAAAGAACACAAATGTGGCTGAATGCCAGTAACAGATGCCCAGGCAGCGGTGCAGCAGATCCCTCTGCTGAAGATCCCCCACTGCCAGAACTTGCCCTCAGTGCCCCTGTGCAAGAGGCTTCCTCTGTCCCCAGCACCTGGCCTGGGGCCATGACCACCCTCGGCCATTCTCTATTGGCCCCAAGAGCAGGACAAGGCTTGGAGCCAAGTCACCAAGCCACTATCTCCAGGAACAGCGCCAGTTCCACCCACTGAGCCCTGGTGCTGCCACTTGATGCCCCATCAAATATTAATACAATGCTCAATGCCTCTGTGCCTTGCCCCAGCACTGCAGCCCCAGCCCCTGTCCTCTCCAGGGCTGCCCGACCACTCCACCCTCCCCTCCTGCCCCATACTGCTCATTGCTTCCCACACAGGGACTTTGGGGGTGTAACTGCATCACTTTTGGGTGTTCCCTGAGCAGAGCACGACAGGACCCGACCCCCTAACTCCAGCAGCCAGCTCAGCCCCCTGCAGCAGGTAAGACCCCGCTGGGGCTGGGGCAGTGGGTACCCCCATCCCCGAGGAATGCCAGCCCGTCACTCCAGGGAGCGGGAAGACGGGCTGGGGGCATGGGATGCCCGGAGAAGGGCTGGCGGCCGTGGGGCGGCCCCGGGCTCGGTCCTTGGCTGCAGCGGCGTCGTAGTGCACCCCTGGGGGATAGCGGGCAGCAGGGATTCCTCAGCTCCGTCCCGTCTTCTGAAGGAATCAGATCCACCCGTGGTTCTCCCCAAGGACCGGGGTGATGTGTCGGGTCACCCCTCAGCTGGAGGGGCCCTGGAGGTGTGGGGGCCCACCTCCCCTTGCTGCCCTCCCCCAGGAGGAGGCCCGCGCCTCTGCCCCCAGCAGCCGCCCGGCCCGGCAGGGGATGGAGCTCGGCAGGTCGGTGCCGGCGGAGCTGAAGCTCCGCAAGCCCTCGCAGCGGGCCAGGATCCCGGCGCCCTTCCTCGCCCACCCGGTAGGTCGCTGGCTCGGCCCGCGGCCCCCGGCTCATCCCCTCGGCGGCCGTACCCCTTCGAGCCCCCCATGATTCTGTCCGCACAGGACGGGGCGGCTGGGCCGGCGGGGCCCCCCGGGCCGGACCCCGCAGAGGTAGACGCGGACTCCCTGGTGCCCACGCACGATGAGCGGGGCCGGCTCATCCCCGAGTGGAAGCGGCAGGTGATGGTGCGGCGCCTGCGGGCCCGACTGGCGGACGAGGACCTGTCGGGAGGGCAGGTACGAGGGCAGGGGGAGTAGAGGGGGCGCTGGCTCTCGGAAGTCGCTGACCGCCTCCCTCTCCGCAGGATGCAGGCTCCTGGAGCTTCTCGCCCTCCCACCAAGCCGTGCTGGGCCCGTTCGGGGAGCTGCTGACCGAGGCAGACCTGCATCAGTTGGAGAGGGCAGTGGAGAGCCTGCGGCTGCGGCGGCGTGGCGAGGTGTACCAGGGCGAGCTGCGGCGCCTGGCGCGGGAGCTACGCGCCCTCTTGCCCGCCCCGCTGCTCAGCATCTCCGTCCGCAGCCCCCCGCCTGCCCCGGGGCAGCCGCTGCCCCTCTGGTGCGGCCGCCTGGCCGGCGCCGTCAACAGCCTGGCCGCGCTGCTGGGCAACGCNTGGCCGCGCTGCTGGGCAACGCCGGGGGGGTGCGGGATCCCCGCGCCGCCACCTCCGCTCTCCCCGCCGCCACCTCCGCTCTCCCCGCCGCCGGCGGGCATCCTCGGGAGCCGGGGGGCAGCCTGGCGCAGAGGGAGATCCGGCAGTGCGGAGTCTGCGTCCGCAGCTTGCGCGGCGCCTTCGAGCCCGCCTGGGGGGCCGCGGGGAGCGNGGGACGCTGCCTCCCGCCGCCCCCCGCCGCCGCCCCCCGCCCGCACCCTGCTCTCCCCGGAGCAGTTCGTGTCGGCGGCGGGGGGCGGCCCGGCCGAGTACGAGAGCCTGTCGCTGGAGCTGTTCATGCTGGGCTATTTCCGCATCTTGGAGCAGGAGCTGCCCGCCGAGGAGCGCCGAGGCCGCCACCTGCTCTGTTTCGAGGTGTTTGAGCAGCTGGGCCGGCACGGCTGGCGGGCTGTGCGGGCCTTCCACCGCGCCGTCATCGACGAGATCGCGGCCGGGCGGCGCGGCTGGCGCGACGGCTTCGACGACATCAAGGCACGGTACTTCGGGACTCTGCACAGCCCGGCCCAGCGGCCGGGGCAGGCCGGCGAGGAGGGGGACGAGATTTGTCGCTACATCGATCGCAGCTTCGCCTTTTGGAAGGAGAAGGAGGCCGAGATCTTCAGCCTGGAGGAGTGATGCCGAGGGGCTGCGGAGGCCGCGGGCTGCAATAAAAACCTTCTCGGTTCTGTCCCAGCTCAGCGAGGCTTTCCGCGGCGGTGAAGAAAGCTGCTAAGCTGGGCGGGCCGCCTCAGCACCCCAGTTCCCCCTCTCCCAGGGCGGCTGTTTCAGGCCTCGGCTGCCGCCGCGTGTCCGCGGCTGCGGCGGAGTGAGATAACGGCCGTATTTATAGCGGCACCGGCGGTCCGAGCGGGAGGAGCGAGGAGGGGCATCGCGGGGACCCCCGGCCGCCGATGGGGTGGAGGGAGGGTGCTGTGGGAGCTTGTCCCTCCAGGCTCGGTGCCCAGCCGACCCCTTCGCGAGGGGGAGGCTTTCCTAAAGGCAACGGCGCCGCGGGATGGGGCAGCGACGAGGATGGGCCGCGCTGCCCGTGCGGTGCCTTTAAGAGCAGGGAGCAGTGTCCAGGTGCCGCCTAAAAATAGCGTGTGCCCCTCGTCACGGCTGATCCCGTGTCATGCGGCGTGTCCCTGCCCAGCGCCGGGACCGCGGTCCCTTCCCTCCCGCGGACCGGCCGGGCTGTGGAGCACTGGTGAGAGCGGGAGCTACCGCGCCGAGAGGGCTCAAATCGCCCCGAAAATCACCCCCAAAAGGCTGGTCGCCGGCCCGGCAGGGCAGCTGCGGCGTGGTGAGGAGAAAACACGGCCACCCGTGCGAGGAGGGCTGTGGGAAGCGCTTGTGCAGCCACTGCTGTCCGTGACTCGGGCACCGCGAAGGAGGGAGGGCGTCGCGGCAGGGGGAGAGGGAGACACCGTCGCCTTTTCCTAGCAGGGACACCCTCGCCTCCCGCTGCTCGGGCACTGCCCGCCTGCCAGGCCCCACGGCCATCCCCGGCACCATGGTGAGGAACATGGACGACTTTGACTTCTGCCTGCCTTCGCACGCCCAGGGCGTGCTGGAGGGGCTGCAGCAGTTGCGCACCAACCCCAAACTGGCCGACGTGACGCTGGTGGCGGGCGGGCGGGAGTTTCCCTGCCACCGCGGCATCCTGGCCCTCTGCAGCCACTACTTCTATGCCATGTTCTCCGGTGACTTCGCTGAGAGCATCGCAGCACGGGTGGAGCTAAAGGAGGTAGATCCCAGTGCGCTGGAGGTGCTGCTTGATTTTGCCTACACGGGAAAGGTCACCATCAACCAGGGCAACGTGGAGGGGCTGATGCGGACCTCCAGCCAGCTCCACTTCCCTGCTATCCAGAAGGTCTGCAGCCGCTACCTCCGGCAGCAGATGGATGCCACCAACTGCCTAGGTATCTGTGAGTTTGGTGAGAGCCACGGCTGCCCTGAGGTCTCCTCCAAGGCCTGGTCTTTCTTGCAGGAGAACTTTGAAGCCGTCTCTCTTCAGGAGGAGTTCCTCCAGCTCTCCAAGGAGAGGTTGGCTGTCTACCTCTCCAATGACCAGCTGCAGGTGCAGGAGGAGCGGAGCCTGGTTGAGGCTGTACTGCGCTGGGTACGCCACGACCCGGGATCCCGAGCCCAGTTCCTGCCGGAGCTGCTGGAGCTGACCCACCTTGTCTCGCTGCCTGACCAGTACCTGCAGAACCTCCTTGCCACTGAGCCTCTTGTTCGTGACTCAGATGCCAGCAAGGCCCTCGTCGCCCGATCCCGCACCATGGTGGGTATCCCCTTCCCATAAATGCCACTCCCTGAGCCAGGAAGGAGGAGCCTGATGGCCCCGCCCTGGCCTCTTCATCAGGGGCAGAGTGGCACCAGTGCCCTGAAGAATCCCCCAACCCCACCACAGAAGCTAGAGGAGGTGCTGGTGGTGGTTGGTGGCCGTGTGCTGGAGGATGGTGAGGATGAGGAGAGGGGGCTGGAAATGCCGGCTGCCACCAGGAACTTTGCCTTCTACAACCCCAAAAGCAGTAAGTGCCGCCCACTTCCTCCACCTCCCCTCATGTTAATTAACCATCTGTCTACCCCAAAGCCTCCTCTTGCCAAACTAGTGTCAGTTTAGAGAGACACTGGTTGGGTTGGGATGGGCTTGAAACAGGGGTGGCTTAAAAAGTGCCATCGCTGGCTGTGGGGTCATTGCTTGGCTCTGCTGGGTTTCAGGGCGATGGATGGCTCTGCCCGACTTCCCTGATTACAACAAATGGGGCTTTTCCCTGGTGGCTCTGAACAACGATGTGTACGTCACAGGTCAGTGCCAGGGCTGCTGCTGCAGGGTGGGGGCTTCAAGGAGCAGGGATGGAGGACAGGAGACGATGATATGAGCATGAGGCACTGGTGTGGGGCCAGAGGCTTCTCTCTGAATAAAGTCCTCTCCTTACTCTCTGCTTGGGCAAATCTGGCCACTGGCAAGGAATAGCCAGGGACAGCTGCACTTGGAGAGAGTGGCCCGCCTGACCTGTCTCTCTCTAGGTGGCTCCCGGGGGTCCCAGAATGACACGTGGTCAACGACGCAGGCCTGGTGCTTCTGCCCCAGAGATGGTGTCTGGAAGCCCATCGCTTCCATGCTGAGAGCCCGGACAAACCACACCAGCGCTGTCCTCAATGGTGAGATCTACGTGATCGGGGGTAAGGCTGCAAAGACCCTGTGGGTGCTGCTAGGGTGGGGGCCCATGGGTGCCCCAGAGCAGCGGGGTGGCTGCGGTGTCCTGTCACCCTGCAGGGACAACAGTGGACGTGGTGGAGGTGGAGCGCTATGACCCCTACAACAAGAGCTGGTGTGCCATCAGCCCAGCCCTCAAGTACGTGAGCAATTTTGCTGCTGCCAGCTGCTTGGGCAAGCTCTACCTGGTGGGCTCCTGCGCCGTCAAGTACAACGCACTCACTCTGCAGTGCTACAACCCTGTTCAAGGTGAGAGCTGACCCTGCTGCCACACCCCATGATTGTTGTCCCTGGGAGAGGGACTGAGGGGGACCCCCAGGCAGGTGAGCCCCTAGACTGCCAGGCATGGTCCTGTGGGATGTGAGCAGGTGCTGACAGAGTGTGGTGATGGCTGTGGCAGAGGCCCAGGAGCCCCAGGAGCGTGGCTGTTGGCAGCACAGACCTGAGTCACAGATGTCTGACACAGCCCAGACCTGAGCTTCGGTGGAGCGGGATCTCTGAGGCATAGGGGTGGGGGAGGCTGCCTGCCTTAGGAAGAAACCAACAGCCTGTGACAATGCCACCTCCTCAAGTGGACTCTTTCCCATCCCACAGCACAACTACAAACCATGTCCCCAGCCCCCGCTGTTTTTTATGCAAGACCTTCGACTGGGATGGGGACTGTTGGTGCCAGTCTGCCTGGCTGGACTGCCTCTCCCTTTCACATTCCCCCTGAAATAGCAACGCTTGATTCAGCAACTGGCAGCTGCATCGAGAGCCAAGGGTGGGATGCACTGCTAATGACTGCTCCTTGCAGATCTATGGAGTGTGATCACATCCCCCTTCATCCCCAAGTACCTCTCAGCCCCACGCTGTGCCACTCTGCGCGGGCTCATCTACCTCATCGGGGATAACACCAAGAAGGTCCACGTGTACAACCCAGAGGCCAACATCTGGCAGAAGGTACTGGGATGTGGGACCAGGCACAATCACCCTCCCAGGGATGTGGGGATGGTGTTCCCAGCTGCTTCCCCTCAGTGCCAGCACCCCCTTCTCCCTCCTACCCACTAATCCCTTGGCTCTGTTAACACCTGCAGAGCTGAGGATGCCCTGTTCCTTCCTCCCCTGCTCTCCCATCACACACACATGAGGCACTGGAGGCCTCCAAACCCCACAGAGAGGATGGGGTAGGGAGACACGTCAGTGTCCTCTGTGGTGGGAGCAGGAGGTCACCAAGGAGTCCCTGCACATCTCACCCTGTCCCTCACACAGGTGCAGCTCCTACACACACTTCATGAGAACGGTGGGATGGTGGCACTGGGTGACCGGCTCTTTGTCACCGGTGGCCACTGGAAGGGCATGGACGGGGACTACCGAGTAGAAATGGAGGTGTATGACTGCACCAAGGACCTCTGGACGTGCGAGGGCTCCCTGCCCTGTCTCTGGCTCTTCCATAGCTCCTCCTCCATCTTCATGGACACCTCCAAGTGGACAGAACCTTTCCAGGGTGACCATGGGTGGTAGGAGAGCCACAGGGATGCCTGTCACCCTATGCAGCCGTGCTCCTCTTTTTTCTGCTGCCTGTTGAGGCTGATGAGTGGGAGGTGGAAACCCCTGTGCCAGGCTGGCTGGGGCATCAGGAGCACGTTCCCCCCAACCAAGGATTTTCCTTATAAACACGCTTTGGTTAATGCTCTCTTCTTTTCATTTGTGGGTTTGTGGTTTTTTTAGAACTGCCTTTTCTCCCCTCCAAAACCCTAAAGATTTTAGAGTATTTCGAGGCCTCCCAAATGTGGTTCATCCCATCAAAGCCTGACATTGCTACTTGGGGGCAGCAGCCTGTGCCTAATCCTGGTTTCTCTCCCGGGATACGCAGCCTGCACCCCAGGGAAGGGATCCATGGCCATGGTGAAGCAGCCAGCCCCTGGGTGAGTCCCTGCTGGTTGCGGTGACTCCTGCCCCCCCCCCGTATCTCTGACGGTGGCGGTGGCAGAGGGATGGGCGACCATAAGACGATGCTTCCCCGACGGCTGGGCCCACACCCAGCACCGCTGGACGGTTCAGCTGTTCCACCTGCGGTCGTTTGGTATTTCTGAAACGTTAAAAAGACGCCGGGCTGCGGAGCCCCCGGGGCGGGGTGGGCACCGCCCGCTGCTCGCCACGGCCCACGCGAGGTTTTACACGCGGGGAGGTCCCCGCGCCCCGAGGGCAGAGCCCAGCAGCGAGGCGGGCCCGAGGCGGGGCTGGGGCCGCCCTCCCGGTAGCGGCGGCGGCGGGATGCGGCTGCCGGAGCTGTGCCTGGCGCTCCTCTACGCCGCCGGCACCGGCACCGAACCCCCGCGGGCAGCCCGGGAGCGGCCGCTGGCCCCGGGAGGGGCCCGCGTGGACCCCCGGCAGGCGTGGATGCTGCTGGCCGGGAGCCCCGGGAGGGGGAGCGGCGATCGGCTCCGCGGCGGGACGGGGGCTGACACGGCACCCGCGGGCGGCTCTCCGGGAAAAGCAACCTCGGCTGCCGCGCAGGCCGGCGGGACAAGGGCTGCCCCGGCCTCCTCCACGATGCTGGAGCAGCTGCTGAGGGAGCTGCAGCTCCTGCTCAGAGGTACCGGGGTGGGGGGCCCAGGGTGGGAGCTGTGAGGACAGCAGGGCTGGGCAGCAGAGCCAGAAGAAGGGAAGGTTCCCTTCCTAACGTCAAACGCCGGTGGGGTTTGGGGTCAGGCATGGCAAAGATGTGCAGGACACCTGGGAAAGGGTGTAAGGAGGAGGAAAGCTGCAAAGGCAACCCCCAGGCTGGGGCCCAGCGTTGTGTGGAAGCAGCCTTCCATTGCCAAACGCGTGAAGACATCGCTGTGGAGCAGAACATGTGGCAGGAGCTGGGGCTGTTCTACATCGTAAGTGCCCAGCCTGCCCCTTTTCCCTCTCTGCAGGGGCACCTGCCCTGGCACAGGGACTCCTTCTCTAACTGCAGCCATTCCCTACCCCAGCCTGAGACGGAGGGGATGTTCCACCGTGGCCCAGGGCTGAACCTGACCAGCGGGCAGTACACAGCCCCCACTGCAGGATACTACGCCTTCACCACCACGCTGCACATTGGTGAGCCCTCAGACAGCCCCGGGGCCCTGCCGGGGAAGGCTGGGCTGGCTCTCACCCCCTGCTCTGTCCCAGTGCACAGGAACCCACGGAGAAAGGGGAACGGATGCCGAGGGAGGCACCTGCGGGTGCTCATCTGTGTGCAGTCCCGCTGCCAGCACAACAGGTAGGGCAGGGCAAAGCCAGGGACCCTGGGCCAGGGAGGCGGGAAGGAGTCCAGCAACCTGGGAAAGGACAGGCAAGCTCCCCCCATCACTACCCTCCCTCTTCAGCAGCAACCTGGAGACCGTATCCTGGCTGGAGAGCAGCGGTGACCTTTTCACCATCTCTGTCACGGGCACCCTTTACCTGCAGGTTGGTGGTGCCAGCTCCACTGGCGACAGTACTGGGCAGGAAGGTGCCATCCATGGCCCTAGCCCAGGGCTGGGCATCAGCTCTGCTTCTCAGATGACCTCCAAGCCCCAAAGACAGTCAGGACAGAGCTCTGCTAGGGCACTGTAGCACAGACTGTGGTTGGGCTGCCCTAAAGGCCTTGTGATGTTATTTTCCCAGAAGGAAGGGTAGGGGCAGCTCCTCCAGCTCTTGGTTGCTGCGTGCAGGGGAGAGCTCTCTCCTTGGCCCTGCCAGGCCATGCCTGGTGCCCAGGGGAGGTGTCCAGGCCCTGCTAATCCCTCTCTCCCCCCAGGCTGGGCAGTATGCCTCTGTTTTCGTGGACAACACGGCAGGCTCTCCCCTCACAGTTCAAAGTGGCTCCGATTTCAGTGCTGTTCTGCTGGGAGTGTGAAGAGGCACCACGCTGAACCTGTGCCAGGAGCAGCCAGACCCTTCCCTCTGCCAGCCACCATCGTCTCTCCCCTGCTCAGCACCAAGCCTAGGGAAGGCCATTTGCTCATGCAGGAACTGCAGTCTGGTCCGATATTGCTCGTGCTGCAGAACGAGCTGAAGGTGGACAAAAGATCATGAAGATGATGATGATAATAATAAAAAAGCCTGACCAGGACCTAAAGGCATTCACTTTTATCTAAAAGCTAGGCCTAGAAGTTTATCTTGGAAAACACTGCTGACAGTGGCAGCAGATGGTTGCCTTCTCGCCTGGGCTCAGCTCCCACCATGCCTGGTACAAAGCCCCACATGTCCATTTTCGCCCTTAGTGGACTTCCTTTCCCTGCCCAGACAGTCTCAGCAGCCCAAGCCAGATTCTGTACTGCTTTAGCTGCCCTGCAGTGTATGAGCAGTGAAGGTTTGCTGGCAGGAGCCAACATCCTTTGCACTGATCATCAAAGCAAAGTCCCAATGATGCCGCACATTCGATTAAACCAAATTCCTGTCCTGTGACTTCCCACAGCAGGCACTCCCCGCCTGTGGCGCAGGGCCCAGGGCTGTGGGCAGCACAGATACGCTCTTTGCTCAGGCTCTGATAGCTGCCTGGGCTGAGGATGGGCACAGGCCTACGTGACCAAGCCAGGGCTGCAGGACAAGGACCAGGAAGGCTGAGCGTTTGATTTCCTAGTAGCACTGAGCGCTGGGCAAGCTGTGCCAGCAACACTGCAAGATAGCCTGAGCTGTACCTAGCCCCACCTTCTCCCAGGGATGTCCCTGGCCCTGCCTGCCCTTCTCCCTGCTTGAGGAGCCTGGTGAAGTAGCTGTTAATGCAGCAATTTATGGGTAGGGGTGTTTGGATCCGCGGAGAAGGGGGACAGACTCTGGCTGTGCAGTTGCAATGCTGACTTCTCCCAAAGCAAAGAGAACTTGTGTCTGAAAGCAACATTGTGCTTCTCCCCCAGCTGATCAGGTGGGCAGCAGCCTCCCGGCACAGCTCCTGCCCAAGTGAGGAACTTGGCCCTGGCAGCACCTCCCAGTCCCCACACACAATGAGCCGAGGCAGCCTCGCTCTGATCAGCCGCCTCTCTTCCTACTACACACACCTGAGAAGGCAGAAAGACTCAGTGTCTGAAAGCAGGACTTGCCCGGCTGTGAGCTGTCCTGTGCAGGTGAGATACCAGGAGCCCAGTGCGCTTGATCACAAAACTGAAAAAGCTGATTAAGTCAGAGGTACTGGAAGGCTAATTCAAGTGTTGGAAGGGGACAGAAGCTCAGTCAGCCCCAAGGGAGGGAACTGCATGCAGAGCACTTGGGCATGGGCCACCCTGGGGTGGGCTTGGAGCTCTCCTCAGTAGCAGGATGCTGCTGAGCACTGAGTGCTTTTTCAGGAAACCTCCTGCAGACCCTGTCTTACCACGAAATTAAAGCAAATAGGTTTTTTTACTTCCACTAAAGCTGGGGCTGAGCTTTTCTACCTGGCTGGCTACTCTCAAGCATGGTGAGACCTGCTCCTTCCTTTTGCCTTCTGCCATGAAAAATGGACATTTTATGGTAATTGTTAGTAACTGTACCATAACATTGCATATTCCAATCCTAGCTGGAGCTGTGCTTTCAGAACTTTTCCTAAGAGGAAGAAAAGCAGCACTGTAAGAGGAGGGAGGGAAAACAGTAAGAGAAGGACAAGCTAACATTCCTCTCACCAGCTCTTGCACTGGAATTCAGAGTGGCCTCCTGGAAGGAGCCCCCGACCTGGGAGCAAGGCTCAGCTCTTGCAGCATGTCACAGTGTAAGAGGCAGGAAAACGGGGAGCTGAGAAGGGAAACGCAAGTTACCTTTCTGAAAATTTGTCATCAGGGTTTCTTTTGCCACAAACAGAACCAACGCCACGCTACTCTGTCTGGGCTCTCCAAATTTACCTTTCAAGACTAGAAACAGGAGAGTGCTGCTAACAAAGGCATTCCCTCCCAGCTCATCCTGCACATCAGGGTACACAGGAATGGCTGGGAGCAGAACAAGCTGGCAGAGGACGAGCACTACCCAAAATCTGTGCCAGAGGGCCACTTTCTTCCTCAGTTCTCTGCAGGAGGTGCAGAGAGTCAGTGTGCACCAGGCTGCATTAGCCTAACCCTCAGACTAAGCCCATGAAGTATAACTGACCTCTGTTGGAGCAGGAATAGATGGTCAAGCCACCTGTGCCAAACAGGACAGCTATTGCGTGCTCCAGAAAACAGCCCAGGAGCTGGGACCATCTCCCACAGTTCCAGGGATACAGAAAACAGAAAGGAGCCAGGGAAGCCTCACAGCCCTGTGCAGGGCTATGTACAGAACAGCAGGCACCACCACATCACCCCTGCCCCCTTCCCCTGGGACTACAGCTGTGCCCTCAGCTCACCTCCCTCACTGCCCCGCTCACACACAGGGTGGGAAATTGGAAACTTAAGTGCTTAGGTAGCCCAATCCATTTAGCTTTCATTCTGTCAGTTGGTCTTAAGCCAAACTTTCTCTGGAAGACAGCATACTGACTGCAGTAACAGCTGGTAGAGGCACTGAGACAGGATGAGATACCAGACACTTATTAGTACCTAAAACCTGAGATGCCTTCTCCTCAGATAGCACAGACAAGCACAGAGCCTGCCTGTAGCTCAGCTGCCTGGCAAGTCCATTTGGTGAAAACACTTTCTCCAAAAAACATCAGGAGCAAACTCCAGCCACTTTTTCCAGTCCAACAGCGCAGGGCAGGTAGGCTGCTGCTCTGCAAGCGGTGTTTGTGTCCCTCAGCTGCAGGCAACCTCACAGCCCAGCTTCAGAGTCAAAAGATTTCCTGCCCAGTGTGAAGAGGACAGCCCATAGCCCATCCCAAGCTGGTGGCCTAGAGCACCTCACAGTCTGTATGGTTCAGCCTGTCCAGGAGCTCCCACTGAGTCCTGGAACTCCGGACTCTCCCGGAGCCTTGCACAAAGCTCAAGGATATGGACAGCAGAACTGCCACATTTGAAACGGCTGGCAGAGCTCACACTCCCAGATGCCTCTTGCTAGCACCCCTGCCACATGAATTTACTGGGTTTGCCAAGACATTCAACCCTACTAGCTAAGTGAGCTAAACCTACTAGAAAAAAAACCATCTTTATTTACACTGAAGAGCATCCAGCAGGGCCCACCCTCCCCCAGGCACACATGCATGCACACAGACCTCTCCCTTTCCTTACATCCAGCACACCTCATCCCTCAGTGCTCTATCCGGACCACCATGACCGTGACGTTGTCGGCCGAGCCTCGCTGCACTGCCTTGTTGGCCAGTCTGTTACAGGCAGCTTCGTACCGAGCATCTGCTTCCAGCTTCCCTTCTCTCATCTGGATATTCTTATCCTGTTGGGACAAAGGAATTTGCTCCCAGCAAAGGTAGGTACAAGCACACTGTATTTTCCAAGCACTGGGAAGCAAAACAAACACAGACAATCCAGGGAATAAGGGAGGATGCTCTGGCAGAAGTCCATTTCATGCCCTCTGCACTGCCAAACCCAGCCCCCACGCTGCCTTCTCCTCACCTCCAGGCAGGACACAATGAAGTTCACAGCTTCTTCTGGCGTAAAGACTTTAAAGAGGCCATCACACGCTATCAGAATGAACCTGGAAATCAAGTGGAGACAGGTTCCAAGGCTGTATTTTTGGCTCCCCAGCTACAGCAAAATCCCTCCAATCTATTTTATGAACGTCCATGATCCAAAGGGAAGATGCTGTAAAAGCTCATTTGAAAATCCCTTGGAACCTACCATTCATGGCAATTCAAAGAGCCAGGCAACTAATGTAAGACCTAGATTAGGACATCCTGGCAGTCCTACCAACACTGGTAAGACCATATACAACAACCTGGTCAAATGCTCCGTTGTTTCTCTAAGAACTGCTTCTCTCCTTTGAGTCCTTTTCATTCATGCATTTTCCCTGTGAAGCAGCTAATGCAAGGAAATAGAGAAACGCAGCTGAAACCCTTGTGTACATCACTTCACATTTCTGCACTCCCGAGGTATGTGGTAATTTAAATATGCAAATTCAAAAGAAAAGCACGTGACACAACTGTGATCAGAAAACTCTGACACAAAATATCGCCACAGGCTGCAGAAGGTTGAGGAGACACAAAGCCCAAGGCAAGGGCAGCATCCTCCTTAGGATGGGGGAGACAGCCTGCTGTGCACTCCCTGCCTGCACAGGGAACTGTATTAGCAAGGAGCCCTAACCAGAGCCACCAGGACAAGGAAAACTACAACCAACCTACAGAAGTGGTCAGCCTGCACATGCCTCTGAAGACATCATTTCAGTGCCTGATACTCAAAGAGTATCTTTAGAAATATTTCAGTGGATCACTTGACATGGAACTCTAATCCCAGAAAAAGCAGCAGTACTGGGTTACAACTCCCACCTCCCAGAGTCTGCAGGGCCAAACTGACACGAAAGCTCACTGCAATTTGTCGTTGCCAATCATATCATGGAAAAGTATCTCAAATCTTCAAATATCAGAGCCGAATGCAAAAGTATTTATGGGCACTACAGCTGCTAGAAACAACTCCTGGACAGAATGGAGACCCAAGAACTCAAGCCTCAACTAACTGCTTGAACACTGGTGTGTGAACTTAATCAGAGCACAAAGGACATCTAAGGCTTGTGTATGCTATTGCTATGAAGCTGGTCTCCCCAAGAGGAGCCTTCACAGTATCTTGGCAGAACAGCAGCATTATCCCACTGTTCTGATAAGGAACAGAAGCAGAAAGACATCAGCAGTAAGAGCATCCTCTAATTCTGGGGGGATCAGTCTGAAGTGCCTTGGCTCTCACAGCAGAGCAAAGAGGGTTGTGCAGCTTCTGCTGAGCAGAGCTGGGACAGACAACCCCCCCATGCAAGGGCACACTTTACCTGTCGTTGTGTGTGAGTTGGCAGCGTTTGATATCTGGCACTGAGATGACACCACAGCGTTTGTACTGGCCATCCCCGATGGAGCGGGAAACCTCCAGCACTCCCAGGACTCTTCCATCCCTGCACAAGGAAAGAAAGCACGTGAGAGCCCTCCCCACACGTGTGTATCTCACTGCACTGCCTGATGGGGACACTTCCTGCATCCATCTGCCTTGTACAAATAATGACCCACTTCCCCAGCAAGTTCAAATCTTCCCTTCAAAGTCTCCTTCCCTTTCTGTATGTTTGTGTGAACCTCTGGGAAACAAGTGGTGAGGAGGAGGAGGAAATGAAGTCAGGGGACTTCAAGGCTGTTTTCTATCACCCTGCCGTAACTCAAGCCCTGCTTAGCCTAGCAAACTGGGGAAGTAAGAGTTATATGTGAGCTGGACTCCCGGTGGCATAGTTTGAATACAGAGATTATATTTTGGCAAGATATCCAGCAAACTGCTCTTCACTAGAAGCACAGAGTGGCAGAGGCGAGAGGTCTGAGTCAGCAGCCCCTCCTGTATCCTGTCTGTCAGGACACCAACCCCTACAGACTGGCTCAGCTGCAGGCAGTTCCCAGGAGTGAGAAACACGGTGTGTTCAGCTCCTGATCACTTGGCCTTTAGTAACCACTGATTGCAGCAAGCAGCTCTGTGAAACTGAGGTTACAACACCCCTTAGGAAACAGCTCTGGTTTGCTGAGCTTTTCTAATCAACCAAGCTCCCTAGAGAAACACCCACACTTCACCTTTCCAACAATCAAGCATCTTCTCCCCAAAAAGGCTCTTCTGTGCCCTCTGGGAATACACAAAGCTCATTCATCTCGTAGTCCAAGCAGCCCCGCTTGAGATAAAAGCAAGAAGCAAGGCATGTCACAGAGAAGAGATCTGATGCTCACACACTTTGTGGCTTATCTCTTGGGTCCAAAAATATTGAACTAGAAGCAGTGGGAGAGGCTCCCAGGCAGTCAGGGACCAGTTCTGGAAAGAGCTAACAGACACTGGGCCGTCTCCTTGCCATGTGCAAAGAGAGATCAGTGCTGAGCGTAAGTGGAAGCGTGTGCTCTCCAGAGATAAGGGGAACAAAGTGCTCCAGACACAGCAGCAGAACAGAACTGAGCCCGCCCCTCTCCACCCTGGGTGCATTTTGCCTCCACAGGCATGAAGACACTTCACCTGCACTGAATCCTCTCTTCGTGAAGACGCCACTAAATCAAGAAACAGCCTTCAAAGAAGAGAGAGAACCTAGCCAGGGAAATAAGACTCGACTGTTGTGTTTAGCACCAGTTCCCCAAACAGCCATGAACTCTTTTTTGCACAGGAACATTAAGATTATCACATTTTGGCTCCAGAAAACTCCCTCCTACTGCAGACAGCCTCAGTGCATCAGGGGAGCAACACCAGCTGACACTGAGGGCTTTCTGTGCTCTCTCAAACCATGCCCCCCTCACAGAAGGAGAGAGGAGTCATGCTGAAAGGAAATGAATTCTGTTCAGCATCACAGTGTGCAGAGAGCAGTAACTTCAACAATCTAGTCCAGCCTCATAGGTCCAAATCTGTAGGTCAAGCTTAAGCATGCCTACCCCACTGCCAGGCTTTCACATGGGTCCTGCCTTGGCCACCATAAAGCTCTGCAAAACCAGACCCCATCAACCAACTCCAGTAACTGAATCCTCGCACACCTCAAGCACCACTGTGCTTCCCACAGGCAGAAACAGATTCTCTCCAAGTTCTCAACTAGAGATGCATACCGGGCTCAGGAAACTTCAAAACCTCACTGTTCAGGCCCAAAATTAGGCTAGGGTTTAGATTAGCTTATTCACACCCTCAGGCACTTACCTGACGTTTCCCCCAGCTTTCTGTATCCGCATACGCTCCTCATACTGGGTGGGGTTATGCTCCTTACTGAGGCTTAAGGCTGTGTGCTTCTGACTCTCTTCATTGTAACGACACAGAATCGCCTGTGCTGACAAAACACCATCATCAAACAACACCACAACTGCAGCAACAACTTCTTGAGAGAGAGCCCTGAACTGTAGCGGATGGTCCTACACCGGGCCAGTGACTGGTGGCCAGTGGTGTTTCTCAGGGCTCATTCCTAGGCAGGAAGTGCTGTTCTGTAGTTTTATCAGTGATCTACATGCAAGAGTTGAATGCACCAAGTTTGCTGATGATACCAAATCGGGAGTGCTGCGGACTCTCTGGAGGGACAAGAGGCCTTGCAGGGGTATCTGCACAGATGCACCATCAGGCAGTTGCCAGTGGCACAGAGTTACTAAGTCCACATGCTGGATTCTGCACCCAAGATGGAACAACGCTGAGCACGAGTGTAAGCTGGGAGAGGAGTGGCGGGGGACCAGCCGTGCTGAGAGGATCTGGGCAGCAGCTCAGTAGGAACCATTGCCAGGAGGGCAGAAGGCATCCTGGGGGCACCCAACACACCGTGGGCAGCGGGGCAGGAGAGGGGCTGGTCCGGCTGTGCTCAGCACCGGGGCGGCCTCAGCCAGAGCGCTCCAGCGTTAGGGATGATGGGAAGGTGCTGGAGTGAGTCCAGAAGAGCAGAACCACGCTGGTGCTGGGGCTGGAGGGCAAGTCCTGGGAGGAGGCTGAGGGCTCTGGGTTTGTCTGGTTTAGAGAGGAGGAGGCTGAGGGACAACCTTATCCCCCTGTGCAGCTTCCTGAGGAGGGGGCATGGAGAGGGAAGTGCTGACCTCATGGGAGTGCTGATCTCAAAGCAGGGCCAGGAGAGGTTCAGGCTGGACATTAGGAAGTGTTTCTTTATAGAGCATATGATCACATACTGCACCAGGCTTCCTGGAGAGGTGGTTGATGCCCCAGACTGTCGGTGTTTAAGAGGCATTTGAGCACTGGTGTAACTTCAGAGAAGCCCTGAACTGGTCAGGCAGTTGGACCAGGTGATTGTTGTAGGTCCCTTCCAACTGAAATATTCTGTTCTAGATACTGTGAGATATTTAGCACCATCAAGAGAGCTTTCACACACCACTGTTTTACACTATGGGAGACAACACAAAAGTACTCTGCACCCACCCAAAACAAGATGCTTTGTAGGAACAGTTAAGTAGCTCATGACAACTCAGACATCTCAAACAAACAAACAAAAATACTCTGGGCAGAATAAAGATGCCATCAGTGGTCTCCATCCTGCTTACCCGGCTGTCCCCAAGGTTGGCTATGTAGAGAATATTGTCAACAGCTAACACACAAGTAGCTGTGGAGCCATCCTTCCATGCTGGCTTCCTGAAGGGAACAGAAGTGAGATTACTAAAGGGGAAAAACAACACTTGAGAAGGTAAGTTATGGAGTGTTCTTGGGGACCCAAAGAAGAGTCATGTGCCAACATGCAGCCATCAGGTAGCACAAGCCCACAGCAGCTGCCTGCAAGCAGCTCAGGAAACTGTTGGTGATAAACAGCAAACTGGACAAGGACAGAGGAACTACACAGACTACAGACTTCTGAATGCACAGCCAGTGCCCAGCTGGTGTAAATACTGCCACCCACAGCTCCCACACCAACCCTTCCTCACACTCAGCTCCCAGGAAACCTCATATGTGAGCAGAACAGGCTCAGCCCTGATGGCTGCCCAAAAGCTGTAACATCACAAGCACCCAACACTCCTCCCTGGGAGGTTCCTTCTTTGCAGCAAAAGGAAGGCACAGCCAACTCTGCAGCAGAAATGCCTTCTTTTTTGCTTAAATTTTCCTTCCTTTTTTCACATCCCTGCCCCCTCTCCCACCTCAGCAGCACCACCACTCACTCAGTGGCTCTCCTCCTGTTTCACTTCCTGTAATTAAGCTTTTATCTCTAGAGCTCTAGGTAAAATGAGAAGCATTTCTTAGATTACAGCTGCCAGACTAGTCCTCTCCACAAAAAAGCCTGGCTATGATGCCATTCTTCACTGAAACTAGCTTTGAGAGACTAATTTCTAGACATATTTCAGCCAGTTTTTCCTTACTTTGAAGGTGTGGCTGAATGAACACGATTCATTTCACCATCAATGCAGCTATTGCTAGCGATCCTTTGTAGTGCCTTTATCACGTTTCTGACCAGAGGCTGGTTTGAGAAAGAAACTATTGTGACAGACTCAAGAAAGCATCTTCCTTTTGCCTGGTCAAACTTGTTGTTCTCATTAGGCTTAAGAGACTGAGCCAGTTTGCAACACTTAAAATTGAAAATTTTCAGGGAATCGCAGAATCAAACACATCAATAGTCTCTCCATCTGTGAGAGAGGTGTCACTGTGAAATAATAGCAGTAAAACAAACCAAACCAAACGTGTGTAAAGGATTGGTAACAAAGTGACTGTATTTGAAATGCGATCTACATCTCCCCTAGCCCACACAGTTGGTGTGTCAGTTCAGCAGAGACTGAGAGAATGTCAGGGTGCTTTGGCATTCCACACCCAGCACCAAGGCAGGCTGGCATTTACCCCACAGAGGGACATCCTTCATCAACATCTCTGTTTCCTAAAGAGTTGAAGAAAGCAAGATTTAAACTCACATTGGGAGAGTTAGGTCTTTCAACACAGGGCTTTAAAAGCTATCTCAGGGATGTGTTCCAGACTGGCAAGCACAGCTCTAAAGAAAGCTTAGTGGCCTCTACAGATCCCCTCCTGCCACACTCCGATGCCATCAACAGAGAGATCCCATCTTAGGCAGTATGGGACAAGTCCCTTGAGCAACATGGCAAGTCTTTAAAAAGAAGGCAAACAAGATGCCCTGATAAGGACAGAGGTGGTCCTTGGACCTGTTTTGCCTCCTTCGTTCATGAGGAACATGTATTTTAGTCTAAGGGATCCTACAGACCACTTACCATAGAGTAAGACCAGAACGTGCCATGATCTAGTTCTAGCAAGCACTCAGCTGGCAGAGTCACAGCCTGACACAGTGGAGCTGTGTGGAGTTTTGCCAAAACACAGTCGTGACTTCCTTGTGAAGGTTTCCTCTGCCCTGCTCACAACTCAGACCTCAGAGGTGCACACTAAGAAATACAAATGAACAGAAAGCATTAGCACTTACTGGCTGGATGCCTGCTTTAGAAACTCTTCATCTGTGTGTTTGAAGGTGTCCAAAAGGCATCTCTTCACAGTTTTCTCCACGCTGACTACCTCACCTGTCAAGACAGAAAAAACACCAACTAAGCTCCACGTTATACATATCTGAGCTATCCTAGTCTGTCCCTTTGCTCATCCAACATTCAGTCAGGCAGTGCTTCTCTTGGACTCCACAGAGCAGCTGGGGCACACCATGGGCTTACCCTACCAGAAATCTGTGCAGTGGCGTAAGTGGAGAGTTTATGACATAAACCTCTCCACCACAGGAGTATTTTCACAGTTAAAGTGGCACTGCCAAAACTGGCAACAGCACATTTCACACTTGTTTAGTGAGTCACAACTGGCTACTTGCACCCTTGTGCCAAAAAGGCTTCCAGGCCTCTTCCCCAGAAGACAGAGCAGTCTTGCAAGCCCTCTGGGAACAAGGGATGGGTACTGTAGGACTACACCCAAACAGATCAGTTTCCCTATCCACTGCCAAGGCAGAAAAGGTGACAGTTGTCCTACAGCCCTCATTCCACTCCTCTCACCTTTAGGAAATTTCTTAATCAGGTTCTGGTGCAGATTTTGTGCTGCAAATTTTGAGGCTCGGACTCCCCCGTGGCCATCAAAAACAGCGAAGTACGAGACACGTGAGCTGTGAGGGAACAAAAAGTAGCAGAGAGAGGCTAAGAAAGGCCAGTGGCCAGGGAATGGGATTGAGCACATTGCTCTCCATAACACCCTGCCCTGCATCAGCCAGACGGAAAATCCTGCACTCCAAGGCACAAAAGGTAGCAGGTCTCTGAGCTCCTCTGTTCAACATCCATGTGGTTTACGTGTTCCAGCACCGGGCTGAGAACTTTCTTGTAATTTTCCACTCCTCAAGAAAATGAAGGGCTAAAGGGTTTACAGACCACAAATTGGCATAAAAGCAGATAAACATTTCACCTCAAGGACACTGCAACTCTCCAGCATTACACACATCAGTCTAGCCAATCCTACAGTGCCTTCCATGCCTAAGCTTGTTCCAATTATTTTACAGACAAAAAACTTGGTTTTCTCAGCACACAAACCGCTTGGGACAGTACCAGTTCAGAAGCTAAATCCAGTATCAGGAGGATGCTTGAGAACATTCTTTTAATTTTAATATACACTTACATCTGGGTAACAGAGGATCAATATCCAGAGTTATCAGGCCCTCGTGGTCCTCGTAAAGTCAGTAACTGGATCCACTAAGCACCCCTCAAAGAGAGGTTTTCATACACACCAGCCCTGTGAATTGCCTCAGCTAGCTGATGATTCACCCTAGGTCTCCCAATAACAAACCCAAAAACCATGCACCACAATACAGGCAGACAAGAGCATCAGCTGTTCAAAGCAAAAAGGATCATCTCACGGGCTTAGCTGAAGCAAGCTGGAGCTCCCTCACCCCCAGGATGGCCGTTCCAGCAGTTGGGGCCCACTTACATTTGGGAGGGCAGAGGCCGGCATTCCTCGGTGATATCGTTTAAGATGACATGTGCATCCTGCATGTCTTCTCGCTCACCTTTTCTCTCTGCCACATAACCCTTCAGTCCAAGAATGCCCACTGATCCTAAAGGGGAACAAAGCAGACACACGCATGCAAATCAAACACCTCCGTCTCCTCAGCTCAGGCTCAAAACCAGTAAGTTCTCAGCTTTCAGAGCCCTGTCCTGGCTGTGCAGCCCTCATCCTGCAACAAAACATCCAGCATCTGCTGCTGAACAGGATACATTTATTTTGTAACATGGGTTTTTATGTGTCCCCAAGGCCAGCAGCACTAAAAGCAGCCTGCTCTCATTTTAGCAGGCAGCTGTAGCCAAGCAGGACTGCTGGGCATCGGACAGGACTCTTACCAAACAGGGCTGGGGGACAGGGTGGGCAGCGCAAGCACGCGGCACTGAACCTGCAGATTAAGTAAAGCACAGCTTTAAAGTGTGCGCTAAGGATAGGAAATCCAGGTCTGACGTTCCCAGGACATGTCCTTTCCCCTGAACACATCTCACTCCCGAAGCTGCAACACAGCAGGCAGGCACTGAAGTCAAAGGCCCTGCGTGTAACAAGCCTGTCTCTCCCCCTCTCTGGCTTCCTTAACAGCCAGCAGAGAGATCCGTGGATGTGACAAAAGGAAAGGTGTGGATCTAACCTCACAGAGGTTCCACACCTAATCCCCCTGGCAGCACAAGTACTTCTCCTGCCAGTGCTGAGGTGCCTCCTGCTCAGCTCCTGCTACTTCAGCAGGGACAGCAAGAAGGCCCAGGAGGGCAGATAGAGCCAGGAAGCTCGAGGGGCTTCCACAGAGCCCTGCAGCAGTTTGCTTCCTACAAGAGGAAACTGAAAAGGCAAGCAGACTGAAGAACCAAAGCTTAGCTTTGTTCTGGACTTACTCAGCCCAACGCCAAAAGTACAAATTGAGTACATTTGTTTTCAAACTGTCTGAAAACCTTTACAAACTTTCTTTTCCACAAGTTCTTCCCTGCCATTCTTCTCTTCCTCCTCCTCCAAGGACTTTCTCTTCTGCCCTTTCTCTTGGCTCCCTGCTGATGAGACTTGCTTAGTAGCACTGGAGGCTGAAAGAAAGCAAAAATGCAGGTGGCTCAAGTGTTCCAGGACTGTTTCACTTGCATAAATTCAGCAGCAAGTCCTTTTATACCAAAGCACACTCAGGAGTGCAGGCTCACACACTTACACAGCATAAAGTGCCCAGAGTTATTACTGAACAACCCACAGGTTTCATTTCTTAGCTACCAAGCTTTTTTTTTTCTTTCCCCAGTTAATTGCTTAGCAAGTTAATGTTACAGGTTGCAACATTTCTAGATTATTATTATTATTTTCCTCTATGATCTCTGCCCACAACAATGCAAAGAAACTTATTTTATTATTCTGAACGTGCCTATTTTTCAGAAGGTTCAGAAGAAGGCTACAAATTAAAGCTAGCAAGCAAAACGTGACGTCAGAACTCTGGCTTTTTCCCTTCTGGAGATTCAGTCTCCTACGGGTATAGTGAATTATCTCAGCTCCTCCCAGGTGACAGCAAGAACATGCAGAAAGCCTTGCCAGGGCAGCAGTCTGGGTTTGAAGCCATTTTCAGCCAGGAACAAGGAGGCAGCCTGTGCCTACAGCAGAAAAGCAGCCAGGGCAGTGGCTGCACCAGGGCTCTTTCCCTCCCAAAGCAGGGAACTCTCAGACGGAGGGTCCCCAAAAGACAGGAATGTACTTCTGGGAACAGGCCTAATTTTACTTTTTAAGATTCACAATCTCGGTTTTAGCAACTGGGGCACAAACTGCCACGACAAGTGTCAGCCAGCCTGGACTGGAGAAATAAGCAGCAGGTTAACTTGCTGTGTGTCCAACACAACAGGCTGCACCCTGGGCTTTTCCCAGAGGGGTGGCTCAGCAGAGGCTGATGAGGGACACAAATCCTCACCTGGGTCACCGCTGCTGGCTGGTGGGAGACCATCGAAGAGCAAAGAGCCTTCTTTTCCTGGAGCACAAGAAAAAGACAAAAATAACTAAATATGGTTCCTTTCAGGGAATAATGCTTCGCCTGTGTCTCTCCTGAGGTGAAGAAATTATGAAAGTTTACCAAAGAGAAGCCAAATTTCTATTTCTGTTACTAGTCGGGCAACTCCAGGCTTTGCATTTGTTCCAGGGAACATTTTTACAGAATGTTTTATAGAATATATGTGGAACATCTCTAACACCCTGGTCATAAAAAAACCAAACAGGGTGCAGCTGGTCTGCACACCAGTACTGATAACCCCACCGTCTTTATTCTGCCTAACAAAGAACAGGATTCACACACATTTCATGTGAAAGAGACGCTGATGAAGAAAAACACGGAAAACCAAACTGATGGCAGGAACGGAGCACCCATACCTGAGTCAGCACTGCTGGACGGTGGGAGATCATCGAACAGCAGAGGCCCTTTCTGGGCATCTTTCCCTGCAAGGCACCAGGGCAGAGTGAGGAACCAGTGCAGGGGAGTTGTTCTGAAAGGACTGCCCCCAAGCCAGCCCAGGTGTGGTAAACCAGGAGAGCCTTACTTCCATCACTAAATTTAGCAGCTGCTATACGAGCAAAATAACCACCTGCCCGGGGCTGAGGTGAACTTTTGTCTTGAGAACGGGTTTTTGGGGTTTTTTGCTAGCAATCCACTAAGCTCGCATTAACAGCCCTCAGCAGCACAGCGAGGGGAAAGGCTCCAGCGCGGTCTAAAACCGCAGGGAGCTGTAATTCATACGGAACACGCAAAAACATGCAGTGGAGCGAGTCCCAGGGGAAACGAAAACCACGGAACCCACCAAACCCGGCAATTTCTCCAGCGATTTTTAACCCGTCCCCTCACCCTCCCCCTTGCCCCTCAAGCTCCCTGCAGCGGCGGCCTGGCTGCGCGCGGAGCCACGCTGCAGCAGGCCCGGCGGGGCCCACAGCCTGTCAGGCCGAGCCCAGGTGAGGCCACGAGGCCGGGCCCGAAGGACAGCGCGGGCCCGAACGGGTCGCGGCCTCACCAGCGGCGGCGCCGGGCTTGGGCAGGTCCCCGAACAGATCCATCGCCGCCGCGCCGCTCCCGCCCGCCCCGCGCCGGCCCAATCCGCACCCGCGGAGGGCCGGAAATGGGCCCGCGCCTCGGCGGCGGCGGAAGG
>VZTF01009724.1:309342-350671 GCA_013397755.1 Cnemophilus loriae | reverse complement strand
CGGCACACGGCAGGGAGCGCCAGCGGGAACCGGAGAGCGGCGAGTGCGGCCTCCCTCCTCCTCTGGGCCCAGGCTGCCCGCCGATGCCCGCCTGCCTTCCGTGCCACCCGCTGCCCTGTGGAATTTCCCTTCCGGCTGGGCTTATAGTCGTGCTTGAGCCTCCGGTTTGCATTCCTTGCCGAGGGGATGGGTGCCAGGGCCGTGACAAGGAGCGCGGTGCTGGTCAGAGCACTGCTGGTAAGATGGCAAGGGTGGCCCGTATCCAGCGGGCAGCTCTGTCTCCCTCGGCTCCGACCTCCAGCCGAGCCGTCTGCTCTGCAGGTTTGCTGGCCTCAGGCATGGTTCGGCTCTGGCTGGAGGATGCGCTTCAGCTGGCTGCGTCTTGTCTGTGGCACAGGCAGCACCACACAGCCCTGGCCAGTGAACCTGTGTCTGGTCCCTGACAGACACTGGTCCCGTCTCTGCCAGAAGCTGCCTCCGTTCTGGAAGAGCCTCCCCTCAGGTACCCCCTGCTTCTCCACCCTTAGCCCCTTACACTGAAATTTGGGATGGTACCTACTAGTCCTTGCCCAGAGCACAGGAGCCAGGATGTTGCAGCCTGGGCCCCTGCATTGCCCCATCTCAGCCTCTCTGTGCCTCCAGGCTGGCACCTCTTCATCCAGAAAGGGCACAAGTCAGCCTTCAGGTCTAAAAAGGATCACTGACAGGAATCTAGCCCAGTTTGCTGGGGAGCTTGTCCTGGGCAGGGGAGCTGGGCTGAGAGGAGCGGCCCCACTGCAGCTTTGGGCTGTAGTAATGGGGTGAGATGCCAAAGGAGCGGTGGCGAGGCCAGGCAGAACCGGCATGTGCTCAAGAAGAATCCCCAAACTCTTTCTGTGACCTGAAACCCAAGCTAAAGGGTGCCTGATATGCAGCAAGGGGGCCAGTGCAAGCCTCTACTCTGCCACGTCCCTGCCTATCCGTGCCCCCCACAACACGAGTATAACGAGAAGACAGCACCACGTCCCACACACACACACACACACACACACACACGCACACCCCACAGACAGTGCAGGGAGGTGCGGCAGAGCCAAGGCGCAGCCGCGCTGGACAAGAGACAGCAGAGCTGGGGGGGGTGCCTGGGAGATGCACGGAGCAAGATGCTCAGCTTCCGACACGGAGCTGTGCCAGATGCTGCTGGCCACTTGGGAAGCCCTGAACAAAAACATCTAACCACGGGTGAGAGATAGGAGAAGAGAGAGAGCTGCTGGAGGAGGAGGAGGTGGGAAGCAGTGATGGCTGGAGGAGAAGGTCTTTTCAGCAAAAGCACCTCCGATGCGGGAAGCCCCCAGATTAACATGCTGATGGAGGCAGGGTGGGGGGAGGTGGGTGCTCACTTCTGCAGCAGAGGAAGAGTGAGAAAACACCAGCTATAACAGAAAAAAGAAGCCCCATCCGCACCCCGACACCTTTTGATCTGCTTTGAGTCTGCCATCCTGCAGGGAGAAGGGATGTGCGAGCCCTTTTGGGAAAGGGCAAGAAGATCCTGTAGGGTGGGATGGTCATTCCTAGTCGTGGCTCCTGGGGAATTTTCCCATTCCACCTGAACCTCCACACTCCCTGCAGGGTTGGGATCCTTGGCATCCTGCCCTAAGAGTGGGAAATCCCTTTGGATGAGACACCTGGGGGTCCCAGGCTGGGATAGTGGAGGTGGCCCAAGTGCTTTTGGTTGGAAAGGGTAGCCCAGCATGGGGTGACAGACAGAGCCATCCCTAGAGCTCTCCTTTTCCCTCCAGTAGGACCAAGCTCCAAAGTGCAGTGACCCATCTGCAGGGACATGGGTGCCCTGGCCAGCTGAGACTGTGGGCTCCTCCTTTCCAGAGGTAGATGGGACAGGTAGGAATTGCCTTCTTTGGGAAGACATGGTGGGCTGTCTGGCCACCGCTCAGGGGAAAAGTAGTTTAAGCTGCAGGGGAAGGCAAAGCAAATGGTTGGGGAAGGGCATAGAGTGAGGGTGAGAGCTGCGCTGCTGCCAGGCACAAGCCAGGGATGTCCCGGGGAAGGCATCTCTGGAACCCCAGCCCACCACCAAGGCTCTCCCCTGCCTGGGGGAGGCATTGGCTGGGGGCCAGGACTCAACTTAGGGGATTTTTGTGATGTAAATAGAAATAAATACTTTATAAATATAATCTTAAAGTACTGACACCTGATCTTACTCTGCTGTCTCTTGCAGAAACATCAGTAAATTAGGGAAACCCCACATCTAAATTACCACTTTCCCTTCGCCTGAGGGCAATTCCTCCTGCTCTCCAGCTCTGAGCTTTACTGCATTCCCATCTCTCTAGATCAAAGACCAGCTTTTAGCCAAAACCACCCTTCTCACTCCCTCCCCTCTGACAGGGACCTTTTTTGGAGCGTTAGATGGTGTGATATGAAGGTCACCCATGGAGGGGGACAGGCAGAAGATGGCACGTGCACAAGGAATCCTGCCCAGGCGGGTCCAGGCTTTTGCAGCTACAAACAGAAGTGAGTTTCCCCTGTGAAGCTGTGAATCAAGACAGATCCTTCCATGGAGCAGAGAGCTGGGGCAGCAGATGGTGTGAAAGATCAGATATTAACATGGGGAGTCTTCAGACAGAATCAGCTATCTTGATCCTGTTGGCAGACGGATGAGGTGGAGGGTGTTTTTCAGGTTAGATTCTCATCTGGGCTGTTCTCCTTCTGGACAGCTTGGATCTGATTTGGAAAACAAGGGACAAAAGGTGTTAAGAGATGTGGACAAGGAGAGGTGTGGACTCCCAGGTTCAGCGTCCTACCTCCAGGCTGATACTTGAATCCAGACAGCTGGAGGGACACAGAATTCAAGTCTCTTTAGCCAGAGCACCCACATTTCTGTGTGTTTATTCCTATTCAGCCAGGTGAAGGACACTCTGAGACACAGCAGGAGCCGAGGAATCCAGAGGAACCCAGACTTTCATGCCCTTAGACTATGAGGGTATAAAAGCCCAGGGATTCCTTTGTTCAAGGTCCATTCTCAGAGGCACCCAGCTCCAGCTGTTATTTTGTTATTGCACCACGACTAAATTATTTTAAGGATCGAGATGTCTGAGACTCTGCTATGGGAAACTTGCGACTGAGCCAGTTAGGAAACCTCGACTGAGTGAGTGTGGTGGATGTCTGGAGTCAAGCAAGGCCCCTGTCGGCTCACAGGAACCACCTGCTGTGAAGGGGCCTCAGTCTCAGCTCAGGTGGTGCCTGTGTGACTTCCAGAGTGGCTCCTGGATGGTCAGACAGGAAAGTTCCCTTAACAGTCCCAAAAACTCTGTGAGATGGTCTCAAGAACAGTGACAGGCAGGTGTCCCTGCCACCAGGCATGGACTTTGCTTTGAGCTCAGCACAACACCTCTGCACCACCTGGAATCTGGCACTAGACTGAAGCATTTAAATGTGGATGAGCTGAATTCAAAATTCATATGGTCCAAGTTTTGCCAGCTAAGAGCCTGTCCAGGCACAGCTCTGCACAGGAGATGCTCCCCACACCTGGCTGGGGGCTGCAGCAGGGAAAGCACTGGGAGCCTGCAGCGCCCCCAGCAATGGCTCCTCTGCATCCCCCTTCCCCCAGCTGCCCCTGGTACCTTATGGATCCAGCCAGGAGAGGGTTGAAAGCGTAGAGCCAGTCGTGCATGTCTTTGTCACTGCTCGCCTGCAGCAGGATGCCCCGGTGCTCTGTGCACACCGCAAATGTGTTCGGGGTCTGCTAGGGGAGAGCCAGAGCTTAGTCCTTCACTCAATGGGGTGTGTGGAGTGGGGCTGGCTCCCAGTGCCCTACCTTGAGCATGGCCTGCTGGTCCTCACTGTATTCCACCTGGGCCTTGGAGAGGTTGAGTATGGCCCTCTCGACCGCATCCTTGTCCGAGTTGTAGATGTAGACATATGGACGCCGCACCACCACGAAGCGTTTCACCCATCCGTTGGTGTGAGGCTCCAGGAAGTGCAGGTAGCCCTTTTTGGAGACGATGGGGCTGCAGAAGGGACCAAGGTAAGGGGTGGGATATAGACCATGAGGAGGTGGCAATGGTAGAGCATGGACCCCCTGCCCATAGGTGCTCCCCTTGCTGGCTGCCCCAGTTGCTCCTACCTGACTCGAATCTCCTGGATGTCGGGCACCAGCAACCGCTGGGGCTCCTTCTCCTCTTCAGGCCGGCGGGCTGGGGACTTCTTCTGCTCTCCTTCTACCACAGGCTCCAGGTCGGGGCTCTCTGCCCTGGAGGAGACAACCTGGGGGGGTCTGGGGAAGGAGGAGAGGATGGAATGTAGGAAGAGTGATGGCTAGGGAACATCCATAGACAAGAACCGTGTCCCAGTGATACAGCTGCTCTGCTTGGGATATGTCACCAGAACCTCCCAGCCAGCTTCTTACCTGACCTCCATGGCATTGTAACATCCTTCCACCAGTGATGGACAGGTCGAGGAGGGGGTGAGAGTGGTGACCCCAAGAGCTGGCATGGAGGGGTCTCTCATCAAGGTCACGGACATTTCAGACAGCTGTGGAGGAATGGAGGTGTGAACTAGAGTTTCTGCACAAAGCCAGGCACATGCAAAGGACCAGGCTCCTGCTCATACAGGGAGAGGCAAGACCCCTGGCTCGCAGGGTTCTCTCCTGGCATAGTCCTGAGAGCCACCAGCTCTGGGAAAAACCAGAGCAAGTGGAGGGAGCAGACACCCCAGAGGAGGCACGACTTGTGCCAAAGTGCCCATCTGGCCCCCATCCAGCCATTCCTCTGCCAGCCACACATCCCTCCTTGGCCCCACCAGCCCAGCAGGGCCTGAGGCAGCAGTAGTACCTTGCTCTCACTGGCGCTAATGCAGACGTGGCTGTGGCTGTACTCCCTGTTGAAGGTGTGCGTGAGCAGGCGCAAGCACTGCAGAGAGAGGAAAAGGACAGTGGGGCACGAGGCACATTCCACTTCCCACTCTTCTTGGGCTTTCTCCTGCCACAACCCCTAGCCACCCTGTGGAAGCCACTTCCTGGCTTCATCCCCACAAGCTGGGGATGCTGCAGGATGCTACCTTCACAGCCAGCTCCTTCTGCCTCTCGCTGGGGGTCTCAGGGGGAGAGGTGCGGCCTTCAGGTGCCCCATCGGCAGAGAGTGGGGAGGAGATGCAGGAGGTGCTTCGGGACTCAGAATCCTCACTGGAGCAGGGGGACAGGCTCTCCATGCCCAGGCGCTGGGTTGTCTCCAGCTTCTCGCGCAGTAACAGGTAGTGTCTTGTCTTTTCCACCTGGGCAAAGGCACCCAGGCTCAGGGGTGGCCCTTTCCCCCATCCCCAGGCCCCCTTAACCCCATTTAGCTTCGGATCTGCTGGGACCTGGCTAGCAGCAATGCACAGGAGTGCTGGCAGCACAGCCCCATTCCTGCCTCCTCCCACAACCAAGACAGCTGTGACATGTGGGGTGGGGAATCCCCCCAGCACCAGCAGAGCTGCGAATTGCACCGTTTCAGCCCATTTCTAGCCCAGAGTCTCACTTCTTGCAGGAGGCTGAGTTTCTCCAGCTCCCACTGATGGTCAAGGATGAGGCTGTCACTGCGGGGCCGCCAGCCAGCCAGGTTCTCCTCTCCCCGGACATAGGCTACAGAGGTGTCCAACACACGCCGGCGCCTTCTCTGCATGCCTGTGGGCACAGACACACAGCTGGGGGGACAGACGCACAGCCCCTAACCCAAAGGCCTGGCTGTGCCTCCCTGCCCCAGCTGAATACCTGGGCAGAGGCGTGGCACCCACCTGGGCTGCCGGCATCAGCCACACGGCAGAGGCTGAGCTCATAGACTCCTGTCACACGGTTGCTGTGAGCAAAGAGAGATGAAGCATTACTGCCTTTGCCCCATCCCCACACCCCAATTTTTTCACCCAGACTCCTGGGATGCCCTAGAAAAGCTCCAGTCCCTAGGTAATTGCTCTCCTCTCCCCAACAGGAGCATCCTGGTACCTCTCAGAAGCCCGCAGGCTGCCGCTGCCAAAAAGATTGCGGATGGAGCGCGAGGCAGGAAGCTTGGCATCCCGGGAGTAGAAAACCATGCAGAAGTCTTTGGTGATGACGGCGGGCTGAGTGCAGTTCTCCATCTGCAGTAGGGCAGAGGGAGGCATCAGGGGTGCTGCAGGGTGGCAGCCCAGCAGGTCTCTCCCACCCCTGTGCCCAGCAGGTTCCCGTCCCGGGGTCCCACATGGCCCCCAAGCACCAAGTTGAACCCTGCACCCCATAAGCACTAGCTAAGGAAGGGCTCACGCTGGCTGCACCCCAACAGCAGGGGAAATACCAGCCTTTGTTGATGTACAGTGACCCCAACCAAGGTCCTTGCCTCAATGTAAGCTGACAGGGTGATGTAGATCTTCTCCCGGTAAGGGGTAACACGGTTGAGCAGCAGTGAGTTGTGCATGGAGCTATCCCACGCCGCCTCAAACTGGTAGAAAGTCCTGCCAAAAAAAACCAGCAGGGCCAGTAAAACAACCTCCCTGGAACCCCTGGCAGGCAAGCAAGGAGATGCCATTGTCCCCCCCACAGCGCTGCAGCAGGCCTGCAAGGACACACAGACATGCATGCGCAGTGGGGACAGACGGGGACAGCCACTCCAGAGGACACAGGCTCAAGGCAAAGGGCACAAGGCATGGTGGGAGGAGGACACGGCACCTTTGAAATGGCCAGTGGACCGAGGTTTTGGGGAGGAGGGACTGTGGGAGGAGTGGGGGGCTTAGATGGGGTGCAGGCACGGCAGAGCAGGCTAGGAAGGCAAAGGAGGGCGAAGGAGGGTTCATGCCCCACCCCTCTGTTCAGAGCAGGGCTTGCCACCCCCAGTGCACCCAGGCCAGTCCCCACCATCCAGCCTGGGGCACAGCACCTCCCAGTCCCTGCCAGGAGTGGCTGTCACCATTTGGGTGATGATGGCCAGAAGGGAAAGGAGGGAGGATGCTCAGCACTGGGGGTGTGCTGCCAGCCCACCTCTGGGAGCACAGCACTCCACCAGCCAGGTCCCCTTCCCCAGGGCTGCCCCTGTCTGCCAGCCCTGGGCCCCAGTGAGAAGCCGGGGACTATGATTTGGTGGCTGGCCCCTGTCAGGCTGTCTCCCCTGGCTCTTGCTCTACCCTCATTGCCAGCTCCATTCCCACTCTGCTGCCTCAGGCCCCTTTGCTGTGTTTTCCATGGCTCCTAGGCCAGGAGAAGGAGCAGGGGACACCTGGTCCCACTCACCCATGCCTACAGGATCCCAGAGAGGACAGCACAGCTCACCCAGATCAAGAGTGGCAGCTGCCCTCCTTGGGTTGAGCAACCGAGGGTGAGGAAGCAGGAGGCAGCTCTGGTGAGAGAGCATGGGGGGGGTCCCCATTTCACCCCCTGCACCACTCCTGGGCTCCCTCCTGGGTCAGCCTTGGCTTTATGGTACAGCCACTCCCCAAAACCGCCCAGAGCTGCTGCAGCCCCGGCTCCCGCCTGAGCATCCTCAGGAAGCTGTGGTTCAGCCATATCTCAATGAGAACACTTCAGCACATCCCTGAAGCAGCATCCAGGTGGCTGAGGAGCAATTTTAACAAGAGCCAGGGCAGCCAGCGGGAGTAGGGAGAGGTTCTCGACTGCAATTTCCCCCATGTTGGAAGAAGAGGGAGAGTGATGCTTTCAAAAGGTGTGTAAAATACAGAAACCCCCCGGCGTGAGACACAGCCAAGGCGAAGGATTGCTTTGCAGACACAGGTTGCTTAAGAAAAGAGCGCTCCCCAAGGAGGAGGAGAAGGAGAAGAGGAGCCTCAGGGGAGGGGAGAAAGAGCAAAAAGCAAAGGGAGGAGGCAAAGGGGAAAAAGAGAAAAGCAGGAGGGACCAGACCGAGCAGGTGCGCGTGAAATACCTAGTGTCATTTCCCAGCGAAATGCTATAAGTGGAAGGTGACCCAAGGACAAACACACACATGTACACACACAGAAAAACGACAGGTCAGAAGAGCCCCTCTTGAAGGGACTCACATATTAGCACCGCTGGCCAAGGGAGCTCCAGCCTAGCTGAACCCAAAATGGGAACCAAAAGGAGCTCAGCAGGGCAGACAGAGGCTCACCAGCCTGGGTGAAAACCCTCCGCCTCCCACTTTCCTCATGGTCCAGCAGCTGGGAAGGAAGCACATGTGCTCCCTATCCCCTTAACTCTGCCCTTGTGCCATCCCAGGGCAAGGAGCTCCCACCCAGCGCAGTCCCCTGGGACAGTGCCAGCTGGGGGGATGAGACGTCCCACCGCCAGTGAGACAGCAGGTGACTTTTGGCCCATCCCCTGGTCCACAAGGAAAGCATCACTGTGCTGAGAGACCATGGGCAGCCGCCAGTGTGAACCCACCCCTCTTGCAGTGGTGGGGCTGTATCAATGCTGTGTCCACTTTCCTGCACCCTGGGAGGGGAATGCTGCTGCAGGGACAGCTCTGCCCTCAGACATTTCTGAGAAGGACCAGCTTTGAGTTGCTGTAGGGAGGACAACCTTCAGGCACAAAGTTACGTGCCAGGACTCAAGACACTCCATCCCTTGTCTCCCAGGCACATGCCTCTCTTCTGCCATGGGCCACAGTGGTGGGCCCCTTCTCTTGGGCCTCAACAATGCTCCCATCCAGAGGCTGGTGGCACATCCACAGATCTGGCACCTCTCGCGCATATCCCAGGCTCACACAGTGGTCCCAGCTGAAGCCTGCAGTCCCTAAACAGCCACTGCCCCTCTGCACAGGGGTACAACAGTCTGTGCCACACATGCTTGTGTGCGCCCACTGTCACACGTGCATACAGACACACGCTGCCTGTACGCCGCACCTACACACACAGGACAACCATGCACGGGGTGGGCAGCCACTGCCACACCAACCGCAGTGCTGCCATCGTTACCAGGTGCCCAGGAGAGGGCAGGACAAGCCCCAAAACTTCCACTGTCCTCACCAGCCCTGCAGCTACTCCAAGCAGCACCAGGGGCTGAGCTGGGGCTAGGGCGGGAGACAATGGAGGGTCCGGCACACTCAGTGCCAGATGCCAGAAAAGATGGGAGAGTAGCAAAGTCGAAAAGCAAGAATAAAACCCAAATCAGGCAATGGAGACGCAGGCGTGCGAGGGGGAGCGGCAGCCAGCCAGAGCGTGGCCCAAACGAACAGCAAAAGGGGTCGAGTGAGCAAGAGGTGCCAGCGCAGGAGGGAGGAGGGATGGGGCATGTGAAGGGATGAGGGGCTGGATGTCCAAGTGCTGCCTCTGGCGGGAGTGAGCGTGCCGAGGCAAGGGGGTAGAAAGAAAGAAAGGAGAGAAGGAGGGGTGGAAAAAAAACCAATGGAAACAAATAATACCTAGGCATATCCGAATCAAGAAACTGCCTGCGAAAACACAAAACAATCACATGGTTAGTGTGGGCTTAGATGGGCAGTAGCAGCTGAGGGAAGCGAGGGGGGACAGCAGGCACTGCCCCCCGTGCCTCCGCCCTGGGCGCTTGATGCAAGGATGGATGCGTGCTGAGGAGAGAGGTGAACCACTCTCCCAGCCTCTTCCTGAGTGGCTCCGGGGCACTGGGGAGGCTGCAGAGGGGAAGCCAGGGCTGCTCCAGGCAATGGAGGCTGCGTGGCACAAGGCAGCAAAGCGGGGAGCGCAAGCGGCTGGGAGGAGGGTGAAGTGGGCACTGGCTCTGCTCTCTGCCTTCCTTCTGCCTGTCCTCACAGCTGCAGGGTGAAACATGCATGTCTGCATGTGGAGTGGAAGTGGGGGGCATTGCAGCTAGCGCCCTGCAGGCAGCTGGCCACCCCCTCCTCCCCCTGCCTCGCCAGGGGCAAGCTCCATGGAATAGATATGGGACAGATATGACGTGTGCACCGGTCTGTGCCTCCAGACAAGACCCCAGTCTCCACGCTTCTCTCCACACCCCAAGTATCCCCCCAGCCCGAGCCATGTCCCCTCGTCCTGCAGGACTCACAGGGTGGAAGGCAGAGCAGGAGGCACATCCCTCCTGCCAGGCTACCTCAGGCATGCTGAAGATCCCATATGGCTGCATCTGGGACCAACCACACAGCCAGCCAGATCAGGAGCTGACAAAAAGCTGTGCAGCCCCAAGAGCCTGCAGGTGCCACAGCCACCCAGCTCCCAGCAACAAAAACAACACTGCTCCACTGGGCTGGGCCCTTCTCATCTGACCATCCCCATCTGGCCTCCTTCTGTATCCCCAAGGCTGTGACAAAGTCTCCTGGTCCGACACTTGCACGCGTGCTGACCCCAGGACTTGTCTCTGCTGCCCAGATACTCTGTGCGGGTTGCTCTGCCATGTCCAGGAGCTGCCCTGAGAGTGCTCAGGGTAGCCAATCCTATCCAGAGCCCCATCATTCCCCCAAAAACACCCTGCCTCGGGACAGGCCTCCTTGGGGCGGTGGTGACTGCAAAGCAAATGAAGGAAGAAGTGGTCCCCATTCCTCGCCAGGATGTTCCTACACCAGTGACCACAATGCACACAGCCAAGGACCAGTCCTGCTGCTCCCAGTGCTGGCAACGATCATCCCTCTCCTCTCGCAGCTGCCTGCATGCACACATTCTGGCCAGAGACCCCCACCAATCCCCCGAGTTCCACCAGTAGCCCTGGTGCAGAGGAGAGCTCTGCTCTCCATACCTACGACTCCCCCTGCCACTGCAGGACTCACACAGGGAGATCTTGGAGATAAAAATCTTCCAGTCCTGCTTCTTTCACACCCTGCCAAACCTACAGTGGGGACACCTTTAAGCAACCTGGTCTAGTGGAAGGTGTCCCAGCCCGTAGCAGGGGGTTTGGAATGCGATCATCTTTAAAGTCTCTTTCAGCCCAAACCACTCTGTGGTTCTATGACAGCCCTGGGATAGGCAGGAAAGGATGGACATCCCTGAAGTCACCCACACTGAGTGGGAATGGCTTTCCTGCATTACTCACACACAGACAGGGATCTGCCATGGGTGCCAAGTGGCCTTTCCAGCAATTTTGCTAGGACACAGGACAAATAGCCCTTTGTGGTAGGTCCCCTCTAGCCACAGAGTTGGGACATCCTCCTTGCACCAGCACCGACTGCCTCCCTGTGCCAGCCCGTCACAGCCAGCACCAGAGAGCAGGACACACACACAGATTCCCTGTAGTGCCCTCCCCAGCACAGCAAGGCCTTGGGGAGGAGGAGGAAGGAGGGTGGCAGCCCTGTACCCCAAGACCCTGTGCAGCTTCAGAAAAACCCTGCCTCAAGGCAGCAGTGGGTCAGCAGAAGGGCCAAGAGCCTTCCAGGAGAGAGAGGGGCCGCTACTCGACCCCTCCATCCCTCACCACAGCAGGGGAAGAGCAAGAAAAAAAGCATCACGCACCGGTCATCCTGGGAGGGGTGGATGTACCCGGAGGAGAGGATGTTCAGGGACAGAATGTTGGGGTCGATGAGTGATTCGTCTGCTTCTGGGGTGTTCCGGATTCGACCTGCAAACGCAGCACAGAGTTGCCTCTGAGGTGACAGGCAGTGGCCCTGTGAGGGTCCCCGTGAAGGCAGGGGCAGCCTGCCTGCCTGCAGCCCCTCTGTCAGGCAGCAGTTGCCCAGCACTGGCCATTCAGCCCACTGCTGGCCACTCAGCACCAGAGATCCTGGTCCAGCTCCTGGATATGGTGGCAGGGGCTGAGGTGTCCTGCCCACGCAGTGTACCAGTGTCACCTGCCAGGCAGCCGCTGCCTTACTATTGCAGGGCAGGAGGGGAGACAAGGCATAAAGCTCTACGTGGGAACATGGGAATGTGGGCAAGAAACGGCCTGAGAGGGTGCCTGGGAGCTCAGCAGGCTGGGGGCTGGCTTGGCTTACCCACAACCAGCTCCCGTACTTCCTTCCAGTGGATGAGGCTGCCCGTTTCATGCACCAAGGTGACACTGATTCTCCTCTGGATGCCCTGAGACCCACGAGGCCAGAGAGAAGGGACAGTAGTTAACACAGGTCCCAGGAGGAGTCAGAGCTAGGACAGCATCTTGGGCAGAGAGTACCTGATGAAGGAGGAAGGTCCCATGGCATGGCATGCCTCCACGGTGGTCCACAACAGCAGGGATGTAGCTGGAAGAGAGGATTGCAGCATGACACAGAATCCTGCCAGCCTGCCCAGAGGTGCTGAGCACTGGGCAAATCCCCCGCTGCCTTCCTCCCCTCTCTCTCTCCCTCTCTCTCTTTTCCCAGCAGGACTTACTCGCCATTGGCCTCCAGCTCACAGATCTCAAAGAAGACCATCAGGTCATACTTGCACTGGCAGGGGCCAGCACTGGGCCGAGTCATGGTGCTCAGCTTTGTCGCAGGCACTGCAGTGGGTCAGAAAAGACAGGTAAGAGGTTGAGCCTGCCGCTGCCACTTGGAGTGAGGCACAATTCTGTAACTGAAATATGAGGGCAGGGAAAGAGCAGAGCAGGCAAGGACCTCAGGGCACACACAGAGCCAGCAACAAGAGCCTCATCCCAGGGACCTTGCTGATCACTGGTGTGCTTTCTCCCTTGCCTCACGTGGGGTGTCAGCAAGAGGCTGGCCTCAGCCCATCCCCAGGATGCAGACAGTGTGCCTGCAGCCTTGGCACGGACACATCCTGAAACACACAGTGCTGCTCCAGGCACTGCTCGGGGACAACCAGAGGGAGGCTCCCCCTGTGCTGGTGTTTTGACTGTACAGCCAAACCCCCACAGCTGGGGTCTCAGCAGCCAGTGCACAGCAGGGATCCTGCCATCCCTGTGGGACAGTGGGGCTGAGTGGCCATCTGAGCCACCCAGAGCAAGGAACCTCCTCCCTGCTGTTCTGCAGGAGGTGAGATGGGGGCTTTCCATCTGTTGAGTATTGTGGAAATGGGTTTCTAGTGCTTTCGAGTGCTCTGGCCCATAGTATATTTTGTGGTGCCCCTGGGGTCCTAATTGGTCCCTCTGGAGAAGGGGACAGCCACCCAACATGGGAACTACAGGTGGGCACAGGAGGAGGAGACCAGGTTCCCTACCTGGTTTGGAGAGTGGCATCACACGGGGGAAGTGGCGTCGGGACGGCCTCAGCGGGCTGCAGACAGAACCAGCTTGGTTAGAGCATCCCCAGGGACCCCCAAACCCGGCCAGCCCCACAACCTGCCCCTTTCTTTGGGTCCCCAGGCAGCCCGCCGCACCAGAAGCCCCTAGCGCAGCCAGGGGCTGGGGGCGGCCCAGATGTGCCCACCTCAGGACGTCCTTGCAGAGAGGTGGGAAGGGGTGCTGCTGGTAATGGCCAAACACCTCAAACACAATTGGCTGGCTCTTGATGTACTCGATGAAAGATTTTGTCACTTCCACAGCGATCTAGAAGAGAAAGAGCTGCTGAGCCACTGACAGTGCAGTTTAGCTGGGAAAGGGGATAGAGCCAGCAACAGCACCTGGGATGTGGAAGGGTGTCAGACTGTCAGTCCCCTGCATCCCTCACCCACTCCTCCCCCCACTCAGGGATGCTCTCCCCACCAAGACCACTGCCGTGAAATCCCAGCCTTTTCAGGTGGACGACAGTGGCTTTTGGTGTTTCTCCTGCATGTCCACCATGTCTAACGCTGGCTTAGCTGGGTGGCTGTGAGAGGCTGGGAAAGCCAGGAGGAAGCTGCTTCCCTGGGAGATCATCCAGCCAATGGCCCTGCAGCGACCCCAGCAGCTGCAGGGGCAAAGGGGTGGTGGAAGAGGGGTACGCACATTTTGGACATGATAGAAGCCCAGGGGTGGCCCTCGTCCTGTGTTCTTCAAGGGTTCTGTTGAAAAGGCCTCATCATGGCGATGGATGAAGCTGTGGAGGGAAGGAAGGTTGTTCAGAGGCTGTGGGATGGGGACGTGCTGGAGCAGGGAGGCGAGTGAAAGCAAGGGACCACAACAAGAGCCTATTACCCCTGGGGCTGCTGCCTGCACCCTTGGCTGGCACAGGACTCCCTGAAGCTGATGGGAGTCTCTCCATGCCTTTTGCCAGTGACTAAACAAGTTCCCGGGCACATTCCATAGCCCTTGGTTTTGCCTCCCCACCCCAGCCACAAAGGGCTCAGAGGTGGAGGAAATTCCCAAATTCACCACAAGCCCCCAGGTGATGGCTGGAGTTCGGTGGAAGAAGCAGGGCTGGGGGGCACTGGGGGCTCACTTGAACTGGCAGAAGATGTCTGCGTATTCTGCGGAGATGCTGGAGGCTTGCAGGACCGTCACACGGAAAGTGAAGATGCTGCCCAGCTTCAGGTGGTCCAAAGCCACTTCCAGGGGCCCGTCCGGTGCAGGCTTCTCCGGGCTGTCCAGAAGAAGGTCCTCCGGGGTCACTGCAAGGAGGGAGAGGCCCTTAACAAGGCAGGGTGTCTTCCCCTCAGTGTTAGGAACATTTAGGAACAATGTTGAGATGCTGGAGCGTGTCCAGAGAAGGGCAACAAGGCTGGTGAAGAGTCTGGAACACAAGTCCTGTGAGGAGCAGCTGAGGGAGCTGGGACTGTTTAGCCTGGAGAAGAGGAGACTCAGGGGAGACCTTATCACTCTCTGCAACTCTCTGAAAGGAGGGTGCAGCCAGATGAGGGTTGGTCTCTTCTCCCAGGAAACTAGAAATAGGACGAGGAGTCTTAAGCTGCACCAGGGGAAGTTTAGGCTGGACATTAGGAAGAAGTTCTTCACAGAAAGGGTGACTGAGCACTGGAATGGGCTGCCCAGGGAGGTGGAGGAGTCACTGTCCCCGGAGGTGTTTAAGAAAAGCCTGGATGTGGCACTTGGTGCCACGGTAGTTAACAAGGTGTTGTCAGGTCGTAGGTTGAACCTGATGATCTCAAAGGCTTTTTCCAACCTAGCTGACTCTATGATTCTGTGATTCTGTCTGCCAGCAGCCTCCACTGGAGCAGTGGGCTGTCAATATTGGGGAAGGGTGCAAGAGGCTGGGTGCAAGGGGCCACTCCCAGACTGCCTGTCACACCTCCTCACCTGCACAGGTGTTGTTGTTGACTTCATCGGCGGACGGCCCCACGTCGCTGACCTGCCCCTGACCTTCAACTATGCGCAGCTCCTCCTGCGAGGTCCCCGAGCGAGACATCCCCACAGCTGGGCACGACTCTGACTGGAACTGTGCCAGGAGTGCGGCTCAGGGATGCTGGTGGGCCCCAAGGTGGTGCCGCTTGCGCCACCACCAGCATCCCAAGCACCCAGGCACCTCCAGCACTCCTCTCCCACCCCACGGCAGCCCCCCTGGGACATGGGTGAGAGCAGGATGCACGGGTGGGTGCCCGAGGCCTTCGTCTGCCTGGTGGACCAAGACCACATTCCCTTCCCTCCACCTCTAGGAGCCTGGGGGTGCCCATGGGGAAGCACTGAGATAGCAGGCAGGGGTCTGGGATCCATGGGCATCCACCAAGAGCCGGTCCCACCTTACCTTCTCAAAGTGCTGGTCATCAAAGGAGATCTTGGCTGTCCCTGATTGCCGCACACCAGAGCCATAGTCAGGGGCTTCTTCATCCGCTGGAGGAGGGATGGGGGTGAGCCAGCACGGAGGGTGCAGGAGATGCAAGGGGCACGTTTGGGGGGGAGGGGGGGGTTCCCTCCTACCTGAGATGGCCTGGACAGCCACGCGCAGGAAGCCCTTCACCTCGCCCTTCTCGCTGACGATGGCCACGCGGTGGACCAGGGGCACGGGGTAGAGGAGGTTGCTCAGGTAGACAAAGGCCCTGCCAGAGAAGGGGGGGACACACAACAGGGGGGAGAGCGGTCACTGCTCCCACCCGTGAGTCCCCAGGCACGGCTGGCGTGGCCGGCAGCGGCCGGGATCCCAGGTCACTGCTCAGGGCGCGACCGCAGCGCTGCAAAGCAAAACTAAAGAGAAGGCAGCCAGGGCCAGGCGAAGGGGCTGGGGGCAGCGGGCAGGCAGCGTGCCGCGGGCAGGAGGGTGGGCAGGAGGGTGGCACACGCCATGGACAACACCACAGAACACACCAGACTTGCAGACCTCTCCGACTGTCACCTCCATGGCAGGCAGGAGGGGAGAGGGCTGCGCTGGTGCCACCGTGAAGCCGTAGGGCAAGAGGACCTTCTCTGTGGTAGAGAGCTGGAGAACTTGGGCAGGAGGTGCTGCAACACGACTAGGGGGCAGCTGCGGAGTCACCACGGGGAGGACAGGGGCAAGACAGGGGGAAGGAAGGGTGACAAGGGAGATGGAGGCTGTCAGGAGTGAAGGAGGTGAGAGGACAAGGTCCTGGACCTCCAGAGGTGAACCTGCTGGGGGTTCATGGCCCTGGCTCTGCCCGCAGTGTTGCAGACCACTGGGAGGGAGGCTGCATGGTGTGGCTGGCGGCATCAGGTTGTGCAGCCCCCCTCCCCATCCCTTCACACGTATGGCTTCGGCGTCCTGGGCCACCTGCCAGCACGTCACAGGGATGGACAGCATGCTTGGCAAATCTGAGCCTCCCTGCTCTCCTCTGCAGCATCCAGGTCACCGACGCTACCATGGCGAGGTGCCACGCCAGAGTCCCACACGATGGCTGCACCATGTCTCCGTCAGCACCTCCTGTCAGGACACTGCTCTCGGCTTCTTGGGTCCTCCTGCTGCCTCCCTCCACCTCACTGCCAGCTTCCAATGGTCCTCCAGCTCTGGCCACGGTGGCATGCTGTACCCTCCGCAGTGACAGGTCACCTTTGGCACTGAGCTCCCTGCCAAGAGGTGCGAGCTTGCGGCACCGCTCCCAGCAAGAGGGGGTGTGGGGTGCCCGGCACCTCTCCCTGTCTTGACATGCAGCGTCATTGGGTGTTGTGGGGTGGGATGGTGCTGGGGGCTGGCCAGGACATCTCTACTTCAAGAGGCTCCCACGAGGGTTGCATCTCCAGGCGGCTGCTGTGCTGCAAGGGGCATCCCAGCCTCACAGGAATCTTCATATTCAATGGCACCCCAAAGTGCCCAGGGGGCTCTTGCAGCCGTGCACTTGCACCCCGACCCCCAAGTCCGGAGATTCCCCCTGCTCTGGTGACTCCTATTGACATTCCACTGCTCCTCGAGGCTTTTTCCACCCAAAGCATCTCAAAGGACTCGGGTTGTAGAAGCAGGTGATGCCAAATCGTTATCTCCTGATGGGCCCATCTCAACCCATCTCTTCTCAGATGCCACTGGGAGCAAGTGATCGGACCATGCCAGGGCTTCCCAGCAGGACCTCATGCCTGGGGCAGAGCCCTGTGACCACAGGGAACTCTCCAGAGCGCAGGGATCTGTGTGCGCCCACCCACCCGAAATCACAGGGCAGCTGGTGTGGAAGCAGAGGACTGGAGAGGGCAGGGAAGAGTGGGAGGGAGGTGGGGCAGGCAGGGAGGAGGGGGACAAGTGTGTCACTAGAGGAAGGAGGGCAGGGACACTAACCACAAGATTGGTGAGGTGCAAAGATGGCATGCTCAGATCAAAGAAAAGCCTTTCCAAAGGAAGACGAAAGTGAAATAACCCCAATTTTTGCTAAAGCTTTGAAGAGATAGAGCCAGCAGCTAAAAAAAGAATAAAAAAACCCTAAAATAACCAAAATGAAAAAAAAATGAAGAAAGAAAGAAAGAAAGAAAGAAAGAAAGAAAGAAAGAAAGAAAGAAAGAAAGAAAGAAAGAAAGAAAGAAAGAAAGAAAGAAAGAAAGAGAAAAAAGAGAAAGAGAAGAGAAGAGAGATGAGAGAAGGAGAGGGAGAAGGAGAAGGAGAAAGAGAAAGAGAGAGAGAGAGAGAGAGAGAGAGAGAGAGAGAGAGAGAGAGAGAGAGAGAGAGAGAGAGAGAGAGAGAGAGAGAGAGAGAGAGAGAGAGAGAGAGAGAGAGAGAGAGAGAGAGAGAAAGAAAGAAAGAGAAAAAAAATCAAAGACAAGGATCCAATCATAAACCAATCCAAGCACACTTCACAAGAAATGTGGCCGGCGGAGCTGCTGCGCGGGGAGCCAAACCCAGGGCAGACTCAAAAGAAGTCAGGAGGCACCGAGCTCTGGGGAACGTGCCCCCGGCATGGAGTGGGGCCACTGCCGCAGGGCCTTATTTGGTTTTTTGAGGTGCCCTTGAGAGTCTTTGGGGTTGTTTTGATATTTTTTTTCTTTTAAATAAGGAAAAAGGAAAAAAGAAAATAAAAGGGGAAGAACCCAGCTCTTTCGGTCTGAGGCTGCAGGACTCTTACCCCACCTCTACCCTCTCTGCCTGCTCTGGTCCCTCCTTCCCACCAAGCTGCCTGGCTCTGGCACACCAAGGAAGAGGAGCCCCAGCTCACCCCAGTCAGGGAGCCCCTGCCTGAGGCAAAGGCTCTCAGAACAGCTCCTGGTGCACACCCCCTTGGGAAAACCCCAGAGAAAGCTGGCAGCTCTGCATACCATTCTAGGGATGGGCAGATGGCTCCAGGTTTGGTGGCACAGCCAGGTTTGGGGCAGCTGGTGGGCTTCTCCAGGCCAAGACTGATGGAGCCCAAGGGGGTCTCCAGCCAACAGGTATGAGAAATCAAAATTCTTGTCCTTGGCTCCAGCTAAAGAGGAGCTGGAGCCTACACCCAGGTCCCCACAACCTCCCTGCACATCTCCTATGCCAAGATGGCAGGTACGGCCCCAAGCCAAGCACTGGCTAGAGCTGGGAAGAGCAAACGCTGCTTTTGGCACTCTGCCCTGCACCCGGCTCTCCATTCACTCCCCTCAGCTTCATCCCCCTGCAACCACTTGGGGACATCTAAGCCTCCAAATTCAGGGGGGCTCACACTGACCAACACAGCTGGGATAGCCAAGCCAGTGCCAGAGGCACACAGGGCTTTGAAGTGCCTGTATGTCCCCAGCCAGCGGCACCACAGGGTCATCCCAAGCCAGGTGGGACGTGGTCCTTCCTAGGACAGAAATGCCCAGGACCAAGACCCCCAGGTGGCTCCCCCAGTTCCTTTGGTGATGGAGACACAGCAGAGCTCCCCTTCTCAAGGACTCTCCCAAAAAGGCACCCACATAAAGGAAGGCACCATCTGCCTTCTCCTGCCATCCCTTGCCACCGCTATGCTTCTCACAGCCCTACCTCAACGGGAACCTCATCGCCCCGCCAGGCGCCCGGGCTTGGCGGCAATCCCAGCCGGCCACCCCCTGCACCTCCGGGATGCCCCGGACGTGGGAGTCGTGTCCAAAAGCAGTTCCCTCATGCGAAAGAGCTAGGTCCTTCCCGGCATGCTCTCCTAAAACCTCACCAACCTTCCTACTAAACTGAACAGGGGGAAGCGGTCGTAAAATGGATCCCGGCCATCACACAGCGGGCACTCCGGAAAGATGTCTTCCTCCAGGTCCTCCTCCTCCTCCTCCTCCTCCTCCTCCTGCCCCTGGTGCTGCTCGTCAGCAGGCTCGGTGATGTCGGAGTCGGGGTTCGAGAAGGTAGGGGAGGGGGTGAGATCAGCCATGCGCTCGCTCATGCATGTGTTGAAAAGAGGAGAGCTGTTGCAGCCAGAGATATCTGAACTAAGGTTAGTACAACAAGATAGAAGACATGTTAACACCAGCTGTTCCAAACAGAAAGAACAGGAATTTTGCTTTTTTGTTTTTTCTTGGTTAGGTTTTGGGGTGGGTTTTTTTGTCTGCTTAAATCAAGGGACATTGGGAACAAAGACCTGCCCATCTGGTGCATCTCTAAAGCCACCAACAGCCAGACAAAAGAGCAACCCAAGGAACCAGTGTGAATGCTGGGGACTCCCTTTGCTGGCTTTGCAGGGAACGCAGGGACAGAGCAGGTGGCACAAGGCTCGCCACTACCCCTGCTGCTGGAGAGAATCCCTCCGTGCGCTACAGCACGGGGGAATGCCTCCAGGCCACGCAGCTCAGCCCCCTGCTCCCCCTGCCCTGCCCCTGCCCCAGCCTTCTCCAGGGTGGCCCGTCTTCATCGCTGGCGCCGCACCCTTGCAACCGGTGTGCGGGAAGCGCACGGAAACACGCGGCACACACTGTACAGACAGACGCTCAGACACCAGCGCGTGCACAGGGACACATGCCCACCGCGGTGAGGGTCACAATGGCACAGGCTCCCCGCCGGCTGGACAGCCACGGCCCCCGCGCCCCCCAAGCCTGGAGCCCGTGGCTCTCAGCTCTGGGTTACGGCAGGCAGCAGGAGCGTTGCCAGCAGCTCGTGGGTCCCTTGAGGTGCCGGCAGCCAACACGGAGGAGAGCCACCACGCTGGAGTCCCGCAGGGGGATGAACGCCCTGCACGTGGTGGGCAGCGCTGGCAGCGTGTCCTCCTGCAGGACTATCTATGGGTCCCAGCCACGCTTCGAAGGAGCCACAGCGCTCACCTGCCGACCAGCCTGAACCAGGGAAAGCGGTCGTAGAAAGGATCTCCACCAGTCACCACATTGTCACAGTCCTCAATGACACTGGAAGGCACTTCTGCTGCTCGGTCATACATCTCACGCATCAGGTCCAGGCGCTGCCTGCAGGGAGAGGGGACACCGACGGTGGCAGTGAGACACAGGGCTGTGGGCACCCAAACCCTCCCGGCACAGCCATCTCTCACCCACCTCAGCTTCTCCAGGGTCCAGTAATGCGTTGCCCCGTTCTTCTGGTCCTGCACCTCTACAGCCACGATGGTCCGGGGGAACGGCCGCTTCTCCCGGTCCTTGGCAGCATCGGGAGGCAGCAGGTCGGGAGGGAGAGGCGAGTACAGCGTGTCCGTGAGGAGCACAAACTGGAACTGGACCTGGAGAGGGGCAGAGGGCGTGGTGAGACACCGGAGAGGGCAGAGGGCTTCATGTGCTGCCTCTGGCGACCCCTCCTCAGCACTTCCTGGCTGCATGTTCTCGTGGCCTCTGCTGTGGGTGCTGCAGTGAGCCAGAAAGGAGCCCAGCCACCCACCTTCTTTTTCAGCTCCACGCTGATGGCATTGGCTTCCTTGAGGAAGATAGCGTTGCCCCAGAGCAGGTCGCGGAGGGAGGTGAACTGGTACCACTTCCACTTCCTAAAGGCCCAGAGGGCGAGCTCGAATTCCCGCTCTGTCCACTGCACTGTGGGGACATGGAGGGACAGTCACCCCACTACCAGGACATCGACCCGCAGTTCATTCTTCATGCTCCCACAGAGAGCATCAAAACCTCGTGGCGGCTCCCAGCCCTCACCTTCATCCTCAGGTTCTTCCTCCTCCTCATTTGCCTCAGGGTAATACCTAGAATCCATCTGCTTCTGCAAAGCCTCCAGTTTGCTCTCATAGTCCTGGGGGAAATGGGAAGAGAGGGGATGCAACGCACTGGCGTGACTTTCCTCCATGCTGCCACATCGCACTCCTCTTCCCTGCAGGAACACAGCCTCCTCCCTCCTCTGGATCAGTGTTTGTGCTGACAACTCCAGGAACAACAGATCTGCCCTTGTTTTTAGAGCACAGATCCACCCCACACAAACATCTGCCAGGACTTCAGTCATGCCTGGACAGCCTGAGAAGGAGCCATGTCCCGGCCACCTACCAGCCTCTGCTGCTCCAGAAGGTAATTCGCCTCCTCCCGCTCCCTCCGGTACTGGTCCTCCAGTTCCTGGAGCCTAGGTGGAAAAGGGGAAGGAGAGGATGACCGACCTGGAAGTGAACACCCAACTCCCCAGCACCTCAGCCCGTGCTCTCACCGCTGCTCCATCTCCTGTTTCATGTCGATGCCTTGCTTCTCCAGCAGCTCTCTCTGGGCAAACGCCCAGTCCACAGGCTCTGCGGGGGTCTCAGCACATGGGGTCCGCTCCCGCTCCTGCCGAGCCTGCTCGGGGTGGTTGAAGCGGAACACGTGGCTCTTCCCCATGATGATGCGGTTTCCTGCAGTGATGTGCACGGGGTGGGGGAAAGGTGTGGGTTTAACGTGGGACAAGTGCAGGGCCCCCGTGGGAGGGAGGAAGGTGGGTTGGAGCAGCTCTGGCGTGCCAGCCGCAGGGACCCACCTGAGCGCAGGATGCTGGGCTCCGTCACCTTTTTGCCGTTCACATAGGTGTCAGCACCTTCGCAGGGCTCCAGGGTCACAATCACTGTGGAGAGGGTGGGAAGGGGAGAGGGGAGTGAAGGTAAGGTGGAAGCAGAGGGATAAATCCTGCATCTCCTGCTCCGCTGCTCCAGCAGCCTCAGAAAGGGAGAGCCACCCCAGCCAGCACCCCAGGTGTGGGTGGTACCCACCAGCAGCACCCACACCCTGGGCAGCTAACAGGACTCAGCCAACCTGATGTTGATCAAAGCAGTCCCAAGGACTAAGGGCAGCTGGAGACTGCATGTGAGAGGAGACCAGAGCCTCCAGAAGGCAAATCCATCCTCCCCAGGCTCATCTCCCACAGCCCCTTCACACCCAGGTTCCTGCCATTTTGGGGGGTGGATTCTGCTCCGCATCTTGAGCAGGGGAATCAATTACAGTCTGCTCAGCCATCCTGCCCTGATCTCCTCACCTTGCTTTGTTCCCACATGCCTTGTGCAGGCTCCCCTCCCAGCCATGAGGGATGTAGCTCATCTGGAAGCATGGAGAGGCCACAGCCATGCAGTAAAGCCCCACTAGTTTGAGGAGGGCAGGACATTCAGCTGGGGGCAGGTGCTGAGGACGTGCAGAGGGCTGGGTCCCCAGAGCAGTGATGCCCCTCCAGACAAGCAATACCTTCACCACCAGTTTTGGTGTCGCTGCGGAACAGGCAGTGCTCTTCTTTGATGAAGTGCCCGCTGAGAACGATGTCCTGCCTCTTCTCAGCATCTTCCCGGCCAACCCTGCAGGGCAAACCAAGCTCAACCCTTCCTCAAAGCAGCTCCTCCTGAGTCTCCCCCCAACCCCATCCTTGGAGCTGACAGGAGCAACCCTTGGTGCTCTGCAAGACCGACATCTCAGACGAGATTCCCATGGAAATACATATGGCCATGGCACTTTGGAGATGCCCTGGGAACAGTGCCCAGCCTGGGGACAGCTGCCACCCCACTGCCCACCTGGGGAAGTCAGGCACTGAGATATGGACAATGCTGCCACGGCTCCATGGGATCCGGCCCTCACCTTGTTATCCCGTCCTTGATGTAGTAGAGAAGACACTCGGACATGAGCGGATCCTCATTCAGGTTGACCAAGTGCGGTGTCTGGGAGAGACCAACAAGGAGTCATCCCTGTGTGCCCTGCCTACCCAGGCACTGAGGGGTGCTCTGGAGGAAGGTGGGAGCTCAGCAGCACTGCAGACTGCATCTGCACAGGCTCTCCTGCCCTCTGTATCTTCAGGGCAACACGTCCAGATGGGTGCTTTTCCAGGGGACTGCAGAGAACTGAGAGGCTGGCATGAGGATGCTCTGCTTCCACAAGCTTCCTTGCTTTCCTCCTCCCAGGGCTGAGTCCTAGTTACCCTTCCTCTGGCCACCTTTGAAAATTCATGTTCCAAACAGGCCCAACACAGAGCCAAAACCTTCCCATGGGGAATCCCTGATATGGTTCAGAGTCTCCTGGGGCAGGACCCTTCTCACCTGTGCTGTGTATTATAGAATCATGGAATGGTTTGGGTTGGAAGGGACATAAAAACGCATCTTGTTTCACCCCCCTGCCATGGGTAGGGACATCTTCCTTTAGACCAGGTTGCTCCAAACCCCATCTAACCTGGCCTTGGACAATTCCAGGGATGGGGCAGCCACAGCTTCTCTGGGCAACCTGTGCCAGGGCCTCACCACCCTCACAGGGAAGAATTTCTTCCCAATACCTAATCTAACCCTGCCCTATGCCAGGCTAAAAAGGAAGTAAAAGTGCCTGTTTTCCTCCACCGATTGTACACCACATGATGCATCCAAAAAAGCAGGAGCAGGTCCCAGAGGTTCATCCAAAAGCAGTGCAGACCCGAAGCCCTAACTGCAGGCTGAATTTCACTTTCTGGTCTTCTTCTTAACAGGTCCCTCACATCCCTTTCTTCCCCTGGGTCACTTTTTTCTTGATGAGAGGGAAATTTCTCCCCCAGCCACAGGCCTCTCTGGCCACAGCCACCTTAGCTGCTGGGATTACACCTTCAGGGAACAGGGGCAGTCCCAGGAGCATCAGTGGGAGAAGTTCTGAGTTTCCCAGACAGAATAATAGTGGCTGTAAGGAACACCATATCAGCCTGCTGAGACCCAGCATGCAGAAGGGTCCCCTCACCATGGTGCCACAAGCCTTGGCTGACAGCAGAGACTCACTCCAAACAGGGCAGCAGAGCTGGAGGTCAAGGGAAAGGTGGGCTCTTCTCCATAGTGGCTGGCAGAAGTTTGCTGTAACATTTAACCTCCGGCCCCTCTGGACAGACACACGGCCCTGGGGGCTGAGACTCCTTCACTTGCAGTTTTTGTCCAGATTTGCAAAGCTGGTGGTGAACTTCCACTGAGCTCCTGGAGCCGTAACCACCCCAGCCATGGCGCACAGCAGGACAGTAAAGTGCAATGCCCATAACAAAATGGAGTTTGCACACTATCAACACTAACTTTCCTCACCAGCCACTGGAGAAGTCAGAAGAGTTTCCACCTGCCAGAGAGCTGAAGAACAAGGAGGCACCAAGACCACCACAGCAATGCCCCACCTCCAAGACCAACCTGCTTCGGGGAATAAACCCCCATGCTTCCTACCCAAAGGTCTGGAGTCCTAACAGGCAGCAGCTGGGACAAGAAACAAAGACAACAGTGCACAAGTTTATCCTAAAAGTCAACTGGGCCACATAAGGGGAAGCCTGTGAAGTCTTTATCACCACCTGAGCTGGGGACACACACACACCTAAGAGGTTTGGCCAAGCCAAATTCTACAAGCAATAAAGAGACGGAATATTCGCCCACTCAGATTTCTTAGCGAGGACTTGCTGGTTTCAGGGGCAGCAGTTTTAAATATCTGAAAGTATGAATTTTTATAAGTTAACACTGAAGTCCAAGAGAGTGATCATCAGCAAATACCCTTGTGAAGGGGGACAGCACCCCAGCAATGGGGGCTGGACATTCAGCCATGTGTTTCTACCCATGTTTGTACCCAGCAGGTTCAATGCTGGGATATCGCCCTATATGAAACCTCTGAAACCTATGGGTTTGAGAGCCAAGAAAAGGCTAGTGAAGTATGTGGGGCTGGCCAGCTGCGACAGAGTGGATCAGCAGGGAGCTGCAGAGGTACAAACCAGTCCCCAGGAAGAAGAGAATATGATGATCCTACCTTTTTAGGAGAAAAAACACCCAAGGTGCCTCCATCCTCCCTCATGGCCACCCCCATTTCGGCCAGCAACGCTTCCCTGAAGGAGCAAGGGAAAGAAGAGCCTGTCAAAACTCCATGCACCCCTGGGGCCAGCACTAGGATGGAAGCCCATGGTTTGTCCCGTGGATTGCAATGTAGGGCTTGCTACAGCTCTCGTTATAATTCAGGTGGGTCTTTCAGAGCAGCCCACCTCTGTGCAGGCTGCCATGGTGGGTACTGGGGTCCCCAGGGGGCAACCCAGGGTCCGGCTGGACATTCAAACTGTTTGGCTGCCCCAGGAACCCAACTGCTCTAGCGAAGTGCAGAGGATGGGAAATGCCCAAGGAACACCATCTTGTCCCATCCCATCGTGTCCCATCCCACCCCAGCCCACCCACCTCTCCATCCGTATCGCTTCTGTCCTCCGCAGCTTCTCCTCCCACGTCTCGTTCAGCTCTGCAATGATCTTCTCTGTTTCCTGGCAAGTGTGGGTTAAACAGGGGGTTAAGCGTATCCTGTGGGCAGCACCCCTGACCACTCGGCCCAGTTCTGCCCAGCATGCTTCAGTGGGACACTGGTCCCAGTTTGAGGCTTGTTTATACAAGCTGCAGCAGCATTTCACCCACGTCTTTCCATCTGTCCCGTCTTCAAAGCCTCTCCATTCCCCTGCTGCCAGCCCACTCCTGCACCATGCTGGGCCAGGAGCACTCATCCCATGACAGGAATGCCCACCCCAAGCCGGGAACACTTGACCTGGTCCCACAGGTCAAAGGCAGCCATCCCCCACAGGGCAGCACCAGGAAGACCCTACAACACCCAAACCCTCAGTCTGGGCAAGCTCGAAGCCTGTCCAGTCTGCAAGAGCACATCCAAGTATTGCTTCCCGTGAGGATCACCCTTCGTGGGCTTCCAGAAAACGCCAAGCCCCCTCTGCAAGCTGCAGTGCATTGAGCTGAGCCCTTCAGGGCACCAGCCTCTTTACCTTGAGTCTTTCAATTGCCTCTTCACTGCCCGGAGCAAACATGATGCGCTCGTGGAGGCTGGCGACCGAGGCAGCGCGGCTGGACAAGGCAGAGAGGGAGGAAGAGGGGCTGATCCCAGCGATGGCATTGGTCACTGTGGAGAGATTGTCATGGCGGTGACTCAGCTCTGCCCCTCTAGCATCATTATTGTTCTCAAAGTCGGACACATCTACGGGCGCGGAAGGAGGGATGGGCCGGGGAAAGACACACAGACAGGGTGACAGAGAAAGACAGAGACAAGAAAAGCTGTTGGGAAAAAAAAAGAGAGTGGCCGGTGCGTCGAGAAAAAAGCCAGGAATTACAGGAAAAGGCACAGGCAACAGCACAGCGGCACAGACAGCAACAGGGCAAGGGCAGGCACTCTCCTCCCCAGCCCGGGCAGCCCCTCAGGGAACAGGGCTGTTTGGTGAAGCAGATGCTGGAAGCAGCCTTCCTGGCCTCCCAGGGACACTTTTTTGCAACGCCGGGTCCTGCATCCATCAGGTCTGGGACTAAATGTCCTCCCCAAGTATGTGCCACCGTCTCTGTCATCCTCTCCATCTCATACAGCCTGGGTGGTTTTCCCTGCCCAGATGCCCCAGATTAGCCAGATCTGGGAGCAGAGAATGAGAAGGGAAGGCAATGAGAGGGGGTGGCCCTCTGCCCTACAAAGGGGTCAGGTGGACAGGGCAGGGGAAGTGGCAGGATTCCCTTACAGGATCTGCTCAAAGGAAGCCCATGGCCTGCTGGAGCAGCACCTTGGCCAGGCAGCCAGAGAGTGAAGCCAGGACTGCAGGCAGTGGTGCTTGCCAGCTGGCACCCCAAGAGTCAGCTGTGGTGGCTTAGGACCCAGCTATGGGAGATGCTCCTCCAGCCCCAAGGAGTTACTGGCTCTCAGAGCACCGTGCCAGAGGCAGGCAGGGCACAGGTCAGCATGTCCAGGACCAGTCACCCATCTCCATTAGCCCACATCCAGGGAAGCTGAGCCAGGAGGGGACAACCAAGCCCCTGTCTCCTCACAGCCTGGCTGCACTGCCTGACCCGGGGGTGGGACAGGGCCATGGTGCTTGTCCATGGGCCAAAGCCTCCTGGCCACCAGCACCCACCACCTCATCAACAGAGAGCCATTCCATCCCACCCGAGCGCCGTGCCAGGCTCCAGTCCCAGTGAGACACAGCACCAGCAGAAGCAGCAGCAGCAGCAGCAGCAGCAACAGGAAACATCACGACAGCATGAAGGAGGAGGTCCCCGTGAGGACTGGGCCCTTGGCATGGCCAAGTGGGAGGACACTGGCCCACTATCCCAAACCCAGGTGCTAACCATGACTCTGGCACCGTCCCCTGTGCCAGCTCCCTGAGGATGGGCAGCCTGCAGGCACACATGGCTCCATCAGCAGGGGCTGGCTGCAGGAGCCCTCCCCATGCTGCACGGGTGCCCCTGGGCACAGCCTAGACCTCCAAAAAGCCGTGAAGCAATAGAGAGTACCAGTGATGGGGAATACACACATTTGGATCCTCCTGCAGCAGGATGGGCTAAGAGAGAAAGAGAGGGCAGGGAGCGGGGGTAAGACAGAGAGAACAGAACAAGATGGGGTTCATCTCAGTAGGATATGCGACAGCACAGGGAGGGGAGCCCATGGGCATGTGCGGTCCCAGTAACACCTTCCTGGCACCTCTGCTGGGTGCTGGATGCTGAAGATGGAGGGTGGAAGGGAAGAAGGGAAGGTTTGCTGGGCAGAAAGCAGCTCCCCCTGCGACAGGAGGGGACTGGGGGCTGTGAACATGCGTGCAGGGGCTCACCAGAGGCAGCATGATGCTGCTGTGGGGCCAGTGGAACAGGATGCAGGGTGGCTGTGGGGACATCAGCCCTGCAGGCTGGAGGGACCTCAGCCCATCACTGCCTGGAGCCACTGGCAGAGAGCAACCATGGTACCTACTGTCAATGATGTCCCCAAGGCCCTGGGCGTAGAGAAGGTCACGCAGACGTGCCACCTCGTCCTTGAGCTCCCGGATGAGCTTGTTGTTGGGGTCCTCATTGATGACAGCATTGCAGCGGATCTGCTTGGCACGGTCAGCGTACCTAGGGAAGGGCAGGGTCTTGAACAACACTGAGAACAGGGGCAAAACCCCAGCTGCTGGGCAAGCAAGAGTGTTGCAGAGCCCCCTCCGGCAAGTGATCCTTTGGAGGCTCCCAGTGCCGGGACAATCCTTTGGCTTTTGTCTGGGGTTGCAGGTTCCCTCCACAGTACAGCCCCAGCCAGGGACACCACAGAGGTGAGGAGAGCATGTGGCAGTGCCTGAGCCTCAGACAGCCTCCCCTGTTCTTGCTCACTGCAGGGAGAACAAGGACACTTCTTCCTACCTGAGGGTGCTGAGGGTCTCATCGTAGTTGATGTCAGCAGGACTGAGAGCAGCGACCATGGCAGTTCTGGAGTTGCCTCCTGCACAGTGTAAGATACACCCATGAGGGAGATGCTGGTCCTTGTGCCCCCTGTCACACTCTGCTTGGCAGCCATGCCCATCACCAGACCACACCCCCCAGCTGTCCTCACCCAGGTTCTCCCGCAGCAGCCAGGTCAGCACCGAGTCTCGGTATGGGATGAAATCCGTCTTTTTCTTCTTTTTGTTCTGGGGAATGGAGAGCAAAGGGAAGGGCTGTCAAGCTGCCTGCTCTCCTCAAAGGGAAGGTGACAGCTGGTCCCTAGCCATGGGGACTTGGAGGTGGATGGCTCTGCCTGGCCGCTGCAGCCTTGGGCATCTTTGCTCAGGTCCACAGGTCCTGCCTGTGAAATGCCCAGAGCTGGGAGGGTTGTTCAAGGCTGGGTACTGAAAGCCCCAGAGGAGGAGGCTCAAGATTCTGCCAGCCCCCAGGAGAAGAATGGCTTGAGTCCAGGCACAGTCTCAGTCCCAAATCACCCTGCAACCCACTCCCACCCACTCCCACTGTGCTAAAAACCAACACTCCCTTCCCCACCCGGCCTGGGCACCTACCTTGTTTGGCCCCGAATCCTGCAAAGGAAATGGAGAGACTGTTTAAGGCAGCTGCTTCTTTCCTTGGCACCCCCCACAGATCCCTGGCCCTCAAGTAGAGAGTGGCACAGGTCCCCACGTAGATGGCACCTTCACCAGCCCAGCTTGTCCCAGCCGCAGAGACAGCTTGGGAGCTGGCTCCAGCTACCTACCATTTCAGCCAGGGCAGAGATGACTTTCCCCAGAGTGGTCAAGGACTTGTTGATGTTTGCTCCTTCCTGGTTAGAAGAGGAAAAGCCCAGATGCTCAGGCCCCATTTCAGAGCCACATTAAAGCCAAGGAGAAAATGAGGAATATCCAGTATGGTGTGTGCAAAGAGCAGCTGGTCTTACTGGGTAACCAGCACCTCCCAGCTGGGACCCACAGACCCTGGTGAAACTGGCACTAGGCAGCTTTCAAACACAATCCTGTCAAGGATTTTGGCAGTGGAGTGGGCAAGGAACCAAGCAAGGAAAGGAGATGTTTTGGCTGGGGATGAGGGAGGAGGACATGGTGTCCCCACCAGCAGAAGGGGACCCCAGGTCAGCTCTCACCTTTAGCCTTGTGCCCTTGGCGCCCGTGGAGTCAGCTCGCTCACTCCCGGCCAGGTCCACCAAGCTGATTTTGCTGACCTGCAGGCAGAGGGGAGGCTCTCAGCCCTGTGGGCACAGCAAACCTTGCCCAGCACGAAGCCAAAACCTCTTGCAGGATGACTCTGCTCTGAGCGCAGCAGTGGGCTCTGCGGGGTCATCCTTGCAGGATTTGGTCAGGAGCAGGGTTAATATCCTTGCAGGCAAGGCTGAAGGGCACCAGCTGCCAAATGTCCTGTCCAGAGGCTGGTCCCCCAAGGGACAATGAGCCTAGCACGTGCCTGGGACTCATCTCCCTCCCACTCCAATCCTCCATCAGGCCGCACCACCTTGTCCCAAGTGCTGATGAAAGAACACGAAAGTCCTTTCTGGATCCATGTGGGTTCCCCCACGTCCTTCAGGCCCTGCTCTTACCTTCTCAGTGGTGATGTCTGTCTCGGCGTCGTGCCGCTTCTGCGTGAAGATGATGTTGAACACGGCGTGGGAGCGGCTGCTGGTCTCATTCATGTTGGTGGCAGCCACTGTGCTGCAGGGAGAGTAGGACAGAGAGGTGTGACACTCTGCTAGGGACGCTGGAGTGGCTGGTGACGGGGCCAGGGCTCATGCCAGGACAGGGTACATGGTGGGAAGGCAAGTCTGGAGGACAAGAGAGGACTCTGGGAGAAGATGTGCACAAGTTCAGGCTTTCTCCTGCTGTCTCCAATGCACTCGGAAAACAGGAGGAAGGCAATGTGAAAGCAAGTGGGGGTACCCAACACTCAGCGAGAAGGGGACTGCCAGCTCCAGAGCAGCTGGACTGGCAAAGTAAGGAAGTGAAGCAGGACTTTCTAGAAGTGTCTGCAAGCTTCCCAAACCCTGTCCATCTCCTCCTCCTCCAACTCACCGGGCTTTGTTCCCAGAGTCCATAAGGTCCTGGATGTCATTGTAGGAGGTCACGGCCAGCTTGGAAAGGTCCTCAACATATGGACCCATAAGGGGATGCTCCCTCACCCGCAGGTTCCCCTTGTTCTTGGGGTTCAGGAGGTCTCTCACACGTTCGCAGTAGATCTCCATGTAGCTCACCTAGAGTAGAGGGCACGGGCAGAGCCAGCAGAATGAGCCACCCAGGCACCCCCCAGAGAGGGGTATGCACACTGGCACAACCTGTGGAGCCAGGTGGGAGGCTGGAAGCGGGCTGGGCAGGCAGTGGGGTGCCTACCTCCACAGAATAGGACATGTTGTCATTCGTTGTGTCATTGATGCGGGAGAAGAGGTCCTCGCACAGCTGCGGACAGAAGAGCGAGGCTCAGCCCCCTGCCAGCAGGATGCTCCTGCCTGGGGTGCTCAGGCCACGGGGATTTCTACCTTTTCACCCCGAAAAACGGCCAGTGAGTGCTGGGATGGCTTCTGGGGAGCTGGCAGAGCCCTCCGTGCTGATATGGAGAACCAGCATCCCCAGAGCCACTCCGTGTCCTGCTGGGCCAGCATGCAGCAGCTCTTGGCAGGCAGCTCAGCACTTGGACCACTGCTGCTCACATACACTGGTCTTGTGTGGCCAGATCATAATCCATCCAGTCTTGGAGAGTCTGGATGACCCTCCCTGGCCCCCCAATCTGCAGTGGAGCCATGCCAGCTCACTGTCATGGCAGTGCTATATTAGACCTTGGCAAAACCTGGCCTCACTCCCACCCTGCTGCCCTCTTTCCTCTCAGCTCTGCTTTTCCTTTGGGCATCCCTCTGTGACGAGGGGGACAGGCAGTTTTCCCCAGGCACACCTGTGGGATGATGCCTTGCTGGTCCTTCTCCTGCTTGCCCATCATGGTGTAGGATTTTCCAGCTCCCGTCTGCCCGTAGGCGAAGATGCACACATTGTAGCCTTCGAAGGCGTGCTGCAGCATCTCCTCGCCAATGTCCCGGTACACTTGCTTCTGGGATGCATAGTTGATGTCTGCAGGCTGCACAGAGGAGGGGAACATGGAGAAATTTGGCAAGGAGGCCCTCCTGCCTCTTCGCAGCCCAGCCTTCGAGGCGGGCTCAGGCCCCCCAGTGCTTACCGTAGTGTGGGACCAGTAGGAATAGTCAAAGCTGAAGCTTTTTGGTGTCTCTTTGGGCTGTTTTGGGTTCAGGATAGCTAGGGACAAACAGATGGGAACATGAGGCCACCAGCCACCCATGGTAACACCCGTGCCCCCCCTTTCCTCCCCCCTCCATGTGAGAGGAGTGAAGGGTGATGGAGTTCAGTCCAAAACGGTCCTGGAAGGCAGAGTGGAACTCTTCCAGCTCTGCAGATGGGTCCAGAACCCCCAAAACCCAAAAGTGAAAGCGGAGGAAGGGGGTGCCATGGCCAGCAGAGCCCAGGGAACAGGGCAGAGCCTTGCCCAAACATCTCGCTGGACACAGTGAGGGAGACCTGACTCCTTCCCTCAGGTTCCTTCCTGCTGTGTCACCCGCCCATGGGAGCCCAGCACTGGTGACAGGAAGGTCACAGCCCTCCTGTCCCCACAGCTCGGGGAGCATGTCCAAAGCTCCCATGCTGGCACCTGTGGGGTGGGAGCAGCTGCAGCCCTGTCAGGGCTCCCCTAGAGCCCCTCTGGCTCCTGCCTCTCCAGGTCCCCAGCCCCAGCAGGGTGATTAATGCCTCGTGTCACACCACCAGCGGAAACAAGAGTCTGCTTTTGTCATCCCCTGATGAAAAGGACGTTGCTATGGAAATTGGAGACTGCATCACTGCTCTTCCTCATGCGATGTTTTTTTCCTCCCGTAGAGCATTTACGACGTGTTTTTTTTTTCTGAAACAACAGATGCATCAGAAGAAACCCAAACCAGCGGGTAATCGTGAGATTCAGCCGCTCAGCCATGTTAGGTGACATTGAGGTGACATTGATGCCTGCGCAGCACTGTTCCCGTGCCCTCTGCCCCAGCTGCTCCCTGCCACCACCAAGGATGAAGAAACCGTAAGCCCTGAGCTTTCTCCATCCCAGCCTGCTCTGCCCTGCAGTCAGCCAGGGCTCAAACCCACTCCAGATTCCAGCTGAGGCCTTCCCTGAGCAGCCCCAGGTATGGTGCAGCTCACTACCGTGGTGTCTGATGCCCAGATGTGTAGTGTTATGCATATAGATGCTTTCTGCTCTGAATTCTTCCTCCATTACCACAATGGACATGCTTTTTACTCCCCTGGAAAGGGTCCACCACTTCTGACCTGAGAACAACCCAGCCCTGCCTGCAACAGCAGAGAGGCAGGCTGGGGAAGGGTGGGCAGTGGGGTCAGGACCCAGCCCTGACCACAAAACCACAGCATGGTGCTTCTGAGATGCTCCTTACCACGGACAGAAGCCCAGCTCTGACACCAAAGAGGGGCTGGCACGGGCTCCCTGCCTGCCCACCCACTGCAGGCAGCCTGACTCCAATGCTCTGGACACCTGCTGCATTCCAGGCAGACTAATTACCAGGAGAAAGGGCTGGGAAGTAACAACCAGCAATCCTGCAGCAGCAAACAGGGATGTGGAGGCTCCCGGAAGAGCAGGTCTTCATGGGCAGCATGGGCAGCCACCATGGCTGCCCATTCCTGACCCCTGCCAATGCCTGGCTGTTGTGCTGAGGGCGTTGTGAAGAGAAGCAGGTGTAGAGGTCATGCAAGAAGTGGGATGGAGCATCTCTGATGGCTCCTGGTGTTCAGCCTGGCAGCTCCACCGTGCCGTCTGGTCACCCGCGCTCGGCTCTGTCTGCCTCTGCCCTGCAGAGGTGACACTGACCACAGCGAGCAGCAGTAAAAATGAGTGGTGGAGCGGGCAGGATGGAGCCGCACAAGGCGCCTGTTCTGCATCCCAGTGCCAGCCCATGCTGGGCACAGGGCAGAGAAGCAGCCGGGGATGGCACCAAGCGGCTCCAGGCATCCCAGCTGCAGCTGCCCAGCTGACATGGGAAACCAGAGACTGGGACACAGGGGAGAAGGGAGCATCCCAAGAGCATCTCCTGTCCTGAGCTGAAACGCTCTTCCCATGCCCGTCATTCCCGTTTATTTGCCTGCAGGCAGATGGATGCTGCTGGTGGAATTTTTCCTTCCCTGTGACCAGGCATACAGGGCTTTTGCAAAGCTGATGTGAAAGATTCATGCTCTGGGCCAGTGGGATTCAAAAGGCAAGGAGGGGTGTGGAGCTGAAGACAAACATAGAGACAAGGGGGCAGGAAGGAGGAAAACTTCTGGAGATGTCCCTTGCCTTGCCCTGAAGAGCCAGCAGCACGGCAGAGCCCAGTGAGTGGGCAGGCACGAAGCAGGAGAAAGCCCAGAACCCACACCAGAGAAAATAATCACCAGATTTTAAAGCCAGCAGAGGCACGGCTCCAGATGGAGAACATTAATGGCCTTGTGGGATCAAAGCCAGGGGTCTCCTCCACACCATCCTGGTGGGAGCCATCAGGAGAGGGGACAGGAGTGTTGGTGCCCAGGATGGTGCCCAGAGAGTGCAGGACACCACAGGAACAAAGCAGCAGTGTTGGCGAGCAGGTGAGTGGCTGTGGCAGCTGGAAGCTTCCACAGGCAAAAGGACAGCAGAGAAAGGAATCCCTTCCTACCCTGGGCCCCACTGCCTCCCACGGGGCTCAATGCATTAGGCAGGAGAAGAACCTGCCTTTCCCTTCAGCACATGCAAAGGTCTCTGCAAATAATCCTGGGAAGGAGAAAACTTGCTCTCATTCCCCTCAAACATGTTTATCTTTGGCTTCTCTGCAAGGAGCCAGGGGATTGAGACAGTCCTGCTCTGCTGGCACTGCTGGCATCCTCCTGCCTCCACCAGCCGCAACAGAAGCAGGATTCTGAGCCCCCCACACTTGCTCCCCAACCCTCTGGCCAAGAGGATTAGCCAGTGGTTTGTCCATTCACGGAGAAAATCCTCACTGTCAGCAAAGGGCCCGCAGCCCTGCTGCCCTCCCTGGTGCAGGCAGAGGCACGGGCTGGAGGGGCGGGGGCACAGCCAGGGTGTGCAGGATGAGCAGGGGCAGACAGCTCCGAACAAACACGGCCGTGGTGGAGGTGGGGGATGCCTGATGCTCTTGACCGGGACTGGGACACAGCAGGTCCCCCCCACCCATCAGAACCACAATGGAGAACATCTACCCTGCCTATTCCCCAGCCCTGGGCAGGTGGGAAGCTCCTGCACGGCCAGGAGGCTTCCTCAGCATGAGGGCAGAAGCTCTGCACCCCAGGCGGATGCAGAATCCCTGTCCAGCCACAAAGAGAACCCCCGCAGGATGCCAGAAACCAGCAGGTGCTGCGCCACAGACCTCCCATTCCTTCTCCCTAGGCCTGGCGTGGCACAGTGGGGTCTAAGGGTCACCCTGCACCCTTGGGTGCCCTCCTCTCCCCACCAGCAGGGTTGTCATAGCAGCCTGCACGGCGGGGGTGGCTGGCACCGGTGTCTCACCCACCGCCGGTGACGCAGGCAGCCCCAGGCGGGCGGGCGGGCAGGCAGGGAGTTATTTTAGACACTGCCCCATCTGGAGGCTTCCAGAGCCAAAGAGGAGGGATTTGACTGCCACTCCCACACCGTACTGCCAGCAGCTGTTATTTAAAGAGGGGCAAAGGCCAGACAGGTTCCTGACAGGACACACAGCCCCAAGCTCCCATGCTACATCCCCCACCCCGAGGACACCATTCCCTTGGCAAATTGCCCTCCCACCCCTCCATCCTGCTGCTGTTGCATCTCCAAGAGCCCCAGAGAAGCAGGGATGGGTCCTGGCACACCGCAGTGAGTGGTACCTGGCCAGGCAGTGCCATCAAAAACCACTTGCTGGCCCATGCACAGCTTCAAGGCCAGGGTGGACAGGGAAGAGCCTGATCTATAGTGGAAGGCTGGAAGAAGATCACCTTTAACACCCCTTCCAAAACAAACCATCCCGTGATTCTATGATTCCTCCCTCATTGCCTACTGGGGAATACTGCCCCTTCCACTGCCACCAAAATCCAAGGGCTCGGTGCCACGTAGATCCCACCACTGCCATTTCAACAGCAGGACTGCATTTCTCTATGGGAAAGCTGACATCCTCCCCACATTTCCTCCTCCAAACGACTCGAGGTGCTACAGGCATCCTCACCAAGGATCCCCGCAGGCCAGTGCTTGCTGCTGTGGCCACACCACACGTGCTCCTTCCCAGGCAGCACCCAAAGCCCCCCTGCCCCTGAGGCACTCACTGGTGGTGCTTCCCGACATCTGGATAATGCATTTCGATTCCCGGCTCATCTCCCGGGAGTTGAAGGGCCGGACGCGCACTGCCACCTTCACGGACGCTCCCGCCATCGCGCTGGCCGGACGTGGGTCCTGCTACTGAGGAGCAGTGGCTGTCCTGCAAAAGGGAAGAAAAGGAGGTTAGGAAAGCTTGCATTCCAGTCCACATCTTGCGGCTGTGCAGGATGAATGGAAAGCCTGTGCAAGGAAACCTCCTGGGAACACTGTTTTGCCTCTGCCCGAAAGGTGACATTTTGTTTCATACCTCGATCTGCCCTCATTTCACCTCTCCCTTCTCCCTGTCGTATCTCAGGCAAGGACCCCCAGCTCAGTCCCAGGGGCCATCCCTGCCCTTACCCCAGGGCAGCACTGGAGCCTCCATCACCCTGCAGCATCACTTGGTGGGCACTCACAGCAGAGGATTGAGCCTTGTAGGCACTTTCAGCATCAGCATAACCCCTAAGGAGCAGCTTTTCCATCCCGGGGAATGGATGCAGCACTAACAGCACTGAGCAGGTACCCTCTAATCTGCAAGCAAGTCCACAGGCCTATGCCTATTACCCGAGCCTCCTGCCCCTACTCCAAGCCCAGCAAAGCAGGGACTGGGCAGCAGGACAGAGCAGGGCGGGGAGGAAAGCGATGGCATTCCATTGAGAGAGAGGGCGGTTGTTGAACACAGTCGCTGGCATGTGCCTCCCATTCAGCTCCCACAAAGCAGATGTGCAGCATCAGCACCAGCAGCCCTTCCTGGGAAGCCAGTGGCCATTGCACTCAGCTGAAGCTCCCAGCCTACCGTCATTTTTCCAGTCCTCTTGCTAAAAAATTATTAATCACAAATCTCACAAGACAAACCGCTCACTAACATCTCCCAGAGCAGTTGCCCAGCCCAGCGCTGGTGCCCAGGTGCTCTGCAGCCCTTTCTCACCTTCCCTGAGCTGCAGTTAAGCCTCACGAGCACTGGCCAGAAAATTATACTGGGATCCTTCCTCTGATTGCTGCATCCTTCAGGATCCTTTTGGACCGGACACAATCCATTCCTGCCTTCTATCCTGTCTATCCCTTTTCCTGCCTTTCCCTGCTCCCTGGCTCCCCATACTGAGCCTGCTGGTGAAAACAGAGCACAGGACCCCTCAGAAAATGGGCAGGAACTGCTTCTGTGGCATCCCACCTGCAAGGGTGTCTGTGAATTCCCTAGGGCTTTTCAAGCCTGGGTTTTGCCAGCAGGATACTTGCTCCGGGAGGAAGGAGATCAGGCAGGAATGAGATCCTTAGTGAGCACTGGCACAGCTCTGGTTACATGGGCCATGACCAGAGGGAAGTGGAGCAGCAAGGATGGATCTTGAACATGAGATGTGTTTTCCCATAGTGGAAATGAAAAATTCAGGAGAATTTGTGGAAAAAAGTGGGGGGAAAGGGAAGAAAAAACCAAATCCACAGAATAGAAAATATCCCAAGCGAAGGGGATGCCTTTAAAACTACCTGAGGCTTGACAGCTGTGGTTTGATTTCCAAGGGGGTGAGAGGAAACCATAGGCACGGTGGAAAAATTTGCATCAGGAAAGTGTTCCAAGCTTGGCACTGCCTTTCAGAAACCCTTTGCCTATTTTAAAAGTGAGCTGGCATGTCCAACAGCATGCAGAGGACAAAGCTTCTTCTGTCGGAGTTCCCAAACCCTCCTCTTATCTTCCTGCTGGGATGGCTCTAGAGCTCCCACTGTGCTCAGCCAGCGATCACACCCGTAAATTCCAGAGTTCAAGCACTTGGTCTCAGGCTTTCTTGAGCTTGGATTATTTTAAGCAGGTGTTTAACACCACCCTTGAGTCCCTAAGCCAGAGAATGGGCTGCTGCCTGCCAGTGGCCTCTGCCTCCCTGCTCAGATGGGGGAAAGGAAAAATTAAACAGAAGTGCCTGCCAAAGGAAAAGTTGTTTTTCCCATGAAATGATTGGATATATTCCCATGTGGAAGGGCTGCATCTCCACGAGGCCATCAGCTCGAGCTGCTCCACCCTGTGGAACCACTCAAGGACAATGGATTCATCCTCGGACTAAATTCCATCCGCACCTGACCACTGCCCATGTCAAACACGTCCCTCTCCTCCCAAGTCAAGAGAGCTCCCTTCCCCCAGCTCTGCAGCCTCTCCAGCTACCGGGGCTCTGAAGAGGTGGCTCAGGTGCCTGGACTCCTGCCTCGTGCACAGCCAGCAGAACAGCACACCCATCAGTGAGCCCACCAGCCCCAGGACTGCCTGCTGCCTGCCACGGGCCACCTCAGCCCCTGCCCTTACTCCCTCCCACCCCTGTGCCATTCCCAGCCGCTCCAGCCCCATCACTTCCCATGAAGAAACTCTGGTTTCTCCTTTGAACTACTTTTCCATGTGCCTCACCCTGCTGTGTACCTTCCACTGGTGCTGCTTTCCTTTCTCTGCCTTCTTCTGCCCGATCAGCCCCACACCCCGTACCCCTACCGCTGGTGGCTATGAGAAATGCCCTTCTCGCCAGCAGGACCTTTTTTCTCTCCCTGCCATCCACCGGCCACATCCCAGCGTATTCCCATCTGGCTCTCCTCGCCTAGTGTGTGAGCTCCCCTCCCAGCCAGTATTCCCTGCTGCAGAGCCCCAGTTCCATTTTCTGCTCCAACCATTTCCTTCAGCTTCCTTGGTCAGCAAGGCACCGCTTCCCTCTGCTCCTCTGCAGCTCTCCAGTTCCATCCCTGCCATGGCAGCACAAGGACCCCAGGCGACATCGTGTGCCCTTGGGGACCACCAGCAGACACTGACCCAGCTGCTTCTCACCCTCCTCTTCTTCCCCTGACTCACTTCCCTGGCTCAGCTGCAGGGAGGAATTCAGCCTGCACCCACTTAACACAGGAACATCATGAGCCACGGCATCACTGGTTGTGGGCACTCAGCACCCCGTAAAGAGAGGAAGGTTGCAGCGAGCAGAGGCAGGGGCAGGGCCAGGCTGCACCCCCCCAGCCTGTGGGCAGCTCGAGCCCAGCCAGCTCGCTCTGCCTGGGGGCAGCCAGAGCAGCCACCGCCTGCTTAATCCGCTGCCATCGAGAGAAATTCAATAAGCCATGACCAGGCTTTCGCTGGGAGCCAGCCAGCACCGAAGCCCCGCTCCCTGTTCCCTCCCTGCCGCCTCCCAGGGCTACCTACACACAACGGAGGTTGCAGTGAGGAACGGCCCAGTCCCTGGGGTCAGCGGGAACATCTGGACCTGTCCCCCAGTTCTGCAGGGCATCTCTTCCCCCACTTCCCGTGCAGCCTGCTGGCTCTGCCCATCCCTGCGACACACCGGACACTCCCAGTGAGGAGCAAAAGGCCTGGAGAGCCATGATTAACTGGATCAGCTAAGATTAATTGGGCAGCGATTAGCTAATGAAACCTCTCTTAAGTCCAAGGGCTACCAACTGGCAGCCTCTCCTGCTGAGAGGTGACCAATGGGACAGGGAGCATTGTCCCCAAGTGCCACCAACAAGCAAGCTCGTCCCTAAAGGATGCTAAGGAGCATGCTCTGCTGCCGGTCCCCCACCTCCAGCAGATGACGAGCTCCCTACGCCCAGGGAAATCCAAGGTGAGTTTCCCTTTGTCTGCACGCATCCAACCCCACATCACCTCAGCGGCGAGGGTGGACGCCCCGTTTGGCTGCACCAGCGTGTTCTCAGCAGCTGCCAGGCTTTGTTGTGGTGAGCCCTTCCCCTGCCCCTTTTGTTGGGGCCCCCCAGCTCTGACCGGGACCACGGGACTCTGTCCTGCCTCTAGGGCAGCAGGGAACACGTTGCCGGATGACACGGCACCATCAGTGCCTGCCAGCCAAGCTCCTCACCCATCTCCCGCCCCACACAGGGCAAGGGGCCATGACAGTGCAGTTTTCTCCAGAGCAGCACCTGCAGGCAGGGAAGCAGCTCAGAGGACAGCCCAGGACAAGGGCAAATCCCCACGCTCAGATGAAATCCAGCCCCTGCTTCCCCAGTGCCATCACAGGCACCCTGCCCCGTGCCTCCTCACCTCCTGCCCACCCCAATGGGGGACACAGCTTCAGGGCAGAGTTTGCAGCTCCCTGAGAATTTCCACACAGATTCAGCTCGCAGGTAGCGAATGTAAGGACGTGGATGAGGGGTTCTGCTCCCCATCTCTGCTGCAAAGTAACCCCAGCCCGCACCCCTGCTCCTTCCATCCTCTCTTCCAGACACTCAAACCCAAAGCAGGGAAAAGCTGCACAGAAAAGGCAGTGAGCTCTGGTGGGTGCCCAGCATTGCTGGGCATGGAGAAAGGTAGCCAGGGAGGGGGCGGACAACAGATTCCCACACGACCCAGGGCTTGAGGGGCTGCAGCTGTTGCCACATGCAGGGAGGCGGAGGGTGGTGGCAGCATCTTTGCCAGCGCCAGATGCCACCTCCCAAACAAAATGGAGGTCAGCAGCAGCACGCCGAGATGGCAGAGCCACCACACCCCTGGCCATACCCAGGGGAGGGGGAGGGTCTGCCGCCTCCCTGCCCCCCCAGTGCCACAGAGGCCACCTGCACGGGGCTGCTCTGGGTGCTGGGGCATGGAAGGGTGCCTGGCTGCGGGGTGGTAGGGGAGATGCTCGGCTGGTTCCTTGTCATCCCCGAGCCCTGATGCTGTCACATGGGATCTGAGCAGGCAGGAGACCGGCTCACACGGGGTCTGCAGGATCTAGGGGATCCTGCCCCGTGAGGGAAGAGGGGGAGGAGGAGGAGGAAGAGAAGGAGAAGGAAGCAGAGGAGCAAGACAATAGGGCAAGTGCACGGCCGCTCCCTGGGGACCTGGATGACCAAGCGTGGAGCTCTGCACTAGCCCTGCACCTCGGGACCTGCCCCTTCAACAGCCAGCAGCCACTGCACTGGCCCGCAGTGACATGGCGGCCCTTGTCCAGCCACTCCACAGCACAAGGTCACCGGCAGCTGCTCGTCCTTGGGGGCCAAGAAGAGTCTCAGCATCGCAGCATCTTTGCCAGCCACCCGCAGCGAGACCCCAGGTGGGGCATCCACCACTCCCTCCAGCGCTGCTGTCTAACTCTGAAGCGTTATGATGATGACGCAAGATGGCTCAGCTGCATAACCACAGCCATCTGCCCCGGAGGGAAGAGTGGGGGTGGCTCTGGGGTGACAAGGGGTTCCTGTGCCCCCCGCCACAGGCTGCGCGGATGGCATCCTCCCCCTTCGCACCCTGGCTGGGGCCAGGGCGGCAGACGCGTCTCCTCATCCGCGGGCAGGCCCCCCCCAACCCCGGCTGGATCCTTCTGGAAGATGGGGCGGCACCCGGCGGTCACAGCGCTGGGGACCCGAGGGCAGTTTCCCTACACACACAACTTCGAGCATCGGGGAGCCCCGCAAAATGGCCACCGGCCGCAGCCCCCCCGCCCCGCCGGACCCTCGGGGATGCGCATCCCGCTCCCACCCGCCA
>VZTF01009724.1:290954-309086 GCA_013397755.1 Cnemophilus loriae | reverse complement strand
GGTACCCCGGTACCCCGGTACCCCGGTACCCCGGACCGGACACCGCCACCCCTCTTCCCCGGCGCAGTATTCCGAGGAGCGGCCCTTGCCAAGGCTTCCTGTGCCCCCGGCCCCGGCGCCGTCAGTTCGCTCCTCCGTCCGCCGAGCCCCCGCCCGCCGCTCCGGGCAGGGCCGCTCCTGCCCATCTGCGCCCGGAATTCAGAGCCAGCGCAGAAAGCGGATTATTCCTTCGCTGCCAGCTGTTTCCAGCAGCACGGCCAGCCTCGCCCCACGGCAGCCCCGAAGCCACGCGTCCCCTCCCCGCCCCAGCCATGCCCCAAATCTCCCTAAAGGACAGGCAACTGGGAGATCTTCATCCGATATGTCGTCAGCACTGTGGTGGGATGATGGCTGGGCAGCAGTCCCCAGGCTGACTGTGGCTTCCATCATCCATGCGAGAACAATCACATCCACCCCCAGCTCCTCTCAGCGATAGCCATCCAGGTGCTGGGCAGGTGTGCTCTCACCTGGCACTGTTGCCGGCCCCATGCCTCTGTCTTATATGTCTTCAGCAGGGGCCACTAGTGCCAGCTCTGCCGGGTGGGAATTCTCACCCCTGTGCTGTGATCCCTAGCCAAAGCTTTGCCCTCTGAGGGGCTCCTCTGGGCAGGGACCCACTCACGGATCTGCTAAAGCAGAGAATATGCCAGAGGATGGGCACGATGCAGTGTGCTGTGGGTACACATGGCAGGTGACAGCGTATCGAACTGCCACGTGGGGCCTATGGCATCGTCAGGACACTCTGGGATGCTCATGATCCAGGCTGAGCCTGCAGAGCACAGCTTGCTATGTCCGTGTCCCAGTCCATAGCTCCGCCCTGGTGCACATCAGTCCACTGGCCACCCTCCTTCAGGCTGTCACCCAGCCAGACGTCCCTCTGCAAGGCAGGTCCTTGCTCAGGGAGCCCTGGTCAACAGGAACTTTTTGCTGCAGGAGGAGCTACAACCATGGCAGCTGTGCCAGACCAGTCCCAGCACAAACATCCCATGGCACAAGATCTAGGTGCCCAGAGCAGGGATCCCACCTGCTGGGATGCTGTTGGGAAGCATTCGCCCTGGGGTCCATGGGGACAGGGAGTGCCTGGGTGCTTGGGAGTCCCAGAGGCTGGTGGACCTGGAGAGCGATGCCCTGAGTACTAGTAAGGGGGCACCCCCAAAATGAGGGGCCCAAGACAGCAGGGATAGCGCTGGTGACACATTAACCAGACAGATCAGGCAAGCAGGGGTAGAGTCCAGACTGGTAGGGGGGAGCACTGAATTCTGGGTCAAGGTCCATGGGGACACTGGACACTGCTGGCACAGGATACACTGGGCTGCAATGCTGGCTGCTGCTCAGGCAGCCTCCACTGCTCCTCTTCTCTGGGCTCAGCTCTTGAGGACAGCACGTCGTGCCATGGCCACCAGCCTGCTCCGTGTTCTCCCACCCCAGGAACTGCTCCGGCCCCTGGCCGTGCCAGAGAGGCTGCTGCTCGGGCCAGGGCCCAGCAATGTGCCCCCCCGCATCCAGGCTGCGGGTGGTCGGCAGCTCCTGGGCCACATGCACCCTGAAGTGCTGCAGGTGAGCTGCCCCAGCCCGGCTTTCCTTCCCTCCCCTCCTCTTCCTCACACCCAGGAATTGCTGGCACAGCTCCGCTGGGGCAAGAGGAGCAACAGCAGTGCTGGCCAGCATCCTGCTGCCACAGGTGATGGATGAGATCAAGGCGGGCATCCAGTACGCCTTCCAGACGCAGAACCAGCTGACTCTGGCCATCAGCGGCAGCGGCCACTGTGCCATGGAGGCCGCCCTCTTCAACCTGCTCGAGCAAGGCGACCCTGTGCTAGTGGCCATCAATGGCATCTGGGGACAACGTGCCACCGATATCGCCAGGAGGCTGGGTATGCTGGGCACAGCCAGGTGGCATGGCAGGGCTGAGGGGACTGGGCTTGAAGGCAGGATGCCCCGGTTTGCTGTCCCAATCTTGGCAGTGCTCAGTGACACACTGAGCACTCAGTGACAGCACTCTGCTAGAGAGTGCTCCAGGTTTTTCCCAAGAGTGATGTCCCTCCATTTATGGTGCTTTATGGCTTTTCCACTGGGCAAATCTGCAGGAGGCCAGACCCTGGCAGGTGGCTCTGCTCCTCTTTCATGTGTGACCAATTGTCCCATGGAGCAGGTGACTGCCCAGTGGGAAGCATGCCCAAACCTCACTCTCCTCTGCCCAAATTCCTCCCAGGAGCCAAAGTCTATGAGCTGCTGAAGCCCCCGGGCAAGTACTTCACTCCACAAGACATTGAGCAGGTGAGTGCTGGCCACTATGCAGAGGGCACAAGCTGACCTCCAGTGTGGTCACCTTCCCTCTGTGTCATGCAGAGCCTGGTGAAGCACAAACCTTTGGTGCTCTTCATCACCCACGGCGAGTCGTCCACGGGGGTGCTGCAGCCACTGGAAGGGCTGGGCGAGCTGTGCCACCGGTCAGTGCATGGCGGGCACCCGCAGGGACTGAGGGCACCTCAAGGTCACCACTGGGGATTTGGGCCAGGGGGTTTATACGTGCTGGGCTTTTCTCTGGCTCTGTTGTGCTGGAAGTGGTTGGTGCCAGTGAGACACGCAGCCCCTGTGGCGACCAGGATGCCAGGGCTGTGGGCAGAGACGTGGCAAGAGGAGGTGGCAGGAACACCAGGCTGAGCTCTGTCCTCCCACAGGCATGGCTGCCTGCTGCTTGTGGACGCAGTGGCATCGCTTGGGGGAGCCCCCATCTTCATGGACCAGCAGGGTAAGAGCCACACTGCCATCATGGGCAACCAGGGGACAAAGGGGCTCATGCCTGGGACAGGGAGAGAGAGCAGTGGGATCAGCCCCTCTGCCTGCATTTTGGCTAGCAGCACTATAAACTGGTCCAGCTGCAGCCAGAGAGCCTGTTCCCCTTGGGGGACCATCAGCAGAGCCAGGGGGCCTCCCAAAGCAGCCTGAACACAATTAAGACCTGCAGTGTGTGCCATCCTTGTGCTTCCCATCCATCACCTGCAGCTAGGTTGGAGGGCTCAGCATTTTCCTGCTGGGAGCCCCTGATTCCTAGGGAGTTTTCTTCCCTCTTGGGCAGAGATCGATGTCCTGTACTCGGGGTCCCAGAAAGTCCTCAACGCACCCCCCGGCAGTGCCCCCATCTCATTCAGTGAGCGAGCCAGGTAAGAGCAGCCCAGTCTCACAAGGGTGGAAGGCGATGGGGCTGGGGGAGGCTGTTGCTTCTCTCCTTTGCCAGCCACCTGCTTCGGTCCCGCTCTGTGGAGAGTATGCCCAGGAGCAGTGCTGTGGGGGGTAGAGCCCATCCCGTCCCTGGGCAGTGACTGGGAGCTGGAGCCTATCTCTGTGCTCACTTTAGGGGAGTCTTCCCACCCACAGGGCTGATCCCACCTTGGAGCTGGTGGGGTCAAGGTCCCACCTCTCCCCAATACTCTGTTTCAACAGGGAGAGGCTGCTGAGGAGGAAGACAAAGCCCCCATCCTTCTATCTGGACATGGGCTGGTTGGCAAACTACTGGGGCTGTGACGGGGAGCCGCGGAGGTGAGGGCAGGCTCTCTCCTTACAGAGGGCTGCAGCCGCTCCCCACCCAGCTTTTGTCCTGGCTCAGGGGCTGCCTGCCCTTCAGGGCTGAGGCCCTGCCTCCCCATCGCCCTGGCTGCTGGTCACACCTCTCTGCACTGGGTGATGAGGAGGGAGGATGTTGTGACTCGGTTTCCCCGACCACGAGCAAGGGGCTGCTGTGCTGCAGCCAAGCTGAACCCCTCTGGGTGCCCCTTGAGTTTTGCAGGTACCATCACACGGCACCCATCAACAGCTTCTTCAGCTTGCGGGAAGGCTTGGCCATGCTGGCAGAGCTGGTGAGTGGCACCAGACAGGCAGGGGAGCACCAGCAGTGCCCGTGGGGCTTGGAGGAGCGGTGGGTGCCAGGAGATGCCTGTCAGCAGCAGAGACCTTCTCTCTCCTCTCTGCCCACAGGGTCTGGAGAGCTCGTGGGAGCGACACCGGGCCAACTGCACCCGACTGTGCCAGGGGCTGCTTGACATGGGGCTTGAGCTCTTTGTGAAGGAAGAGGTGGGTGCACGGCAAGCCCACCACCACCACAGAGGAGGGGCAGCATGTGGACACAGCCCTGTGCAGCTGGAGATGTGCCTGGGCAGCTTTTGATGCCAGAGAAAAAACTCTCCCCTCAGTGATGCTCTCTCCTGGCAGTGTGCTGGGGTCACCAGGGGCTGTGGGGTTGAACCCAGTTTCTCTCTTCCTCAGAAGGCCAGACTTCCCACCATCACCACTGTCAGGGTGCCCGAGGGCTACAACTGGAAGGACATCACGGCCTTTCTGATGGACAACCACGGCATGGAGATCGCTGGGGGCCTGGGCCCCACGGTGGGCAAGGTGGGCAGAGTCCTCCCCTCCCGCTGCCCGCGGCTGGGCACCGAACCCCGCATTCAGTGCCGCTCTCTGGCTGCCGACAGCGCGTGTGGCTGGCTGTGTCCCATTGCCCGGAGCAACGCATAGCAGCATAACCACACACAATCACCACCTAATTGAATAACCACGCACGTAATTAGCGGGGTGACACCTCTTTATAGGAACGGGGTGTTAAATACGAGCAAGGGAGCTGTGCACAACCACTCCTGCTCCGCTGTGTGTCCCCCACTCCCCACGGGACTGCGGAGGCACAGACACTCACCCTTCTCCTCCCAGGTCCTGCGCATCGGCCTCATGGGCTGCAACTCAACCAGTGGCAACGTGGACCGAGTACTCCGAGCCCTGCAAGATGCCCTTAACAGCTGCCACCGCAGCAGGCTGTGAGCACCCCTGCCGGGGGCGGGGGAGGCTGGGGGAGGTGGCCTGGCACTGCCCCGTGTGCCTGGCTGCGGGCAGCTGGCAGCAGAGGGACTCCACTGCCTCCCTGGGATGCTGGCAGGACACACGGCAACAGCCAGCAAGCCAAGGCACAGTGGAAAGAAGCTGGGACAGCCGGGGACATGGAGGGGAGGGCTGTGCTCAGCAGATGTGACACATGGCTCAAAACCCCTTCTCCCACCACCCCAAAGGTGAACTGGCCCCTCAGTTCTTTCCCTTTCCCTGGCCCCAGGGCATGGTGACCCTCAGCAAGCTGACAGAGGGCCGGATGCAGGATCTGACCACAGGTCTCTTCCCCTCCCATCACCAACAACCTCGGCCCTCCCTGCCCTGCAGTACAGAATGCCAGCCATCCCCTCCAGATTCTGTACCATGAAGCACCCAGTGCCCAGGCCCACGAGGGCAGCCAAGAGCTGCCCCCCAGCTGCAGCAGATGTGCTCGCTCCCTCATACCACCTTTCCTCAATAAAATGACACAGCAGCATGCTGCTCCCTGGCCCTGTAGCTCTCCTTGCACCCCCCAGAGTTTCGAGACACCCCAATGGGGCAGCAGCAGGGTCCTGCTCAGCTCTGCTGAGGGATTTCTTGACGGATCTTGGCGAGGAGCTGGGACACTGCTGAGCGACGTGCACTGTCCTGGATCCGGTACACCTGAAACTAAAGGCAGGTGGGAAGTGAGGGGAGAGGTCTCCCCACTCTGCTTGAGCTCCGTGCCCCAGCACTGCCAGCCTCCCACAGCCTCCACAGCGTGCCAGAGGGCTCGATGGGGCCAATTCCAGCGCATCCCAAGCTTCCTAGCCCAGGTGGCTTCTGGTGCTGCCTCGCGAGATCAGCCGAAGGGCTGGGGTTACCTGGCTGAGCAGCAGGTCGAAGTAGGCTGTGTCCCAGTAGGACCCATCCTTGGTGGGGAGCTGCAGGAGGGCTCGGGTTTCGGGGTCTGCCTGCCAGCTGCCGCTGCACGCGTGGAGGCCGAAATGGAAGCGGAGGAAGCGTTGGGGGTCCCAGGCGACGCTCTCGACTTTATGGTAGAGGGAGGCAAGGTCTGGGGCTGCTCCTTGGAAGAGATTTTCCTCTGGGTTCAGGAAGTTGGGCAAGTGCTGGGTGGCCAGGCAGCGGAGAAGGATCACCAAGAGCCTGTAGACAGAGCCCTCCAGGTCCTGCCAGTCCTCCGGGGAGGGGAAGAGCTCTGTGCTCCACAGCAACACCATCTGCGAGGAGGGAGAGGAGAGGACAGGATCAGGCACAAGGCCTGATCCCAGGAAGGCCGTTCCTTCACACCCTGCAGGTCACCACGTAACGACTTGTGGGGCTGAATCCATGAGGGCTGGAGCAGATACATTTCTGAAGCCGAGATGCATACATCTGCCCTTTTTCTTTAAAAAAAACCCCTACAACCACCACCCCCAAAACATCAAAGAATGCAACACAAAGCAAAGCACACAGGATCTCGGTTACTTGGAGCTGGAGCCATTCTATAAGCAGAAAACATCCTTGCATCCTTCTTGAGCCCTGGCTTGGAGAGCCATCAAAAGGCAGGGCACACCTGGATTGTGCCACCAGGTGCTGTCCCCAGCGTGGCCAGTTGGCATGGCTCCAGAGTGTTGAAAACAGGTTGGGTGGGGAGAGGAGGTTTTTTTGTCAGCAGAAACGCCACCCTCAGCCCTGTACAGGCACATCCCAGCACACCAGGGCATGGGGCAGCCTGCAGCATGGCAGCACAGGGATGCCACCCCCAACAGCCACAGGCAGCCTGGGCCAGGGCATGATGCCCTGGAGGCTGCTGGTTCAGTCCAAGGAAGAAGGATCAAAGCCCTCTAACCACGGCTGGCAGCAGCACACATCCTTTCCAGGAACAGCCATGGGCTGGTACACCCCAAAGCACTGCAGGCACTCGCCCTTGTTTTTCGGGTTCTTCTGCAGGGGAGCAGCCTTGGCTCTGCTTGCCCAGAGAGCCACAGTCTCAACCAGCAGAACCAACCTACCTTCAGGTGGTTGAAAGTGAGACTGCCTCTCCCACCCTCCCCTCCCCAGTCCTGGTCACGGAGCTGGTCGAGCAGGCGAAGGCTGTCCAGACGGGGTCCCTTCAGGGTGTCCACTGCTTGGAGCAGCTTCAGGATGGGAAGGTGAGTGGAGGATCTGGAGGAAGAGAGCGGGGTCTTGTTGGAGGGGAGATGAAGACCTGCATCCTCCCAGGATGGGGAGAGCATGCCTGCAGTGACTTGGTGTGTGGGGGGATCCCCCCATGCCACACACGTGGTCCCAGCCATGCAGCATCTTGGATCTACCTCCTGCACTTGCCTCTGGCAGAGCAGAACTTCAGAGGTGTGGAGTGAGATGGGAACACTGCTGAGCAGCTCCTGCCTTCCCAGGAGGAACAAGAGTGGGGCAAAGTGGGGTTGTGCTCCCCTATGTGTAGTGGAGAGGGGAGGCTGGGTTGATCCCCAGCGAGGGGCCGAGCAGCCAGCTGGACCACCTTGTTCCCAAAATAAATATGGATTGGTCCAGCTGGCTGCTCAGCCCCTCCATGGGGCTGGGTAGTTGTGCTGGCAGGCAAGATACGTCAGTCCAGCCCCGTTCTGTCCTGCAGCCCACCTTGGGAGGCACCTCATCACCCTGCTGCTGCCAGGTGCCTAGGCTTGTCTCTGAAGGCCAAGCAGAGATCTGAGAGCTGCCACCCTTTGCACAGTCAGAGTTCAGCTCCTGTGAATAATTTCAGGGAGCTCCTATGGTTGAATTCCCCCTCTTTCCCTGAGATGTCTGGAACTTGGCTGAGGTATTTTTTCTCCAACACAGGGAAGAGGGTTTGGGCATCATGAGGGGGTGACTTCAACCCCTGCTGACACGTCCCCGCCCTTTCCCAACCTCTTTTTGCCTACACCCAGCCACGCTGCCAGCCAGGGGGGATCCCTGGCGCAGGACCACCCCACTGTGCATGCAGCCCAGCCTCTCACCTCCAGCAATGGGGAGAGGCAGGGACAAAGTGGGCCTCTTCTGTGGCCTTCCTGAGGCTGCCTTCAGGGAAGCCCCTGTCGCTCTGCCGCCCCTGGAGCTGGAGCGGCTCCTGCTGCCTCCTCACCACAGGAACGATGTCAAAGCGAATGGTCTTCCAGCTGCCGCGGATCAGCAGGGAGAGCTCCATGGCATCCTCCCGCAGGTTTTCAGCACTTATGTCACCTAGATGCAGAGGGTTTGGCAGGAGTGGGGAGGTTAGCACAGCCGGTCCCGCAGGCTGAACCAGGTATGTGCTGCAGCACCCGTGGCCATGTCCCACCCCACTCGACTCCTCTGTTCCCAGTGCTGCAGCCTGGTTGCAGTCGCCCAGGTAAAACCCCTCTCCAAACCATGCTGGGGTGGTTTTACAGGAAGAAACATCACGGGGCTCAAGGTCGGGCACAGCAGGAAGTCTCGAGCAATCAAACCGAGCTGTGCTTCTGGGTGGCTGAACAGTGCCAAGGAAAGCAATGCAGTCCAAGAAAAACGGATCAGGAAAGGTTTGTGGGGGTGGAGGAAGATGAAGGCCACTGGCTTGGCCACGGAGGGGGTTGTGGACTTGCTGGGAGTGGGTTAAGAGACTTTCAGACCCACTGGTCCTCTCGCATCACCCTTTCACCCTGGTTGAGCTTTACTTCAAGAAGCACATTGGGAGATGAAAATGCATGAAGAAGCTTATGGAACTGCTATGGGCATTTCCCAGGGTCCCTTCCCACCATGTCTTTTCCAAGGACACTGCTGTCAGCTGGGGTCCACGTGTTCACAGGGTCAGACCCATGCCCCAGGGTCCTGGTCCAGCTCTGATGCACTCCCAGCTCACTCTCCAAACAGCCTCCTGCAGGGAGCAGGGGGCACTTAGAGGCCAAGAGGTGGAGGGGAGAATGTGGTTAGGGTAAACCAAGCACACCAAGCCCTTGAGCAAACCCTACCTGGGGACTAACAGCAGGGCTGGGTGGACCCCGAACCCATCAAGAAGGGCGCCATCAGCCCCAGGTGAAGATGCCTGAGGATGACTCTGATGCCATGGGATGGCAGAAAATAGCTTGCATCTCCCCTTCTTTAGTTGAGGGCAAAGCCCATCCCAGCACACAGCAAGGTGCTCGCTCACCTGCTCCTGCAGGTTTTGGGTGGGCCGCATGCCCAGGAACGTACGTCCCAGCATGTTTGCATAGGGATCACTGCCAAGCTGGGAAGCTGGGCTTCCCGGCAGTACTGGAGGCAGCTCCTGGCTGGGAAGCACCCTGCCAGTGTACGCACCTGGCTGAAGCAGGAAGAGGCGTTGGCAGTGCACGATGGCTGAAACAAGGAGCTCTTTCAGGTGCTGGAGGATTTTGCCTGGAAGCAGGCACCTCACACCACTTCCGTGCTCCATCACATCCACAACACCAGTCCAGTCCTCCAAATCAGTCCCTGGAGAGCACACCTCCAGATAGCAGGTGCTCAGCTCAGAAGGATGCTTGGCTGGGGTGTCCCTGGTCTGGCATGCCAGGACGTGCAGGGTATCGCCATCAACGCGCAGGGGCATCTCGAAAGTGACAGCATCCTCAGAGGCACAGAGAGCGAACTCGAAGGCTTCCCGGTTCCTGGCGTAGTCCACGAGCAAGCGAGGTTCCCTGGCATGGACATTCTCCAACAGAGTGAGCAGGATGTCCTCAGCCCGCTGGAAGTGCTCCACCCGCTGCCTCTCGCGGGACACGATCACCCCGAGGTAGCTGTGCCAGAGGGAAGTGCTGGCTTCCATGGCAGCTCTGCTACTACCTTACGCTGCTCCGAGCAGCAGTAAAGGTGCGTGGGCAGGGAGGGCAGGGCTGGGTGCCGGCGTGGGGCGGGCGGAGGGAAGCAGAGCCGGGCGTTGACAAGCACCAGTGCTGGGTGACTCCCAGGGAGAGGCACGGGGCAAACCCAGGGCGGGGGCTTGAGTCACACCGTGGCCCCTCTCCCGGCACTCCAGAAGGGTGGCAGCGAGTGCTCGGTCGGTGGGTCATGCCAGGGTAACGCTGTGCTCTCCCACACCTCTCCCGGCACCGGGACTACGTGCCGGCAGCACCGTCTCACAGCCAGTGCCAGGTGAAGGCGACACACTGTCCTCCCGCCCTAGCCCAGCTCAGCTCCTCCTGCCCGGCTGCTCCCAGCCTGTGCGGCACCCACGGGAGCTGGGCAGGCTCCTGCTGGAGCTGGGCCGTATGGCGGGGCTGCGGAAGGGCTGCAGGACCCTGAGCCTGCCTTGCCGCTGCCCAGAGCAGCCCTGCAGGCCCAGTGCAACTCTGTCGACACCAGGCTCGGGCTCCATCGGGCTCCAGCTTTCCAGGTGCGGCAGCCCCCGGCGCCTCTCTGTACGAGTGAGCCCGCCCCGCTGCACGGATGGGCCCCGCCCGGGGCTCGGTTTCCTGCCGGGCTGCGGGAGGATCGACCCCGCACAAAGCGGGGCTTTCGACCCCAAAGCCGCCGTGGGGAGGGGTCCGGGAGCGGCGGGGCCGCTCCGTGCATTCCCTCAGCCCAGCGCTGCCGGGGGGCGCAGGAGCCGCCGCCCCTGCTCCGCGATTTGGGGTTCGGTGCATCCCGAGCTGCCTGCAGTTGTACCCTCAGACCTGCTCTCGCTTCTCCCCATCTCCCACAAATCCCGGAATGGGGATTTCCGGGCACGTTATCTTTTTGAATGCATTCGCCTTCCAGAGGTACATTCCCGAGCTTCGCAGGCCTGGAGCCGAAGCTCAGTGCTTATGGCTGGAAGGTTGGGCTGGGCTCTCCCAGCAGGACAGTGTGGTTCAGCCGTCCCAGGCTTTCCTGCAAACTTCTTCTGCCCTTGGTCAGAGCAGGGAAGGGAATGGGGAAGTGGCAGAGGCTCCGTGGCAGGAGGGGGCCCGAGATGAGCGTGGGCACCACTTCTGAGGAAGGGAGGGAGAGTGCCGAGGGGCTCATGGCTGGTCCTCCCACCTCCTGCGGCTCATACTTACCCTTTTCAACAGCCCAGATGAGGTTTCTGCATCTCCCCAGGGTTATTTCCAGTCATCCTTGTGCCTCCTTCAGTTTCCCGTGGCTGAGGAGCTGCCCTGCAGGTAGGAGTCTGTCCCTCGTGGTCACCTGCCCTTCTGCCAGCTGACTGAAGGAGCTCTGCTTTCCGAGGGCCAGAGCTTCCACCTGCAGAGCATCCTTGAGCGCCTGCAGTTTGAGTCATTAAGCCTGCACTGGGCTTCTGACTACCAGGAGGCTGAGGGTGCTCTGGGCTGGGGAGTCTCAGCCAGATTTTAAACCACTGACAGTGGGTGATGGGCTCTGCATCTCCTTACCTGAGCCCTGCGCTACAGGTTTCACCCCATCTGAGCATGAGATGCTCAGTCCCCCACACCAATGGCTGTCTCAACCAGGGCTGAGGGTGCAGGTCTTACCCTCCTCCATCATGTGGGGAAGACAAGCAGGCTGGCATCCCAGAGAGGGACTGAAAGCAACAGACCCCCATCAGAGTGGCTCGGGCTCATCCTGGAGAATGCTGAACCCAAGCGAGGCAAGACAGATTACTTCTTCATGCCCTCATGTGGGAAAAAGAGGGCAGAGAGATGCAGGCCACCACTTTTCTGAGGGTGGTGGGGCACGGCTCACTGCTGGCAGGGTTGCTGTGTGCCCAAGGAGCATCATTTTGTCATGGATGGAGTCCCTGCTGCAGCAGCAGCCAGGACATTCCTTCTGTCAGTGCCTGGCAGGAATGCTGGAGGAGGCTGTGGGCACCATGCAGAAGCTGAATGAGAGCCAGGAGTGGTACTGTAGGAAGGTAAGGCTGGGCAGGGCAGGGCAACACGGCTGTCTCCCCAGGTGTCTTGGTGCTAGTGAGGTAACTGTGCCCTCTTGTCACAGTGCTGGCTGAGCCCACAGTGTGACCCTGACATCCTGCTGCCAGAGCTCTGGTGCCAGGAGGAGCGAGTGTGATGTGATCCCCTTGGCTCACCTCTGCCTTTGACATCTGCACTTTTCGGACCCCTGGGTGCCGAGGTCGGTGCTGCAAATCAAGAGGTTGGTGCTGCAAATGCTGCTTTCTGCCCCTTCCTGCAGGCTGGGACCTTTTCCTCTTTTCCACTTTCCTCCTTCCCTCTTCTGCCTTTCCCTCCCTCCTTCTTTCCTCCTTCCTGTTCTTGACCCTGTTTTTCTCCTTCCCTCTTCCCCTTTCTCCTCCCTCTACCACTTCCTCTCCCCTTCTCATTCTCTCCTCTCCCCCACAGGCAAGGGGCCAGGGGCAGGCCTTGGAGGAGCATCTTCCTGGCTGCTGCCAGGCACAGGCAGCACAGAGAGTGACCCTGAGAAGGAAGAGTGATGCTGGGTAGTGGCACATCTGGTGACAAAGCTGGCCGGCCAGAAGAGGTGGGAGCAGCTGGAGGTTCTGCCAGATGCTGAGCAATGCTTTGAGCAGGAGGGAGCTGAGCTGACACAGGGAGGGAATGGTGTAGCTCAGGTGGTGGGGGCCAGAAGCTCCATCCCACGTGGATGGGTGGCTGAGCCCTGGCCGGGATAGGATGAGCCGTAGGGCAGGCACACTGCATGGCTGGGCATTTGGGGCAGCACCTGGACACTCAGCTCCGCAATCAGCCCGAGCTGAGCACACCTCCGTCGGCCCAAAGACAGCAGGAAAAAATTCCTAGCGAGAAGGTCAGTTAGGCTATGGAAGACATGGCTGGAGTGCACAGTGTTCTGTCTGGACAAGTCACTGGAGGCTGGTGGTGAGTGCCCTGATACCGGCAGAGGGTCTGGCCTTAATGAACTAATCACTGTTTGCATCTCAGCATTTTATGGTTCCATGAATTTTTGCTCTGTCAGAAACAGGAGAGAGAAAACAACCTCAAAATAAAGGGCAAGTACAAGCAAGAGAGAGGGGAAGACCTGCGGGCATGGGAGGACTTGGCACAGCAGAGGCGGGCGAGGAGCTGCAATGAGCCCCCAGTGCCCCTCACCCAGCTTGCCTCTCTGTAGGGCTGTGCAGCGTGACTGCTGCACCCCAGGCCCTGCAAGATGCCATCCTCACCCAGCAGAAAGATACTGGGGTGCTGAGCTGGTGGGTTGAGGTGATGGCGGGGCACAGGGGCACTGGGATGCGGGAGATAGGTTAGGCTCTGCCCCAGCACCGCAGTTCCACGCCAGCGCCAGCACTTCTGCACCCCACACACCCCCCAGAGTGGCATGGCCCCCAACAAAACGGCTGGGATGGAGGTCAAAGGCAGGGAAGGTAGAGAGGAAGGGAGAGTAATTTAACATGACAGGCTGTTTATTTTGGCAAAAAGGGTCTCTTTTCAACAGATTTCAAAGCTCGGCCCTGGGGCTTGGGGGGGACCACACAGAGGGGTGGGAGATGAGGGGTGCGAGATGGGGGGGGGGGTTCAGTGGGGCACCCAGACTGAGAAGCAGGGAGAAGAATCCCCGGTCTGTTCATCCCTGGGGCACAGCCAGGTTTTCAAAGCCCTGGGTGTGCTTGCAGGCTGCAGCGGGGTGTCCCCACGGGTGCCCACGCTCCCGCACGCACATGCTTGCCTACATGCATCCGCACACATTCGCACGCTCCCCCTGCCCCTGCTCCTTCCTCCAGGCCAGGGCTCAGCTGGAGTCTTGGCTTCCCCCAGCGACATTTCAAAATAGGCTGTTTATTAAAAAAAACCAAAAAAACAACCAAAAAAAACAAGGGGGGGGGGTGGACATTGCTAGGAAAGAAATAATTATTATAATCACATTAAGAGCTTTGGCTGTAAAACCCTTGTGAGGGTGCAGGGAAGGAGCTGGGGCTGCTCTCTGCAGGGAGTACAGGGGGCGGTTTTCCTGCCTTGTGCTCTTTTATTTTCCAGTCCTGATCCAACAACACCTCCCCTCCTCCCCTTTTCCTCCCCTTTATCCTGGGAAATGAAAACAATTTATTTAATGATGGATCATCCCTTTCTCTGGTCACTGACCTTCTGGGTGAATTTCTGCTGAGCTCGGTGGAAAACTCGAGACTGGGTTGTGGATCCCATCTGTGGATGGGGGAGGGGGGGAGCTCACCCTTATCCTTCCCAAAATCCACAGCAACAATCCTGGGGAGCAGGACAGTGCTGGCAGAGAGGGTCCCCACTGGAAAGTCCAGCAGTAGACTTTGCTGCAGGCACTATCCCTGCAGACTGAGGGAGTTGGGGCAGATATGGGGGCCCCAGAGCCTTCCCACCCCTTCCCCTTCTCTCCTGGAACACCCTCAGGAGTTCCCAGCACCCACTGCCTTCTCCCCGACCTGGTCTGAGGTGCAAGGGCTGGGCTGGGGTGCAGTGCCGAGGTGGGAGCGGGGAATGGAGAAGTGACCTCCACCTTGCCACCAGCCCTTGCTGCCCAGTGGGGCTTTCCTGGCTCAGGGTGTCTGCAGGGAGTGGTTTTTGGACCTGACCAGGGACGAGGCCAGGAAGGCGTGTGGGGCTGCATGGGGCTCCCAGCAGCAGCCGGCGATGTATTCCCTTAGCAGGCGGTTTGGCCTCTGGCTGGTCCCCTGTTTGGCTGGGTTCTGTTCCCTGGGGAGGGGATTGCTGGGGGAGTGAGGGGAAAGGCAGGATCACAGCCACCTTTGGCTGGGGGGAGGAGGGGGGCGGTGGGGGTGTGTGCGCTGTCAGCACCCAGCACGCACTGCCCCGGGGCCCCAGGCAGGAGTGTTGCCCAGCATCCCTGCGGGTCCTGCTCAACCCCCAGCTGACCTGCGGAACGGGGATGGAGCAACCCAGCATCCAGCCCCCTCCCCTCTGGCCCTTCATCTGCCATGGCCTGTTGCTCAAAGCATGGTTCTTGTAAAAATGCATAAATATTTATACAAGAATAATTTAAAAAACATGGTCTGTCAAATAATCAAAGCAGCAGAACATCCGAGGAGCTTTCAGCTGGATTGGGAAACCCGGTGTTGCTTTCCGATGCTCCGCTGCGATGCTGGAGATGGCCAGCCCCAGCCCTGTGTGATGCCGGACTTGCCCATGTGGCTTCACAACAGGTTCGAAGTCTTCATTAAAGTTGGTGGCGGGTTGGCTTTCACTTGCATTAACCCAGCTGCTTGCTGCAGGAGCCTCAACCAGGGACAGAACCTCACCAGGCTCTGGTTTCAGCCTCATGTCCTGGTTTTGGCACTGTTCCCTGCACTGGGACTTCCCCAGAAGCCGGGGATATCCTTGGGTGAAGTGCTGTGTCCCTGTCCTCCCCTGAGATGTGTGGTCAGGCCAGGGACTGATGGGGGGAGTGACAGGGTGGCAGCTGAGCTGGTAGGGTGACCCCTGGTGCTGCCAGGCTGCTGGGGCACTCCCTGATAGCATCCCCATCCCTCCAGAGCCAGCAGCACCCTCAGCATTTCCAAACCTTGGCTTTGCAGTAGTGGGGCGAGAGCCTCGAGCCAGGGCTTCCGCCAGGGAAGAGGATTTGTGTCCATCTCGATGGCTGCACATCCCCATTTGTGCTGGTGTCAGCAGTGGCTGGCAGAGGCACATTTTCTGTGTCCCAGTGGCACCGTGTTCACCCAGCATCACCGAACAGCCCCCAGCTTTTTCCCAGGGGAACAGCACTCGGAACCCCCCAGGCCCGTGTCCTTCTGCTCATTTGGGACTCCCCTGGCAGGGGGGAGGGGACACAACTGCAACCCAGCAACATCCCTGCCACCATAGCTCAGATGACACATGGCCACCAGATGCCTGGGCCGTGTGGTTCAGAAGGGTCCTAGGGTGGCAGGAGGAGGTGAAAGGATGGGAGAGGGGAAGAGGTCCCCCCTGTTCCCGTGGCCCTGCAGAGTGGAGGCAGGCATTGCTGGGGGTTTGGGGGAGAGGGAGCTGGGTGTTGCAGTAACCTCCATCCTCCTGGCTACCCTCCAGCCCCTTCCCACCACCCACATCTATGCGCGTGATCTGTGTTGCTGCATTCTTTGAGCCTGGGCCAGATAACGAGTTCAAACCCTTCCATTAAACCTCAGCTCCCCTCAAACACCCACACACCTCCCTGGTCTACCTGGCTGCCTCTCCCACCCTGGGGAGGGAGCTTCCAGCACTAGTCCTCCCCCACAGGAGGTGATGCTTGTGCCACACACGTGTTTGGCATCCGCAGGGAACGCTCTCTGGGCTTGGCCCAATTAGCTGGAAGGGAGGGGAGAGCCAAATCCAAACCATGTGCTGACCTGCAGTCCCCTCTGCCTGAAAGCATCCGTGCTGAATGCGCTCTGGATCATTAACAGCTCCCCAGGCCTTCCACATGTCCCGTCCCCCAAGCACGGGGTCTGACTGGGGTGGGGGGCGGGTAGGGTTTCGTGCTCTTTCCCAGTGGTTTTCTAGGGCTGCCTTTTGTGGGAGGTAGTGGGCTCCCCACCACGGGGCTGGGAGTGGTGGCCAGGAGGAACCAGGGGGTGACTGCCTGTGGATTTGGGGCAGTCCTGAAAGTGTGATGCCAGGTTTGGGGCTCAGCAGAAGGGGTCATTGATACAGGGATATTTATACGGGCTTGGGGTCAGCGGAAGGATCTCTGCCTCCATCTCTCACTCCTGGAGGTGGCATCTATCTCTCCCTCTGGCACAACTTTGCAGTGGAGAGCTGGTCCCATAGCGTGCCTAGTGCCCACCAGCCTCCACAACCCCCTTTCTGGGTGTCTGTGGAGTGCAGGAGGAAGCACCAGGGCTGAGCACTCAGGGATCTAGGATGTGGTTCTTCGCTGGGAAGCATCTCAAGCTGCGGGTGCCAGGGAAGCTGGAATGAGAGCCCAGGATACCCCCGGGACCTGCACCGTCCCCTCCACAGCCTGACAGCCTCACCAGAACTACCCACTGGGATGGGTGTGGCGGGTCCTGGCCCCATTTTGGTGGCCATCAAAGGTGGTGGCAGAAAGGGGCATCTGTTCCTGGAGATGGAGTGGGTGGCGGAGGACAGAGCTTGGCCAGATGGTGTGGAGAAAGGGCTGCTTTCCCCCACACTCCCCCCAGCATTCTCAGCATAGAGCCCAGCTTCGCACTGGCTCCAGCTCCAGGCCCAGAGGAAATGTCTGCAGCTGGGGCCCACAGCTGTTCTCCCTGCTCCATTTACTGCTTCCAATTTAACGTCCCGGGGAGCTGGGCTGGACAGCATGGGGGGAATACGGTGATGCTTTCCTGTGCAAAGCCTGCCTGGAAGAAAATCCTCCCCTCATGCTCGGGATGGCTGCCCTTCCCCTCTCTCGAGGTAAAACCTACCAGGAGAAGCCCAGGATGGCCTTGTGGGGTTGGTCCTGGCAGAGGGGCAGGTTGGTGCCGCAATATCCCTGTGTTCCTTGGAAGCTGAGCTTGTGGCAGGCGTGGCATGGCGTGGCAGGGCCGGGAAGTGGGACTTTTGGGAGCGCTGGGCTCACTCTGATGGGTGTAAGGTGGTAGGTGGTGACGGCCAGAAGATGGCCCCGCAGTCTCTCCCCAGAAGAGATGGGTCTCGGCTGGCATCCCAGAGCCACAGACTGGCTGTGTGGGGAGGATGGCCGTGCTCCCCCTGCATCCCACCACGGCGTCGTCTCCCGAGGCCGGGGCCGGGAGCAGGGCGTGCAGCCTAATGCCTTCCAGAAAATCAGCGATGAATGGCCAGGGAGGGTAATTCATATCAAACCCATAAAACCTTTATTAGCGTCCTAGGGGAGAAATCCGGATGTGGCTGCTTATTTATTTTGGATTTCTTTTTTTTTTTTTTTTTTTTCCGTTTTCTTTTAACATTTTCTTCCAAGAGGTTTTTAAAGTGATAGGGTCACCTCTCTGGGATCGGCGGTAGGGCTCAGACAGCCTGCCTGGGGGACATGTGGTCCTGGACCACTGGTGCTGGCTGAGGTGCACTGGCATTCCAGGAATCAGGCTGATCTTGGGGTCAAAGTTCTCCCTCACATCCCCCGTGGCACCTCAGATGCTCCTGCCGTGGGACAAGCTGGGTGCCAGGAGATGAGAGAGGGCCCTGAGCCCCCCCATCCAGCAGGATCCCTCACCCCTGCATCTGCCCATGGAGGTGCAGGCAGCACCCATCACGAGCTGATAATTAATAAGAACCATTGCTGCTTTTAGTGGGGCTTCCCTGGGAGTAGCCCTCGACTTTCCTGGGAGCTCAGCCCCTCCCAGTAAAACCATTTCCCGATAATAAATGTAGGGTGGGTGTGTTTGTTTTGCTTTGGTTTTTTTTTTTTTCCTCCAGTAAAGACAAAGAAGCCCTTGAGCCTGGAGCGTAACCTAAAACACGACATTCCTGACAAGAATTTCCTGATAATATTTTTAGCACCTAA
>VZTF01009724.1:267965-290674 GCA_013397755.1 Cnemophilus loriae | reverse complement strand
CTGGCTGGTGCCCCCGTGAGAGGCGAGCGGCGTTGCCGGCGGCCATGCAGGTCCTGGCAGGCTGGGCCGTGCTGGTGGCACTGGGCGAGTGGCTGTGGGCCGGTGGCGAGGTGCCGCTGGGGGACTTCTACCCCTTCGGGCCGGCCCAGGGTGACGCCGCCACGCGGAAGCAGGACGACGGTGGCTCCGAGCTCCGGCCCCTCTCCATCCCCTTCCCCTTCTTTGGTGCGGGGCACACCGGCCTCTATGTGAGTAATTTCCACTTATTTCTGCTTATTTCCTCCTATTCGCATCCTCTTATTTCCGCTTGTTCTCTCCCTCTTATTTATTTCCTCCTATTCCTTCTTTTTCCCCCCCTCTTATTCCCTCTTCTCTGCTTCTTTCCTCTTCTTCCCTTCCTCTTATTTCCTTTTTCCTATCCTGCTTGGATGAATTCGAGTTTCCTTGGGGGCCATCAGGTGGTCCTCACTTAACTAGAAACATCAGAAGAATAGTGTTCCGAGGATGATGCGGTGCGCCCCGGGCTTGGGAAGCATGCGGGACCCCTGGCTCAGTGTGGGGGTCCCCAGCGAGGATCCTGGCCCCGCTGCCTTGGGAATGCTGGGCAAAGCGCTCACCCACGGTGGGGAGCCTAGACTTCGCCGTGAATGGAGCCTGCAGTACCTGCGTACCCACGCCCTGTGGGACTGGCCCGGTGACATGCTGTGGGGTCCCGGCAGCAGGGAGTTGGATATATCTGGTGGGCAAGAGCTCAGAGTTGGTGTGCTGCAGCCCTAGTGTGGTGGCCCCTGGCTGGTGGCCCTTGCTGCAGGGAGCGGGTGGTAGTGGGGCTCTGGGTGTGATGTACAATAAAGACAGCTGCACTCCGGGCTGCCCTCTCGGCACATCCGGTTCCCTTGCCTTTCCCTGCATCCCCTGGGCTGCTGGGGCTACTGGTGACACACTCCCTTGCAACCCCTAAGCCACCGGGAGGGGACTGTGGCCAGAGAACTCGAGTCATGCCTGGGCCATCATGTCCCCTGTAGCTGTGGCCGGAGGGGCAACCCCAAGTGCCTGGTTGTCCGTGGAGTCTTTTGGGTGGTGCTGTCTTGCATCCAGGAGTGAGATTTGGGCTCCACATGCCGGTTTCCACCTGGCACAGTGAATCCTTCAGCTTCCTGATCCCTTCTCCGTGGTTTGCCCTGGACTTGATGATGATCCAGACCCAGCTGGCAGAGCAGAGGGCTGAGCATTGCCTTGATGCCATCCCGGAGCTGGGCTCATGTACCAATCTGCTGCCTTAGCTCAGTGCAGGGGGTCCTTGGTCCTACCTGGTCGTGTTTTTCCCCTGATCAAAGCGCCAGCCCTGCCGTTGGGTGGGAGGGATCCAGGCTTGGGGCTTGAGCCACTGTGGAAGGATAGAAGGGGCTGGGAGAAGCTGGGTGACATGATGGTTGTCCCGTAGAGGATCCACAGTGTAGCTCTAGGTCTTGGAGAGGCTGCAGGGATCAGAGGACAGTACATCCCTCTTCCCTGAGCTGAGACCCCGTGGCTCTGCAGGGTCAGCTTGCCTGCCCGCAGCACAGAACTCCATGTGGCAGGGGCCCTCCTCCCCAGGGAGCTGCTGTCCGGGGGGACTGGCACAGGGCTGGGTTCACCTGGAAACCTCTGTTCTCAGGGGCTGCCTCCAACCACCCCCCTCCTCCTTCACAAAAACCAGCAACAACAAAAAAAGCCCTTCTTGGCTCTGGTTCTCTCCCATCTTGCTTTAATCAAGGGAAGAATGTTCCTCTGCGGACACAGTGGGGTTACGGAGGCTTTGGGAAAACAGAATCCTCTTTCCCTTAGTCACAGTAAGGACTGCCCTGTGTTCAAGCGGAGGGGCTATGAACCCTCCTCAGGGGCTAGGGACCTCCCCCAGGGACTGCACAAGGCCATCACAGCTCAGCTGGGTGTGCTGGCAGCTGGGGTGAAGGCATTCTGGCTTCCACATGGCTCCTGGGGATGCTGGCTCTCAGCTCCTTTTTGACACACGGGTGTGACACCGCTGCCTGCCTGCGTGCCAGAGCTGCTCTCTCCAGTTGAGAGCCTCTTGCCTGCACCAGGCCCCCTTTTCCATCCTGCAGCCCAGGGGCTTGCCAGAGCCAGACACTGCACACTGGAGAGCTTGGCTGGAGGCTGTGTGTTCCTGCCTGTCCCACTGTCGCTTGTGGGCTGGGGAGCTGACTGGACCGCCAGCCATGGCACTGTGGCGGAGTGCTGGGCAGGGTCTCCTCCTGGGAATTTGGGAGCTCAGGATGAGAGCATTTCCCTTTGATCCCTGCCTCCTCCAGCCTGTTCAGGCAGTCAGGGGGTTTCTTCACCTTCCTCATTCCCACTGCATCCCCAGGTTGAGAGGCAGCACTCCAGGCAGCAACATCCACTATTTCCAGTTTCCTCTCCTGGGCTGAGGCTGCCTCTGCCATGCATCCGTGGGCCAGGCATCCCAGAACCCTAATTGCCCCGATTAGTTAGTGCTGAGCAACGGCTTGAAGTATCTCACCCTGGGGGTCTGGCGTCCCCCACTTTAATGAGAGCAGCCTGCCGAAGCATCAGGGGCTTTGCGTTGGGTGGCAGCACTTGGTCACCCGGGGATCAAGAGCCCGTCGCCTCACTCGGAGTGCTGTGCATGCCGCTGGATGGATTGCTGCCCAGCAAGGCTCCTCCCACCCTGGGCCAGTGCCCGCAGCCCCCCTGCCAGGAGGGTCCAGCCCCGTGGGCTGCCTGTGAGCCATGAGACCAGGGAGCGAGCTCAGGCCCTCGCTCCTGCCAAGAGCAGTGCCGTGAGCGGCCCCACGCACCGGGCGGTGTTTGTTTTATGCGCAGGGCTGCTGCAGTTTTTGCAGCTGTTCCCCTTCCCCAGGCCCGGAGAACAGGGCTGGGTTTGTTCGGGCAGTTGCCCGCAGCCGCGCTCCAGTGAGCAGGCGGCTGGGGCGGGGGGCTGTGGGTGTTGTGGGTGCTGAGGCACGTCTCTGCTTCTAAGGACAGGAAGGGGAAGCGCTCCAATATTTGTGGAAAGGGGAGCGGGGGGGGAGAAAGATGAAATGGAAAGCACCTCTAAAACATGGATTCCTGCTGGCAGCAGGAGTCAACTGTGGCCACCCGTTTCTTTCCCTTCCTCTCTGCAGGTAAACAACAACGGGATCATCTCATTCCTGAAGGAGGTCTCCCAGTTCACGCCGGTGGCCTTCCCTATCTCCAAGGACCGGCGTGTTGTTGCTGCTTTCTGGGCGGACGTGGATAATCGGCGGGCGGGCGAAATATATTACCGAGAGAGCACCGAGCAGCCCATCTTGGAGAGAGCGAGCAGGGACATTGCCCAGTATTTCCCTGAGTTCCCAGGGTTTTCTGCACAGTGGGTCTTCATTGCAACCTGGTACCGAGTCACCTTCTTCGGGGGCAGCTCATTTTCACCAGTGAGTAGCTGAGGCAAAGCAGCCACCCCACTTGTGTGCCTTTGATGTGGTGCCAGACCTGCCACTTGTGGCACGGAGCTGTCAGCAGGGCTCTGTTGACCACAGTGGCTCCGTCACGATACCTTGCTGTGACAGAGCAATAGTGGGTTGGTAACACCAAACCTTCTTCTTTATGCTGCATGGAAGTTTTACATCGTCAGCCTTCTTGGGCAAAAGTGAGGCACCTTTTGCCTTCCAGATGCTCAATATCCATATTTTCCCCCATTTTTCCCATTCCTCTGGGACAAGAAGCGAGCTGTTCTAGCTCAGGATCACAACAAGTTAGGATTAAAAATAATTAAGCTCTAATTCTTTTGCTCACAGAGGAGGACTGGGGTTCAAGGAAACACTTTTGTTGAATGTAGTTCCTGTCACTTTATTTTATGACCAGTTCATCGTCCCTCACTGCTTTCCTCCCTTCCCTGCTGCAGGTAAACACTTTCCAGATTGTCCTCATCACGGATGGCAAGCTTTCCTTCACCATCTTTAACTATGAGTCCATCACCTGGACCACGGGTATGCACGCCAGCAGTGGGGGGGACTTTGCTGGGCTCGGTGGCATCGCGGCACAGGTAAGTGGCGAATGTGGCCCCTGGGGTGCCTGGGTAGCACATCCGCCTTGTGAGCTCGTGGCTCCTGTTTGGGTTTCTTGGAGGTGGAAAACCTCCCCCTGCTTGTTTTTTTTTTTTTTTTGCTTCTTCAGAGTTCTTAAATATCTATGTGTGCTCTGGCTCCCAAAGCTGAGACCATACAGGGGGCTTTGTTGTCCCGAAACCACAGGTCTTTGCCTTGGCTGCTGCTTCATAGTCCCTTTTCCTTCCTAACCTCAGCATTTAAGAGCAGCTGCCACAGCTAGCACAGCTTTTGCTTGTAGTTTTATTTCATCCCTGTGTGTGTTGTTGTGTTAAAGGGAAAAAAAGCCAACACCCACACCCGCAAAAACCCCAGTACCCACTCAGATGTGTCAATTTACCGGCAGTTGATCCATGCTTGGCTCTCTGCTTGCCAGCCTGCAGCAGGCAGGATGCTGCAGGTGGAGAGGAAGCGAATGGGATTTGAATTCCCAGGAAGGGACTGAGCAGGCCAAGCGTCCACTTCAGCCCATTGTCCTGTCATGTGGACAGGGCTGAGCACCGGCCTGTGGCATGTGGAAGGGGAAAGTTGGTCTGAGCAGTGCCATCAGTGGTGCCGTGTGACAGGAGAGAGAAGTCCAGGTGCTCCAGCTGCCTTCCCCCATGCACTAGTGATGTCTCTTTACTCTCTGCCTTTGTCCTTCCAGGCAGGTTTTAACGCTGGTGATGGAAAGCGCTACTTCAACATCCCTGGATCCCGCACTGATGACATCGCTGACGTGGAGATGACGACAAATGTGGGTATCCCCGGGCGCTGGGTGTTCAGAATCGATGATGCCCAGGTGCAAGTGGGGGGCTGCAGCAATACAAGTAAGAGGACAGCAGTTAGGTTTACTTAACTCTCAACCCAACCCCACACTGTTCTCCAGCCCCATCTTTCCCTGCCTCAACCCCCACCTCCGCGGGGTGGAAGAGATGTCTGGAAGGGCTTTGGGGAGGGAGGGGAGGCAGCAATATGGGGACTGTCTTCAGCACCAGCTGTGGTTGGGGATGGCCCCTATGGTTGCCCTGGGGCTGGGAATGGGCTGGGAGAGCAAGTGGGAAGGGGAGGAAGAGTTCTTAGTTTAAAGGAGCCTGCGGGGAGTGATGAGGGAGGCTGGGGAGGAGGTGATGTGCACAGTTGGGACCCCGCCAGCCCACTGCCACCAGGGCATGAGGGGCCAGCACCCTTGTGGGTTGTGTATATCTGTCAGTCCCAGTACATTGGGCTGAGCCATGTGGAGGGCTGCTGCATTCCAGGCTGCCATATGGGGCTAGGGTGCCACAGCCTGGCCCATCCTCCCCGTTCCAGGGGTCCTGGCATGTCCCCCACAGAGCTGTTGGTCTCCAGTTCCTCATCCCCATTTCCCCCGGCCATGTTTTCCCACTCGTGATCTGTGTGTCTTGCGTTATCGGTGGATTTTCTGTACATGGGCTCTCCTGTCCCCTTTCCCTCTGCCCTGAATGATAAATGAGGGCATGTCCATGTGCCCTCAGCCACTGGAGGAGAATCTCCCCCCAGCCAGGCTGCAGACCTGTGCAGCCTCTCCCCCTTGCACAGGAGGAGTAAAATTGCCCCCTGTCCCAGGGGAGCCCACAAGGAGCAGACCCTGCCCCACCATCAGACAGGCAGCCCCGTGGGCTCCCCGAGCACCCTAGGGAGCTGGGCGGGTGCAGGGAAAGACGCTGGCACTGGTGTGGCTGGAAGGTGGCAGGTGAGCCCTGCCAGGGTGGGGGCTGACAGGGGTCACTGCCTGTCCCCACAGCCTCTGTCTGCCTGACGCTGCGGCCCTGCCTGAATGGGGGGAAGTGTATCGAGGACTGCATCACAGGGAACCCCTCCTACACCTGCTCCTGCCTGGCCGGTTTTACCGGGAAGAGGTGCCATGTTGGTGAGCGCTTTGCTGCGGGGAGCAGGTCTCGCTCCCAGTGTCACTGCTGCATGCTGGCAGTCTGTCTGTCCCTGCCCTGAGCTCCTGTTCCCACCCGGGGCTCTGTTTCAGATGTGGATGAGTGCCTCTCCCAGCCATGTCAGAATGGAGCCACCTGCCTCAACGGTGCCGGCAGCTTCACCTGCAGGTGCCCGCCAGGCTTCAGAGGCAACAACTGCGAGATCGGTGAGCAGTACAGCACTTGAAAAGCACTGGGGGCAGCTTGGGGGGCACTTCTGCTCTTGGGAGGGCTCTTCAGACCAGGGCTCCTGCAGTAGCTGCTGGGCTCTAGCAGTTTGGGACAGCCAACTTGGATTTCAGCTTGCTTCAGGCAAAAGAAGCTTTTCTCTGGTCATGAGCCTTTCCTGCTGCTGACTCTTCTGAGGGCTTCGCTCAGCACTGCTGCCAGTGCTCTTCCACCACCACTCCCTTAGCCAGAAAAGCTGGCAGCCAGTGCTCAAACAAGCGTTGCAGGCCCTGCTTTTGCAGGTGATTCTCTGGTCCCAAGCTCTTCAAAGCCAGGGAAGACCCTCCCAGTCCCTGGCAGGGGCCGTGGTTACAGGTTTCCCCCGCTGTTGGCCTCCGCCTGCCAGTGGAAGTGCCGCCAAAGCATTTGGCTCCCAGCAAGCTGCCGCGCCAGTGGAAAAGGCGAGAAGGGAGTTGGCTTGTGGGGGAGGAAGGAAGGGAGGGAGAAATGCCCAGCAGAGCACACTGATGTCCAGGAGGTGCAGGGGGATGAAAGAGCTGAGCTGCGTAAGGACAGGTTTTGGAGACAGTCATGACTGGGCACATGGCCACTGTCTCCTGACAGAAGGTGCATGGGTAGCTCCAGTCTGTGCTCTGCCTAGGCCTGTTACCACCACGTGTAGAGGGTGCCATGTGCTGGTCCTATGCCTAGGCTGACACCCCTGCCCCTCTTTTTTTTGTTGTTCTTCTGCAGCAGAATCACCATGTGAGAGCAAGGTGTGCCAGAACGGTGGGAGTTGCCAGGTGGCGAACAGGACAGCGGCATGCTTGTGCCAGTCGGGGTACACGGGGGTGGACTGCCAAACAGGTGGGTGACAGAAACAGGTACAGGGTGGAGATGGTGACATTTCATACCTTGGCAAGCTTCCTTCCCAGTCAGCTTCATTCCTGGATGTAGCTTTGGGAGCGGAATGCTTGGAATTGCCAGTAGCACCTATTTTTTTCTGTCCATCGCCTTCACCCTCCTGAGCATCATCCAGGCTGGGAGGCACCAGGCGAGCTGGCTGTGCCCGTACATGACCTGACCACCTTTCCTGGCCTCCCCTTGCAGAGGTGAACGAATGTGAGTCCAGCCCGTGCCTGAATGGCGGGCACTGCATTGACCTGGTCGATAACTACACCTGTGTGTGCCTGGAGCCCTTTGTGGGACAGCGCTGCGAGACAGGTGCCTGTGCCCCAGGATGACCCATGCCAGGGGCTGTGTCCCCCATGCTGTGCTGGCCATCATGGCCCCTCTCCCAGGCCCAGGCTCTCCTCACGCTCACTTCCTTGCCTTCCACTTACCAGATTCATCTTCCTGTGAGGACCGGAGTTGCCAGAACCGGCAGACGTGCAACTACATCCGCCCTGGCCGCTATATCTGCACCTGCTCCCCGGGTTATTACGGCAACAACTGCCAGTATGGTGCGTGAGGTTGTGCCTCCCCCAGCCTGGCATGGGAGCTGCAGTCAGGGGCACTGGGCAGGAATGGGCAAAGGGCTGCAAAGGGGCTGTGTCAGTCCTAGGCACTGCTGAACCTGGTGGGCAGCATGTGCAGAGGGGCCATGGTGCTGCCAGGAGGGAACACCTTCCTGTGGGGCTGCTTGACCATGCTGGAAGCTCCAGTAGGATCCCGAGGACAGAGGATGTTCTAGGCCCAGACTGGACCGTTCCAGCTCGGGCTCCCCATTCTCCACAGGTGGGCCCCGCGTGCCCGGCGCCTGCCTCTCCCAGCCATGCCAGAACGCGGGCAGCTGCCTGGAGACTGAGCGGGGCTATGTCTGTGAGTGCCAGGAGGGGTACACTGGACAGGACTGTCGAGACCGTGAGTACCAACCGAGGAGACTCGCTAGTGGGGTGCAGCATCTCAAGGGGAGCCTTCATGCTCATGAAAGGGGGAAGCAGCAGCCCCAGAGAGCCTGTTCAGGGCTCTGGGATTGAACAGGGGGTCTGTCGTGCTGAAGGAGGCTGTGCCTGTGTGTCTGAGGGCCTCAGGGCTGCTGCCCACTTGAGCTTCCCCTGTGAGTGGCATCTAGCAAGGCCACTTGTCTGTCCCAGCCTGCAAGCAGGAGAGGTCCTGGGAAGCTCCTATTTCCTCTCTTGCAGAGCTCTCTGAGGGCTGTGAGTGTCGTAATGGGGGCAGTTGTCTGGAGGGGAACGTCACTGTCTGCCAGTGCCTTCCTGGGTTTTTTGGTCTGCTCTGTGAATTCGGTAGGTGAAAGCTTCTTGCCTACTGTGTTCATTCCCTCTGGGATGCTTGAGTCAGGCAGTCTGTGGGTCAGCGAGGAGACGCTGCCCATGCCTGAGCCTAGCACAGTGCCAGGGGCACACTGAATTTGAGCCTGGAAGTATTGTCCCCTGGTGAGATGGCAGTGCTTCCATCTCCATCATTCTTCCTTTGAGCTGGGCCTCTCCCAGCCTCTGCCTCAGCCCAGCTCCCTTGGGTGGGGAGGGAGTCGCAGCCTTTGTGCACTCCCTCCCTGAAGCTCACTGAGCATCCAGGCTGGGCATTGCCATTTGCACTGTCTGTGCTAGAGGGTCTGTCTTGTCTCATTGGACCCTGCAAACTTAGGAGACTCCTGTTTCCATGTGGGTGTCCTCCTGGCACTGGCTGAGGGAGGCCGGCACCGGCCCTGTGTTTGCAGAAGTCACCACGACACCGTGCAACATGAACACACAGTGCCCAGACGGTGGGTACTGCATGGAGTATGGTGGGAGCTACCTTTGTGTCTGCCACACCAACTACGGCACCAACCACAGTAAGAGTCCCATGGGGATGTGGGAACAGCCCTGGGGCGGGGGTGAGCAGGGGGTACCCTCACCAGCAGGGAAGCTGCCCTTGTACCCCTGGCCATATGTCCTCGGTGATGCCCTGTGTTTGGCTCTGCAGCGATGCCATCCCCCTGCGACTCAGAGCCCTGCTTGAATGGGGGCTCCTGCAAGGTTCACGACGACTCGTACATCTGCGAGTGTCCTCAAGGCTTCCTTGGCATGCACTGCGAGAAAGGTACCTCCACAGTGCTCCATGTGGCCCCAGCACCTGGCAGAGGCTGGGAGAAGGGCTTGGACCTTTTTGGGAGATGAACAGTTACTTGCAGAGCTGGAAGTTGGTGCAGGTTTTCCCATCCCATTCTACAGGGTAGAGGGAGGGACTGCATGACTCCCTTCATGACAGCCAACAGTCACAGCAGCAGATATGGTTTTTTCCTGTACAACACCATCACTGCTGGTGTTTTTTCTTTACGTGCAACAGCTTCTGCCCTTGGGAGCAGCCTGCTGTCTCCCAGCATCATGCACCCGTGGGCCCCCAAGGCCCCAGCACACGTCTGCACAAGTGTAGTTTTTGTGGTGTTGCTGGGCCCAGGATGCAGTCAGCCTTCCCGTAGCGAAGGGTTTGGTGGGGTGCTGGTGGGAGGCAGCAGCTCTTGGTGATCCCGCTCTGGGTGCTCTCTCTGCAGCCAAGCCTCGGCTCTGCAGCACAGGGCCCTGCCGCAACGGGGGCACCTGCAGGGAGGCGGATGGCGAGTACCACTGCACCTGCCCCTACCGCTTCACCGGCAAGCACTGCGAGATCGGTACAGCCCCCCGGCCCCACAGGGAGGAGAGGTGGCAGCTGCCTCACCAGGCTCACGCCCGCCTTGTGCCCCCAGGTAAGCCAGACCCCTGTGCATCGGGGCCCTGCCAGAATGGAGGCACCTGTTTCCACTACATCGGCAAGTACAAGTGTGACTGTCCCCCAGGCTACACCGGCCGGCACTGCGAGATCGGTAGGTTTGAGGAGGGCGTGCCGCTACCTGGGGGATGGTGGGCCTGACTGTCAGGAGCTCGCTGCTTGCTTTGAGCCTCCTTCCCTGCAACTCTTCCTTGTGCACTGCTGGAAGGGCAAGGGAGCTGGCTCTGGTTTCATTCCTTGCTCTGCTCTTCTTCCAGTGCCCTCCCCTTGCTTTCTTAGCCCCTGCGAGAATGGGGCTACCTGTGAGGACCTCGGCGGGGGCTATGCTTGCACCTGCTCCGTGGGCTATGTAGGGAAGCACTGCCAGTTTGGTAAGAGCCTTGTGCTTCCCCTTCCAGCTGGGGACTTGGGGCACCTCTGTGGGCCCCATTCATCCCCTGTCTCTCCTCAGAGGTCGACTGTGGCATCCCCAGTGAGGTGAAGCATGCCCAGGCTTCTTTCAACTCTACCAAGGTGGGCTCACTGGTTGAATACCAGTGTGAGCTGGGCTACATCCTCAGCCAGCACAACCATCCCCGTGTCTGCCGTGTGCCAGGTGTCTGGAGCGACCCCCCCGAATGTGCTGGTGAGGAGTGCTGGGGAGTGGACAAGCCCTGGGACACCATCCCAGTGGGCTGTGGTCACGACATGGTTTTGTGACCCCAGGATATGTACTCCAGTTATCTAGTGCCTTCTCCCCTGGGATCCCTGTCCTATGCTCATGTCTCTCCCTTCATCTCTCCCTTGCTCACATGCCTTTAGAGATCGACGAGTGCCAGTCCCAGCCCTGCCTGAATGGTGGCCAGTGCAAGGATCGTGTCTCTGCCTTCCTGTGCTTGTGTGAGCCGGGTTACACCGGCTACCACTGCGAGCTGGGTAAGAGACCATGCCAGGCATGCTCCAGGACTGTCACAATCCCTTCCTCACCCTCCAGCCCTTGGGAAAGCCCAGTGGGTTGTGAACTCCATGGCCAAGAGCTAGGTTACCAGGTGTTGTGCATGCTTGTGTCAGCCTGAGGCAAAGGGCTTTTCTCCCAGGACTCGCAGCCAGCTGTAGGATTTTCCAGCAGGGAGACACTGCACCTGCTTGGGGACGAAGGGCAGCGTGGGAGATGGTGGGACTCTGGCAGGTGGCTCCAGCCCAGTTCCCTGGGATCTGGCAGAAGACAGTGGTAGGAGAAGGTGGGCTGTTGGAAGTTAGATGAGGGGACATGAAACAGGCACCCTATGGGATCTCTTGGCACAGCCCCGCACTTCCAGGTGTCCCCAGGCGTCCCTGAAAGAATATCCCCATGCCATGTGGTTCAGGGGCCCGCATGAGGCAGTGGGCATCCAGGAGCAGGGATGTTCCTCGCCACTGGGCTTGGGGAAGCAAGTGACGTGGGAAGGGTCCGTGCCCTGTGGGAGAAGTGCTGCCTCTCCAAGCCCCTGTCCCTGGCCACCAGCCGTCTCTGTGCTGAGCTGGCGCCTTTCTTCCTGCCGGACCCCAGATGTTGACGAGTGCCAATCGGAGCCCTGCAAGAACAGCGGCACCTGCCAGGACCTCCCCGGGTCCTATGCTTGCTACTGTCCCGAGGGCTTCCTGGGGACCCAGTGTGAGACAGGTAGGGGCTCTCCCTTCCTGGGTTGGTGGGAGGCTGGACTGTGGGCACCAGGACACTGCCAGGGCTGGCACCATGCCAGGTGGCTGGTCACTGTCTTGGACACCTTGACCCCAAGCCATCACTTGGGTGCTAACTGTTGCACCTCCTTGCCTGTAGTTTTGGGGGCAGAGCTGAGACTGCTCTGATGGGGAGGGAGCAAGGAATGAGGTGTTCATCAGGGATGGACTCCCTTTCCACGGCGTCCACCCCTTCCAGGAGATGTGGGCACCATGGTGCACGGTGGGGGATTCGGTGTCCAGCACAGCTGTGCCAAACCATGGCTATGCATCTGCCCTGCTGCCCCCTTGGGCAGTCTGTCACTGTTGCTCGATCGTGGAAGCTGGGAGCTGGCTGCTGGCACGCTGGAATGCTCACCGCCGGCCTTCTCCCACCTCCAGAAGTGGATGCCTGTGAGTCAGACCCTTGCCGAAATGGAGGGGAGTGTGAGAGCTACGGGGGCTCCTACCTCTGTGTGTGCCCAGAGGGTTTCTTCGGCTACCACTGTGAGACAGGTGAGGCAGTCAGGGCAGCGCAGGGTGGCCCCGGGGTCAGCGGCACTGCTGACACTGCCAAACCTGGCACCTCTCCCACAGCCAGTGACCCGTGCTTCTCCAGCCCCTGTGGGAGCAGAGGCTACTGCCTGCCCAGCAATGGCACGCACAGCTGCACCTGCAAAGTCAGCTACACAGGCAAGAACTGCGAAAAAGGTAAAGGCCCTCAGCAGCGGCACCAGGACATGATGTGGGGCTTGACGCCAGCCTGGCAGTGCCCACCGCCCACGAGGGGCTCAACGCCATCCGGGACCAGCAGCACTCCTTGAGGCAGGCAGGGCTGGGGGCTCGCCTTGGGGGGGGCAGCCCATGCCCCACCAATGCCATGGGTGGGTGCTAGCATGCTGAGTCACTGCCGCAGGTGCTGAGCTTGGCACCAGGACATGGGCGACAGATTTCCCCTGCAGCAATGGCAATCCCTCGGATGCCCTCAGGAGGGGAGGCAGAGGCGTCCTTGGGAAGCCTCTTGGCACTGGCCTCCCCAGGAGCCCTCACCCCATCCCGCAGTGGCAAGAGCTTGGCCACCAGTGATACCAGGGAATGCTCCCGGCGCCCTGGCTCCTCCTGCGCCCACTGAGCCAGGGGTGGCTTACACCCACAGAGCCCCTGCCAGGTGTGCCAAGTGAGACAAGCGAGGACCTTGTCCTCTTATCGCCGCTGTTCTGCCGCTTGCTGACGGGGTCTGTTCTCTAAAGATTCATGGCATTACCTCTCCCCTTTGCTTTTGCACACACCCTGAAGAATTGCTGCCACCAACCTCATTAAAGGTGGAAAGGGTGGAGGACACTGGTGTGTTGATTTCTTGGCACCCACCTGAGGACGCAGCTGCCAGGCAACTCATTGACGGCTACGCCGTGACGTACGTATCCCTCGACGGCTCTTACCGCAGGACAGATTTTGTGGACCGAAGTCGTTCTGCCCACCAATTGCGGGCACTAACCTCCGGCAGAGCCTACAATATTTCTGTCTTTTCAGTCAAACGCAACGTGAACAACAAGAATGATATCAGCAGGCCCGTCATGCTCACCACGCGCACTAGTGAGTAGCGTCCCCAGGGGGATCACGGTCGTGAGCGTGCGCGGCCCCTGCAGGTGCCAGGGTTTGTGCTGCCGCCTCCAGCCTGCCACCAGCTCCAGCATGGTGTCAAACCCGGCAGTTTTGCTGGTGCAGATCCTAAAATCCAGCTGGGGGCCTCTGGAAAGTGCTTGACACAGAGAATCGCTGTTTTCTTTGCTGTGAGTAAAAGAGGCCTGACACCCTGTGGCTCACCCTGTCCAGAGGGGCTGTGAGGGAGCTTGTAGCAGGGACTGCTCCTGAATCCTGTTCATTGAGGCCAGGCTGTTCTGCTCCTTGTCACTGTGCCCAGGAGAGTATGAGGAGCCCCCATGCAAGGCAGGCAGGGGGGCTTCTGCAATCCCGTGGACCAGTCACCCTGCCATACCACTGGGCTTGGTGTGGGAACATGCCAGCAAGGGCAGGAGCTGTCAGGGTCCTCTGCTCTGTGGGCAGAGGAAGGGGCACAGTGGTGCCTCTGGGGCATGGACGGGCAGGAGCTCTCAGGGTCCTCTGCTCTGTGGGCAGAGGAAGGGGCACAGTGGTGCCTCTGGGGCATGGACAGGCAGAGCAGGTGTGATCCTGCTTTCTAGGGCAGGCAGTTGTGGAAGCCAAATGCAAGCAGGATGGAGGGAATTAGACACAGGAAAGAAGATGGCCTCTGAGGATAGGAGGATCGTGGTTGTAAAGCCCACAAACCACATCTCCCACAGGGAGCTGAGACCAAGTGAAGCCCAGGGGAGGAGATGGCAGCATAGTGCTGGGCACAGCAACTCGTGGGGCCTCAGGCCATGGCTGGATGCTGGGGTCAGGCTGGCCAACTGAAGTGTGCCATGGACTGAGCAGTCACTGGTGGGGTTCCCCAGGGCTCGGTTTGGGTCTGGTCCTGTTTAATATTTACTGATGGTCTGGACCTAGGGATTTTGTGTACCCTCAGTAAATTTGTGGACAATGCCGAGTTGGGTGGGAGTGTTGATCTGCTTGAGGGTAGGAAGGCTCTGCAGAGAGACCTTGGCACACTCAATCAAAGAGTCGAGGACAACAGCTTGATGTTCAATAAGGCCAAGTGTTGAGTCCTGCACCTGGGTCACAGCTCCAGGCTGGGGGAGGAGTGGCTCAATAGCTCTTCAACAGGAAGAGACTAGGGGGTGCTGGTTGACAGCTGGCTGAACGTGAGCCAACAGTGTGCCCAAATGGCTAAGAAGGCCAATGGCATCTTGCCCTGTATTAAGAGCAGCATGGCCAGCAGGACTCGGGAAGTGATCATCCCTCTGCACTCAGCATTGTTGAGGCTGCACTGCATTCAGTTCTGGGCCCCTCACTTTAAAAAGGACATTGAGGTGCTGGAGCGAGTCCAGGGAAGGGCAACAAGGCTTGTCAAGGGTCTAGAAAACATACCTTATGAGGAACAACTGAGGGAGCTGGGTTTGTACAGCCTTGAGAAGAGGAGGCTCAAGGGGACCTCATTAATCTTTCAAACTCCCTGACAGGAGGTTGTAGTGTGGTGGAAGCTGGTTTCTTCTGTCATGCCTGCAGAGGGAAGACAAGAGGAAATGGCCTAAAGCCAAGATGGGAGATTCACATTAGATAGTAGTAAAAAATTTTTCACTCTTTGGGTGGTCAAGCATTGGAATAGGATGTCCAGGGGGGTGGTAGAGTCACCATCCCTGGAGGTGTTCAGGACACATCTGGATCTGGTGCTGGGTGATGTGGTTTAGGGGTTACAGTGACAGTGCTGGGAGGATGGTTGGACTGGATGATCTTCTAGGTCTCTTCCAACCTTGACGATTCTATGGTTAGGGCCAGGCCTGGGTACTACAGCCCCTTTGGAGCTGTGGTGGGGGGCTGGGGCAGAGGGGACAGCCTCGGGGGTGCTTTGAGTGGCACAAGGCCCTGTGGGTGGGCAGATGGATGTGCCTCCCACCCGCCCGGAGCCTGTGAGGACAGGAGAGCATGAGTTCAGTGGGAGAGGTGGCACTGAGCTGTTACACCGGGGAAGGTGATCCAGAGGTGCCAGCAGGACCCTCCTTGGGGGCGCATGGGGAAGGGATGGGGCGACCCACGATGACCGCAGTCCTCTCTGCTTGCTCCGGCCAGGACCGCGTCCGGTGGAAGGCTTTGAGATCACGAATGTGACTGCCAGTGCCATCACGGTGCAATGGGCTCTCCACCGACTCCAGCACTCCACTGTCAGTAGGGTGAGGGTCTCCATCCGCCAGATGGGGGACCTGGCAGGCCGCACCGTGGAGCTGAACAGCAGCGTGGCCAAGTACACCTTCCTGTGAGTGCGGTGGTGGTGGGTGCCAGGGCACTGCCTCCCTCAGGTTGCCCTGCTTACCCCTTCCCACCCTATCTTTTTCCTCCACAGGGACCTGCAGCCAGGAGAGAGATATATCATCCATGTCACGACGCTGAGCGGCCTGGGAGTGGAAGACCACCCCTCAGAGAGCCTGGCCACAGCCCCTTTTCATGTGTGGACAAGTGAGTGAGGTTGCCTTTGCCATCCCAGCTTGGCAGGTACAGGGGCTTGGCAGGAAAGCTGTAGGGAGGGAGAGGTGTGAGAGCTGCCAGACTGTCTGGCCAGCGCAGCAGGTAGGAGGTGTGCAGGCAGGCCTGAGGAGGCCAGGAAAGACAGTGGCATGTCCTCCCCTGCCAAATGTTGTTCAGTCCCTGAGACCAGCATGAGCCCAGCCCCATGCATGGGCCCGATTCATCCCCTGCTATCTGGCAGTCAGAAGGCGAGGGCTGACGTGGGTGCCAGGGTGCAGTGAGGCAAGGACCTAGTGCTGAGCATCCCCTCGCAGTGCATCCCATGGCTGGAGCAGGCTCGGGGCTGGCCAGGGCAGTGCCAGGCAAGCTGTGGCTGTGGCACACTTGTAAAGTGGTGTGAGCAAGTCGGGCGGTGGCCATTCAAGGACACCAGCTCTGACCACTTTCCTCCCCATCCCCTGCCTGCCGCAGGGCCTCTCCCCCCACAAAACCTCACCGCCTCCCACGTCACCGCCACCTCTGTGTCCATGGCGTGGGAGCAGCCGCCCGTTGGCACCATGGAGGGGTACATCATCAATGTCACCACTGCTCAGAGCGTCAAGAGCCGCTACGTGCCTAACGGGAAACTCGTGTCCTACACGGTGCGGGACCTGCTGCCTGGGCAGCGCTACCAGCTGTCCCTGACAGCTGTGCAGAACACGGAGCAAGGCCAGGTGCACAGCGAGCCCATCCACCTCTACGTCAACACCTGTAAGTGCTCACGGGGCTCTGCTGGATTGCTGCAGCACAAGGGAGGAAATGGGATGATAGGGAAGCAGGGCAGGGGGTGGAAACCAGTTGGCCAACAGAGTGATGAGCCCTTGCTGCCCCGGCACTGGGTGTCTGCAGCAGGCTGTGGGTACAAGACACTCGTTCACTGGAAAGGGAGGTGGGGACTGTAGGGTTAGCGAAGGGCAGATGCGAAGCTCCAGCTTGGTGATGGGCACTTGCATCCCCAGTGTGTGGAGAGTGTCCATGTGTCACCTGGCAGCCTGGGGATGATGGGATGGGGTGATGGGACTGGCTGGGAGGTCGGTTGCTGGCTCACACTGCCTCCCACTAAGCCTCATCCTTTGGTCTGCAGTGCAGAGGGATGGGGCTCCAGACAGACGGTGGAGCCAAGCTGGGCACCCCCGGGTTCTGCGAAACAGGCTGCCCCCAGCTTTCCTGCCCGAGCTCCGCCTGCTGGCAGATCATGACACAGCTGAGGAGCCCTCGCCAGCCCCCAGGTAGGCACTGCTTCAGCACTCTTGACTCTTCCACTAGCACTCGGCCCAAGCAGTAGGCTGAGCCAGCCCCTTTTCCCAGTTTCCATGTCCAGGTGTGTGCAGGGTCAAGCCATGCTCCTGCTGGGGTGCAGCCTCTTGCCCATCTACTGGGGTTCTCAGCTGGGCAGGCCCCTTACCCTGTGAGCAGTTCCCCCATGGCACTTGCACAGAGCCTGATGCCACCAGTGAATGCTTTATGCAGCTGCCATGAGCCCCAGCACATAGGGGCTGGGGGACCCGCAGTGCCCTGTACTTCTGTGGTTCTCCTGTCCCAGGTTCACGGAGCTGGTGGATGGCAGAGGGAGGATCAGCGCCAGGTTTGGCACTGCGCTGGGAAAATCCATCACTGTGAAGACACGTAAGTGCTCTTTTGCCTTTGTGTCCTGCTCCTGTCATGCAGTGCCATCCCCTGCACCTCCCTGCAAGCTGAGGTGGCAGCCAGGCAGGCTGCTGTAGGGTTGGGGGAGCCAGAGAGGAGGGTGGAGCTCTCTCACCTGGCCCTGGGCAGGCAAACATCTGCTCTGTTTGTTAGACCCCTGCCCGAGGAGAGGGGTGACTGGCTGGGGGAGCCCAGAGAAGGACCCTTGCTGATAGGAGGCGATGCTGACTGTGGCACAGCTGCTCTTCTTCCCTGCCAGCAGCAGCAGGGGCCTGAGCAGTGGCTCCATAGTCCTCCAGTGCAGCCCCTGCCTGCCCAGCAGCCTCAGCCCCCACTGTCAAGAACAGCCTCATACCTGAGGAGGGTGCCTGGGTGAGAAAGCCCTCACTAGTCCAGACCTAGCCCTCATTTTCTGTCCCTAGAAGACTGAGGATACAAGTGCCAACCCAAGACACCCTAGAGCACCTGGGAACCCCATGCTATGGGGTGGTGAAGGGGCCTGGCACACCTGAGGGCAGCCCTTGGCCTCACTGCACATCCTGGTTCTGCCCCTGCCTCCCCAGGACTCTGTGTCCTAGACCCTTCCAGGAGGAGTGAGAGGGTCACCCCAGTTCTAGGAATGCCAACTGAGAAGGGCTAAAGGACTGCCTCAGGCCTGACCAGTGCCCCAAAGCTGCAGGCAGGCTGGATCCCGTTGGAGGGGCTGCCTTTGGGTCTGGCCCTGGTCTGGAAGGTGACATTTAATCCTCTCATTGTCCAGAGCCAGAGGCTCCAGTGAAGCTGGAGAACACAGAGGTGTCCAGCTGGGACAGCCTGGCACTGCAGCTGCGTGAGGCAAAGAGCAAGAGTAAGTCGCAGGGGACACCCACAGCAGCAGGAACCCAGCCCTGGCCGCACAGGCAACGTGCTGAGCCCCAGCCTGCGCTCCTTGGAGGCATGGCAGGCACCCCTGCTTTTCCTGGGAGCACCCTGGCAATGCTGGGGGCTTGGCAGGGCTGAGCTGTGGCCCCGGGCTCTGATGGTCGAGCGTGTTTTGCAGGAGAGGGGCAGAACTGCTCCAAGAATCCCTGCAGGAATGGAGGCACCTGCACCAGAGATGACGAGTCCTACCACTGTGCCTGCCGCCCGGGCTTCAAGGGCCGGGTCTGCCAGCTGGGTGAGTGCCAGGCTGTGCCCGAGGAACAAGCTCCCTCGTGCAGTGCCAGGCTGGTGGCTGTCCCTGTCACGGGTCCCCCAGGACGTAGGTCACCCAGCACACCCTGCCAGCACCCAGGGGTTCCCACGATGCCCAGGCTTTGCTAGAGATCTGTGTCATGCTGGCAGCTGAGAGAGGGGCTGGGCTCTGCTTTTAGTTCGAGGAGATAGGAGTGCAGGTCTGGTCCCTGCTCCTCACTGAGCTCTCTGCCTCTGCCTGGCAAGCCAGGCCCCTGCCTTAGCCAGAGAGTTACGTAGGCAGTGTGAGGCTGGGGGCTCTGCTTCTACTGGTGGGTCAGCTCTGTTGAGGCCAGCCCTCCAGCACAGCCAAGAAGCCAGGAGGGCCTCACCGCACCCTTGCCACAAGGCACAGGCAGGCAGGGCCAGGGATGGGCTCAGTGATAGCTCCCCTCTCCTATTCCCCAAGCAGCCTGCAAGAAGGTGCCACACTCGTGCACGCGGCTGTACTCGGAAACCAGGTCATTCCCAGTGTGGGAAGGAGGCACCTGCCACTATCTGTGAGTACTGCCTGCAGGTTATGCTCTGAGCCAGGGATGTCTCCCTGCAGCTCAGCTTTGGGGAAGGGAGAGCAAGCACAAGGCCGTCTCCAACCCCAGCTGGCAGTTGCCCCCTCCCCAGCGCAGGCCGAGCAGCCTGGCATGGCCCCTGTGTCTACCCCCCCAGCTGTGCATCAGGGCAGGGTGCTGAAGCGACAGCTCCATACTGGTGTTACCCACCCACGTGGCAGCAAGGTTGGATTTGGTGTGTGTGACCCCCAGACAGCAGCAGATCCCACCCAGCTCCTGGCTGCCTCTCCATCTGCAAGCAGAGGGCTGGGAGGGCATGGGGGGTTCTGCTCTGCCCCCAGCCTCCCTGCAATGGAGGCACAAAAGCCTGGCTGGGATCAGTCCTCTGGCACTGCCTGCTGAGCCCCATTCCTGCCAAAGTTGGCTACTGCAGCCTGGAAGGAAATAGGAGAAACACCCAGACTTCCCCTTCACACTCATCAAAGCACATCTCTCCCTTTTGTTCTCTACACTCATGTCTCCACTGTGTGTGTAGGTCCAGGAGAGTCTACAAGGTACACCAAGACATCTGCTACAAGGAGATCTGTGAGAGCACCAGTTCCCAGAGGACAAGCAGCAGGTACAGCCCGCAGCAGCACACTGTGCCAGCCTTCCTGTGCCCTTGGACAGGAGCATGTGGCTGGCTGGTGTTCCCCAACATGCATGGGGCCACGCAGGCTGGGGGTGGACTGGCAGAGGGGTACAGACATGACCAAGTGCCGTGTGCTTGCCTGTGAGCAATGGCCAAGGGGCTTGGGGCTGACGGTGCTGTCCTCCCTTCTCTTCCAGAAAGCCAAGCAACAGTCACACACTGAAGAAGCCATAGAAGTAAGTACCTGCTCCAGCCCTCCTTGGCTGCAGGCAGGGGCAGTTCCCATGCAGGGAGTCGGGGAGATGGGTGCAGGGCCAGGCCAAGGCTGGAGTCCTGGAGATGGCAGGTCCCCATCTCTCAGCCCAAGACTGGTGCACAGGGTGGGAAGACGCCAAGCTGTGGGGCATCTGACAGTCTCTGCACACCAGCTCATTTTCCTCCTGCTCCTCCACAGGGTTTAAAGCAGTAGAAGCTTCGTCTTTCCACATCTAAGGGCTTTTTGAACACCAGGAAGATCAGATCTGCTCACTGGGTTGAACACAGCAGGGGAGCCTTCCTGCCTGGTGTCAACCTCTCCCTCTCCTCCAGCCCATTAGGGACACGCAGCTGGATCAGCACACTGAGTAGTGCTCCTTTTCCCCCCGCTGGCCCAGCACTGCCTTTGCTGGCCCCTCTCTGCCCCTGAGGAGCTGAGCACCAGTGCCCCTTGAGGGGGCCAGCCCTGCTCAGCACCCCCAGCCACTCTGCACGAGCGACGGGCTCCCCGCTTCACTCAGGGATCAGCCCAGCTCCTTCCCAACAGCATCTGCACCAATCTGTTTTCGTAACCTAAGGTTATAAATTACCTATAAGCCTCAAATAAAACAGTTTAATGCAGACCAAAAGGCCTTAGCCATCACCTGAAATCTGGCCCCCAAAAATATGCTCTGAGGAGCAGCCTCTGTAGACGAGTTAGAAAGGGTGAGCAGCTCCGAGTGGTGAGGCAAGCACGGGCAGTAGAGGAGCATTCCTGTTTCCTCTGCTCTAGGCACGGGAAACTGAGGCAGCTTCTACTGCCTGCCTTTTTCCTTTGCTTTGTAAACAAGCCCTGGTTTTAACCAAATTTCCAGCTCAGAAACCAATAGAGCACCTAAAAAAGAATTTTCAATGTGATCTGTAGGGTGAAGTCTGTCAGCTGAGGCATGCCCGTACCACCACACTTGTAGTTGCCTCCACACCAGTGCAGGGCACAGCAAAGGCTTGGTGAGGAAGCCAGCCCCACGTGCCATCCCCTGGCACTGCACCCAGAGTTTGCCTTCCCTGTGGCACCAGTGCTGCAGGGTTACGTGGAGGAGAGGACCAGCACCCAGCACTGCGGCAGGGCAGGCAAGGAAAGAAAAAGTGTAGCTTAGAAACGTTCCTAGTTTTTGTGAGTTTGTATGGCAACTCTAGTTAAACATAGATTTGTGTATTAACGTACACGGTGTATATTATAAATTAACACATACCAGAGATATATCGCAGTTATGGTATAGAGCGTCATGTCCCCAGCAGAGTGGGATTATTCTGGTGGGGAGGCCCCTCCCCTCCTGCCGCGCATCGCAGAGCTCTGTTGCTCAGCCACGTGTCTCAAGCAGCAGCTTGGACGATGCTCTCAGAGCAGGACAGGCCCAGGAGTGTCAGCGCTCCTGCCACCACCCTCTTCCTCCCGGGAGCGGCGTAACAGTGCTCAGCCTGGAGGCACAGCTGCAGAGGCGAGGGGCAGGGACAATCTGAAGCCACGACCAGCGGGCCAGCGCGCTGCTCCCCTCCTGCACCACCTCTAGCCCACAGGACAGACGTGCCTTGTTTTCCTCCAAGCCTGCCTGGTCCCATTCCAGCTGCCTGGCAAGCACAGCAGCCCTGCCTTCCCAGGGCAGGAGAAGAAGCCAGCCCTCCCTGCCAAGAAGAGCAGGGCAAGGGGAAACGCAGACGGGAGGGTTTGGAGCCGTGGTCTGAAAGTATTTGCACCCCTGCTCTGTCAGCCACGAGATCAGCACTGACATGGGCTGTGGAGGTGGAGGTGGCCCTGCCATGGGACAGTTCTGTTTCCACAGGACCTGTCCCCACAGCACCAGGAAGCCTGGTCCCACTGCCAGCTAGCAGAGCAGCCCCCTGCCTCCCATCCCACAGCCGGCACAGTATGTAATGCAGCCGGAAGGTTTTAACCTAGTCTTGGAAATAAATTAGGGGATTTTGTTTGATTTTTTTTTTTAATAAAAACACTTTATGGAAGCTGTATTTTTTTTTTTTTAAAGTAGTTGGTCAAGGAGGAGGAATGAGTGTTGTTGTGCATTTGAGAGATGGGATTTATTGGTGCCCCATACGCAGGGCCCTGCATCCACCCTGGCGTGTGCTGGTGGGGGGTGGGAGCCCAGAGCACCCAGAGAGTGCACCGGCAGGGGAGGGCTCGGGCACCTCGGAGCCTCACCTCCTCACTCCCGGGCCGTTTTACTTTCATCACTGTCCAAATCATCATCGTCCTCTGTGCATAGTGCATCCACATCCTCCTCTTCCTTCTCCTCCTCCTCTCGAGCCAGCAGCTTCTTGAAGACCTCATACTCCTCTGGGGTAGAGTAGGCCAGACTGGCCAGGAAGTCTTTCTCCGGGAGCTGAAGGATGTCCTTCAGTTTTGGGTTACTGGTTTGGGTCTGCCCTTTGTGTGGGGTCTCGTAGAGTCCCCGGCGCTCCAGGAAGATGTGCCGATTCCGGAGCTCGGCAAAGGGCATTTGGAAGAGCCGAGCCTTCACCATCTCCTTCTGCTGGACCCCCATTCTGAAGTAAGCGTACTGCGGGCGGGACGGGGGGTGTCAGGCACAGCCCTATTCCCGTCACCGGTTCTGGCAGGAAAGTGGGTCCCGGTCCTCACCTGGAACTGGTGATGGAGGGTGCGCGGCTCCTCCAGCAGGACGGCGGGGCAGGTCCCGAGCACTTCCCGCAGCTGCTCCGCCGTGAAAAGGCATCG